>JAUMJK010000251.1:1200000-1665482 GCA_033558105.1 Coccyzus lansbergi | reverse complement strand
AATGGAAGCGCGGAGAGTTATCAGGGGAGCCAATAGGAATGGGGGGCGTGGCCAAAGGGAGAGCGGAAGCGGAAGTGGCAGCGGAGCGGCACGTGTGGAGAGGCATCGGCGGGATGGGACGGGGACCGGGGCAGGGACCGGGACGGGGACAGAGACAGGGACAAGGAAAGAGACAGGGACAGGGACCAGTGCGGGGACAGGGAAAGAGACCGGGACAAGTACAAAAGCTGGGAAAGGGGCAGAGACCGGGACAAGGTCAGAGATCGGGGCAGGGACAAAAGCCAGGAAAGGGACAGAGACCAGGACAGGGCCCGGACACCCCACACCGCATCAGGTCAGTGCCCGGGGATCCGGTCAAGGTAGGACCTGGCTGGTTCCTCAGGTGGGACCTGGTCCCTCATAGAATCATAGAACAACCAGGTTGGAAGAGACCCATCGGGTCTTCTAGTCCAACCATTCCTAACAAACACTAAACCAAGTCCCTCAAGACCTCATCCACCCGTCCCTTAAACCCCTTCAGGGAAGGTGAATCAACCACCTCCCTGGGCAGCCTGTTCCAATGCCCAATGACCCTCTGTGTGAAAAACTTCCTCCTAATCTTCAGCCTAAATCTCCCCTGGTGGAGCTTGAGGCCATTCCCTCTTGTCCTGTCCCCTGTTCCTTGGGAGAAGAGCCCAGCTCCCTCCTCTCCACAACCTCCTTTCAGGTAGTTGTAGAGAGTAATGATGTCTCCCCTCAGCCTCCTCTTCTCCAGGATAAACCCCCCCAGCTCTCTCAGCTGCTCCTCATAAGTCCTGTTCTCGAGCCCCTTCACCAGCTTTGTTGCTCTCTTCTGGACTTGCTCCAGAGCCTCGACATCCTTCTTGTGGTGAGGGGCCCAGAACTGAACACAGGATTCAAGGAGCGGGATCTCGGGTCTCGGGGCCTGGCTGGGCTCTGGTGGAGTCCTCATTCTCAGGGCCTGGGTCATGATATCCGTCTGTGTGCAGATCCTGCTGTCGTGCTGTGCCCCAGTTCCTTGGTGCCTCACCTGGTCCCATTGCCATGCAGTATCCAGGCCTCTATGTCCCTTCATAGAATCATAGAATCACCAGGTTGGAAAAGACCCACTGGATTATCGAGTCCAGCCATTCCCATCAATCACTAAACCATGTTCCTCAGCGCTTCTTCCACCCATCCCTTAAAGACCTCTGACCCCTGGTGCTTTGTGCCTAGGTCTCTGTGTCCTGCTGCTACTGTGTCCCAGCAAAGCCAAGGTTGTTGTGTCCTGCCATTTCATAGAATCATAGAATCATAGAACAACTAGGTTGGAAGGGACCCATCGGATCATCCAGTCCAACCATTCCTATCAAAATTTCCAAGTCCCAGTGTCCCACTCTGTCTGCGTCTTGGTGTCTGTCCCACCATGCTCAGGTCCCAGTGCTCCAGGGCTGGCCTCACACCTCGTTTGTTTTCTCTCGCAGGAAGCAGAAGAAGGTGGACAACATGAAGCCCAAGCATCCCGATGAGCAGGAGATCCCCTTCCGCCTGCGGGAACTCATGAAAAGCCGTGAGGCCATGAAGCGCCCTGATCCTGGGAAGAAGCAGACGGCAGGTGGGATGTGGACCTGGCCTGAGCAGGGAGCCCCAAGGCCTGTCCAAGGAGCAGCTGGATCCTGTGGTGGGGCATCCTGCTCCCCCTGCTCATGTCCGATTGTCCCACGTTGTCACTGCTGCAGCAATGTCACCCGTCTCTCCTAGAGAAGAAGCAGCAGCCCAAGTCAAAGGGCCCCCAGGCCACCGGAGACATCCCTGTGCCCAAGTTCAGGAGGGGAAAGGGGGAATCGGAACGCTCCTTCATCTGCCGCATGGAGCAGGAGGTGCAACGCGTCATGTTCCTCACCAAGAACCAGGTGCAGCAGGAGCCTGAGAAGGAAGGGATGGCACCAGAGAAGTCCAAGAGAAAGAAAGAGTGAGAATAAGGGCACAGCAGCTGCTGGGGTTGGAGTAGGGTGGTTGCCATCTGGTTCTGGGTGTGCGGAAGAGGCTTTCCTGCTGCTGCAGCATCTGGCAGTGACTGGGGCTGCAGTTGGAGGGCTGTGGACCTCATCCCCATGGGGCTGGATCTCTGGGACCAGAGTCACAGACCTCCTGGTGCTGAGGGAGACTGGTGCTGTAGCAGGGGGGAAGATGTGAGGCAAAGATTTCTAGGGGATTTCGAGGAGACCTCATTACTCTCTACAACTACCTGAAAGGAGGTTGTAGAGAGGAGGGAGCTGGGCTCTTCTCCCAAGGGACAGGGGACAGGACAAGAGGGAATGGCCTCAAGCTCTGCCAGGGGAGATTTAGACTGGAGATTAGGAGGAAGTTTTTCACATAGAGGGTCATTGGGCATTGGAATAGGCTGCCCAGGGAGGTGGTTGATTCCCCTTCCCTGGAGGTGTTTAAGGCACAGGTAGATGAGGTCCTGAGGGACATGGTTTAGTGTTTGATAGGAATGGTTGGACTCGATGATCCCATGGGTCTCTTCCAACCTGGTTGTTCTATGATTCTAGGGGAGCTTATGGGGTAGGAACTCGCTTATTTACTCCTTGTCCTATCACAATCCCTGTCTAACACGGCTCTTCAGGTTTCAGAATAAGAAGCTGGAAAAAGCTCGAAAGAAGAAGCAGGAGAAGAAAGAGGCCATACTGGAGAAGAGCCTGTTCCAAGGTGGGTCTGGCTCAGTGGGGTGGCTGGCGTGACCTCCCTGTCCTGCAGCGTGTGGAGAGGTGGGAATGAGCTGGTGTGTCCCAGGAGCTCCTACCTGATGCTGGTGCCTGCTTCTCTCTCAGACAGGGTAGCGTTCGGGGAGGTGGTTACGCAGCCGCCCACCATCACCTCACGGCCCAGGGGCCAGGGCCCTGCGGAGCAGGTGAGTTGCTGAGGGCGATGCCCCTTGGCCGTGCCCATGGATCTGGGTTTGATAGGAATGGTTGGACTCAATGATCCGATGGGTCCCTTCCAACCTGGTTGTTCTATGATTCTATGATCTTGCTTCCCTTGGGCTGGAAATCGGGCCTGGAAGGGCAGCAGTGGCCTCAGCCTCCCAGTGACTGCTCCTTGGAGCCTGATCTTCGCGTTTCCATCCTTCCTCCCTGACCTGTTGCAGTGACGAAGCTGGTGAAGGGGCTGGAGAACAGGCCTTATGGGGAACGGCTGAGAGAGCTGGGGGTGTTTAGCCTGGAGAAGAGGAGGCTGAGGGGAGACCTCATTGCTCTCTACAACTACCTGAAAGGAGGTTGTGGAGAGGAGGGAGCTGGACTCTTCTCCCAAGGGACAGGACGAGAGGGAATGGCCTCAAGTTCCGCCAGGGGACGGGCCAGGCTGAACATTAGGAAGAAATTTTTCATGGAAAGGGTCACTGGGCAGTGGAAGAAGCTGCCCAGGGAGGGGGTTGAGTCACTTTCCCTTGGAGGGGTTTGAGGGACGGATGAATGAAGCACTGAAGGACTTGGTTTAGTGTTTGATAGGAATGGTTGGACTTGATGATCCAGAGGGTCTTTTCCAACCTGGTGATTCTATCATTCTCTCTCTGCCTGCAGGCTGGACGGAAGCAGCTTCTCCTGACGTCTCACCTGGGCCAGAGCCCAACGTCTGCAGCGGTGCCAGTGTCCATGGCTCGACAGCGCATCGTGGAGGAGGAGAGAGCGCGCGTCATCCAGGCCTACAGGGACATCCAGAGGCGCAAGCAGCAGCAGCGAGAGGCAGCGAGCGCCCAGGCTGGACGCAGGGTTCCCCGCTGAACCCAACCTGGAGGAGCTGAGCCTCACCGGTCCCAGCAAGGACACGATGGCATCGTGCAGGCAGCACGGGACTCCAGGATGCGAGGGGGGATGATTGTCCTGATGTTGCTCTTCTGTTTCTGAGCGCCAGGGTTCCCCGCGGACTTGTGCCTTAGGTCAGGGCACCCTGCGGGCTCGGTGCTGAGACCCTCGTGGTGCCACGGACTTGCTTGTAGTAAAACTCACGCTGAGTGGTGATGGTGCGAGTGCATCTGTGCCTCCCACCCTGTGCTGGCTCTGACAGACCCTGCTGTGCTGGCTGGTGTGCCAGCAGATGGCAGTCCCAGCCCGCAGCGGGCTTGTCCTCGCTGTCACCTGCTGTGGGCTGGCCCTAGGTGGGCTCTGGCTGGGGCAGAACCCTAGTTTCTCTGCCTTGGAGGAGACCTCAATGATCCCTCTGGCTCCCACCCCAGCTCCTGGTCGGAGGAGGGCAAGGTGAGCAGCAAGGATGTGGAGAAGCTTTTAGCCTGGAGAAGAGGAGGCTGAGAGGAGACCTCATTACTCTCTACAGTTACCTGAAAGGAGGTTGTAGAGAGGAGGGAGCTGGGCTCTTCTCCCAAGGGACAGGGGACAGGACAAGAGGGAATGGCCTCAAGCTCCACCAGGGGAGATTTAGGCTGGAGATTAGGAGGAAGTTCTTCACGGAGAGGGTCATTGGGCATTGGAATAGGCTGCCCAGGGAGGTGGTTGATTCCCCTTCCCTGGAGGTGTTTAAGGGGCAGGTGGATGAGGTCTTGAGGGACTTGGTTTAGTGTTTGATAGGAATGGTTGGACTAGAAGATCCGATGGGTCCCTTCCAACCTGGTTGTTCTTTGGTTCTATGGTGGAGCATTCTGCAGGACTCACCTGCATAGTGTCACTTTTCTCCTTTGTCACTGCTCAGGGACGCTGTGTGAGCCTGGATGCCACAGCTATACTCACCTCTACCCACGGCATCTCCACCCTGCCTGGCACTGCCCCCATTCCCAGCGGATATTCCAGGTCACGGTGACTGTGGTGCCCTCCCTGCTGCTGGGGATGCTGCACCAGCCCCATGGCTGCACCCAAACCAATCCAGCACCATCTGGCACAGCCGCGAGGCTGCAAACCAGACCTGCCACATGCTTCACTGCAGCTGACAGCTCCCCAGAGGGTTCTGGGGTGCTGCTCCCAGCACAGTCCAGGCTGAGGAGCCACAGGGCTTCACCTGCGCAGGACAA
Organism: Coccyzus lansbergi; assembly: GCA_033558105.1. Taxonomy (NCBI): domain Eukaryota; kingdom Metazoa; phylum Chordata; class Aves; order Cuculiformes; family Coccyzidae; genus Coccyzus; species Coccyzus lansbergi. The sequence goes on along the minus strand of JAUMJK010000251.1, from coordinate 1,660,480 downwards.
AGGCAGCGCTGTTTGGCTGCCTGTGCCGCGGCGGCTGCACAAAGCGCTGCCTGTTGGAGCAAAGCCGGCTCTGGCTCTGCGGCCGGAGCTGACGGCAGCTGGTGGGATCCTGGGCTTCCGCAGGGGTTGGGGCCGGGCATGGGGAGCAGAGCCACTGGCAGCTCTGGTATCCCCTGCCAGAGCTCAGCGGGGACAGGCTTTGCTTCTTTTTCAGGTGACTCTACTGTCCCCAGGGCTGTCTCCTCTCACCCTTGCGTCCCAGGAGAGCTGAGGGACGGTGGTGCAGGTGGATGTGCCAGGGGTGGCCCACGCTGGGGCTGTGCTGTGCCAAGCTGGGCCACACGGTGCGGCACCGGCGGCTGGGAGGAGGGCACACTGTGGTTACAGTGGCCCTGGAGACCTTGAGTGCCTGGTGCTGCTTGGAGACGGCTGCGCTGCTGGCGCCAGGTAAACACTGTTGACACAGCACAACCCTCAGGGGGTGGCACAGCCGGCTCCTGCTGCAAACAGCCGGCTCCCGTGCCCATCCGACGCTTTTGGAGCTGCTCCTGCCCTACGGTGTCCCTGCAACCAGGATGTGGCACGTGCTGGCTGGCAAGGGCACGGCTGGGACGCTGCGTGCGCCAAACTCTTGCTCGCGTGGCCGTGCACAGTGCTCGTACCCGCAGCCCCACGGCCAGCTCGGCTCAAGGAGATTGGGTCACCCACCTGCCCCCACGGAGCCATTTCAAGCCCTGAATAATTCATGGCACTGCCGGCTGCGGCCACAGGCTTCCTGCCTGGCAGGAGAAATCACTGCGGAGGGAAAAGGCAATCGGAGCAGGACAAACCACCCCCGTCCTTGGCACGTCCTCTGTGCCGCTGCCCTCCTGGCAGCCCATCTGCCTGCCCGGCACAGGCTGCTGGCTCCATCTGTGCGCCTGGCCCCGGCACATGACATCACGGTGGGGGACAGGGAGCAGGGAGTGGGGCTAGGGGAGGCTGAGGGTCTGTTCTGAGCCCCCCTTCGCTCCCCACCAACCTCCAGGAGCAGGATAAGCTGAGCCCTGCAGCACCGCGGCAGAAGCTCTTGGTGGCAACGGTGCCAGGGATGGAGGAGCAGTGGGTGACATGGCTGGGTAGGCACCATATAGGAAAAAAACCACATTTATTAGGTCTGACCTGAAAAATCGGAGGAAGAGGAAACACAAGAGAGAAAGCCACGAGGACGTCGAGGGGCCCAGCTCCCTCCCTGCTCCCCAGGACGGATCCCCGAGGTGGGGGAAGGCACCGAGAAGGCAGCCGGAGCCACAGGGAACTGGGTCCCCAGCCCCAGCAAGGCACAGAGCTCCCTGAGCAGCCTCCCTTCCCTGGCAACGGGGAAACTGAGGCACAGTGGGAACCAGGGCTGGGGAAGAGTTCTGTTATTTCGTACCCTGTGGCAGGACGGCGTAGGGCGTGCAATGTCCACAGGGCTGGCGAGGGTCAGCGTGGAACCGGGGTGGGGGGGCTCAGCGCCTGGGAAGGCCCAGGCGGGAGTCCCACCGCAGCGAGGATGGAGTGTCCGTGTGTCAGGAAGGCAGCTAAGGGATGACTCGGATGAGTGTCCATGTGTCAGGAAGGCAGCTAAGGGATGAGTCAGGGTGGTCCTTGATGGCAGCAGGGATGTGGGGATCCGGAAATAGCTGGCAGCTTGCAGGAGCGCTGGCTCTGGGACCACATCCAGGTGTCCCCTGCACAGAAACTGGCACCGGCCACCGGACGGAGTGGGATGGAGGTGGCAGGGTGGGATGAGGCTTGGCGAGACCTCAGGAGCAGGACGGTGGGGTCACGGCTGTGGGATCCTGGCTGCAGAGGCTTCACCACCGGTTCCTGCTGTATGGAGACTGCACCTGCACGGCATGAGGGTGGTGGGACCACCATATGGGATGGCAAATCTTTCTCCGGCTTTGGCAAGGAGGTGTAGTCGTGCTCATCATGACAGGAATGGTTGGACTAGAAGATCCGATGGGTCCCTTCCAACCTGGTTGTTCTATGATTCATCCCCACGCTGCCTCACCCCTCCCTCCCATAGGAGATGCTGTGGTGGGGACAGACTTTGCCCCTGACCGCAGGCTGGACCTTGGTGCCCGCTCCCCGTCCCGTTGCCCATTAACTCACCTGGCAGCTCCTGCCGTCCTGCTGGGTGCTGCCGTGCCGGGCTTGTGCGGCAAAGGCATCTTCGGCTCGCAGCGTGGAGCTGGCACTGCCGCTTGCTGGGCTGGCGGTGGAGGCCCGGGGCAGGATCACATCATAGGGACCTTCAGTCTGTGGGACAGATTGGGGAGGGGGCTGCAGGAGCACCTAGGGAGACCCCCAGTGCTGGAGGATCTCAGAGGAGGAAAGCAATCATAGAATCATAGACTCACCAGGTTGGAAAAGACCCACAGGATCACCGAGTCCAACCATTCCCATCAGTCACTAAACCATGTCCCTCAGCACCTCATCCACCCGTCCCTTAAACACCTCCAGGGAAGGGGAATCAACCACCTCCCTGGGCAGCCTGTTCCAATGCCCAATGACCCTCTGTGTGAAAAACCTCCTCCTAATCTCTAGCCTAAATCTCCCCTGGAGGAGCTTGAGGCCATTCCCTCTTGTCCTGTCCCCTGTCCCTTGGGAGAAGAGCCCAGCTCCCTCCTCTCCACAACCTCCTTTCAGGTAGTTGTAGAGAGTAATGAGGTCTCCTCTCAGCCTCCTCTTCTTCAGGTTCAACACCCCCAGCTCTCTCAGCTGCTCCTTATAGGGCCTGTTCTCCAGTCCCTTCACCAGCTTCGTTGCTCTTCTCTGGACTCGCTCCAGAGCCTCAACATCCTTCTTGTGGTGAGGGGCCCACAACTGAACACAGGATTCAAGGAGCGGCCTCACCAGTGCCGAGTACAGAGGGAGAATAACCTCCTTGGCCCTGCTGGTCACACTGTTTCTGATTCAAGCCAAGATGCCATTGGCCTTCTTGGCCACCTGGACCACTGCTGGCTCTTGTTCAGTCACTGCCAACCAACCCTCCCGAGGTCCTTCTCCTCCAGGCACTTTCCAGCCAGACTTCTCCTAGTCTGTAGCTGCTCAGGGTTGTTGTGCCCCAAGTGCAGGACCTGCCGTTTGGCCTTGTTGAACCTCATGCCATTGGTCTCAGCCCACGGATCCGGCCTGGCCAGATCCCTTTGCCATGCAGCATCGCTCTTACCGGCCCCTTGTGCATCAGAGCCATCTCGGTGGGCTGGTAGACACTAGTCAGGATCTGCCCGTTGTAGCCACTGTATGGGGACACCGGCTTCTTGGCTGTGAAAAGATGGGGACAGTGAAAGAAGGGGGTTCACAGAGCCACCCTCACCCCACCAGGGAGCTCGTCCTCATTAGCAGGTTTAATGAGGTGATTCAGCAGCCCGAGGCTCTTGGGGAATGGGAGGGATGGTTTGCATCACCGGTTGGGGTTTGTTATCTCTGGGTCTCTTGGAAAGCAGGGAGATGTTTGGGAGCACCCACCCTGCCCCAAGTGGACACTTGCCGCCGTCACCTGCCTGACGGGGACAGCTGCCACCCCCTCGTGTTATTGGATTGGGGTTGGTGATCAGAGCAGCTGCTTGGGGTGCAGGACAGGGAGCTGTGGGCACTCCAGTCTGGGGAGGCAGCACCCCTGCAACCGCTGAGCTCAGCCCAAAACTGGTAGACCCAGCCCAGCGGGTTTTTGGAAGCCACAACCACGGCAAGCGTCGACGCCGGGTGAGTCGTGGCTAGACATCTTGCTGCCGCTGCCAGCCCAGGTGCCAGCTGCTCGCTGCCAGCCCCACCACGGGGCAAGAGGGTCCCTGGAGAGCCCCATCACCTACCGAAGGAGGGCTCGTCCATGGAGAAGGCTTTGTTCTCCACAAACATGCTCTGCGACTTCTGCTCCTTCAAGATGGTCTCGTAGCCCACCCCGCGTGTGGGGTAGATGTCATCCTCGAAGGCCTGCTCGGCGTCCCGCCGCGTCACGTGTGTCACCTCAGGGATAACGTAGAGGAGGAGGAAGACGTAGGCGTTGGAGACCAGCGCGATGGCCAGCGTGGGGTCGTCCCAGCCGGGCTTCTCGCCGGCGTGCTGGTTCCCGTAGAGGTACATGGCCGTCCAAGCCACCCAGATGGCCATGGAGAAGCCGGTGGTGGCCAGGATGAAGGCTCCGTGCTTGCGCCAGCGGCCGTAGTGGCCACAGAGGGCTGGCCAGGCGGCGGCGAAGGCGGCCACCAGCAGGAACATGACGTAGATGAGCGCCATGACGAAGTCGGCGTCCGCCAGCTGGCAAGGGTCTGGGGAGCTGCCCTCTCGCCGCACCACCGTGATGATGAGCCACTCGGCGTTGATGATGACCTCCACCAAGGCGAGAAGCAGGGCCACGGCCAGCGTCACCCAGCCCCGTGGGCTCCGGTTCCTCCGTGTCAAGAAGTTGAGGGCCACGGCGTGGGCGAGCAGGCAGGAGAAGCAGATGCTGAAGAGGACACCAAAGAGGAAGCGGCGAGAGGTGCAGGTGGAGAAATCCGGCCCCACGATGAAGTCAAACGTCAGGCAGAAGAGCCCAAAGGTGCCCAGGAGAAAGAAGACCTGCGTGGCCACCAAGCTTTTCTTCTGAGAGTCTTGCACAAAGGGCAGGCTGGCCACCAGGACGATGGTGAGCACGAAGCTGGTCACCACGCCGAGGCTGGCCACGGCCTCCACCGCGATGCCCCAGGCTGCCGAGAGGTCACAGAGGTTGTAGTAGAGGGAGGAGAGGTCTTTGCTGCAGCCGGCAGGAGGGCTGGTCTGGCCGCTGGCCACGGGGAGCAGAGCCAGCAGCACACAGGCAGCTGCCGGTGGCACCGCTGTCCCCATCCTGCACCGCAGTGCAGGCACTGAGCAGGGCATCCAGGGACCCTGCGGGACAGAGAGGGGTTAGGAAGCAGGGACTGGGGCTGTGGCTCAGTGCCTAGAACTCTCTGTGCCGTCTCCAGGGCTGAGAGTATCCTTGCCCACAGTCCCCACTGGGGATAGAATCATAGAATCACCAGGGTGGAAGAGACCCATCGGATCATTGAGTCCAACCGTTCCTATCAAACACTAAACCATGTCCCTCAGAACCTCATCCACCCGTCCCTTAAACACCTCCAGGGAAGGTGACTCAACCACCTCCCTGGGCAGCTTCTGCCAGTGCCCAATGACCCTTTCCGTGAACTATTTTTCCCTAATGTCAAGCCTGAACCTCCCCTGGTGGAGCTTGAGGTCATTCCCTGTCATCCTGTCCCCTGTCCCTTGGGATCAGAGCCCAGCTCCCTCCTCTCCACAACCTCCTTTCAGGGAGTTGGAGAGAGCAATGAAGTCTCCCCTCAGCCTCCTCTTCTCTAGCCTAAACACCCCCAGCTCTCTCAGCAACTTCTCGTAATCCTTGTTCTCCATCCACTTCCTCAGCTTCATTGCTCTTCTCTGGACTCGCTCCAGAGCCTCAACATCCTTCTTGTGGTGAGAGGCCCAGAACTGAACACGGGATTCGAGGAGTGGTCTCAGCAGTACTGAGGGAGAATAACCTCCCTGGCCCTGCTGGTCACACCATTTCTGATCCGAGCCAAGATGCCATTGGCCTTCTTGGCCACCTGGGCCACTGCTGGCTCATGGTCAGTTGCTGTCAACCAACACCCCCAGGTCTTTCTCCTCCAGGCAGTTTTCAGCCAGATTTCTCCTAGTCTGTGGCTGCTCAGGGCTGTTGTGCCCCAAGTGCAGGACCCGCCATCCTTCCACCAAGTCCCGGTGAGCTCCTGCTGTCCCAGTGCAGCCAAGCCCACAACCCTGCGGCCCGAAGCAGCCCTAGATGGGAGCAAACAGACACGTGTCTCCCATCAGCTCCATGCTGGGAGGCTCAGTACCTTCTGTACCCCACACATTCCCTCCTGACATGGGATTTCCCTGAGTGCTGCCGACTCATGGCCTCAAGCTCCACCAGGGGAGATTTAGGCTGGAGATTAGGAGGAAGTTTTTCACACAGAGGGTCATTGGGCATTGGAATAGGCTGCCCAGGGAGGTGGTTGATTCCCCTTCCCTGGAGGTGTTTAAGGGACAGGTCGATGAGGTCTTGAGGGACATGGTTTAGTGTTTGATAGGAATGGTTGGACTAGATGATCCGATGGGTCCCTTGTGACCTGGTTGTTCTATGATTCTATGATTCAGTGGCTGTGCCAACCCCTTCCTGCGGTGCTGGGAGCAGGCAGCACGGTGCCCGTTGGCTCCCCTGGCAACACCAAACGCAGGCCAGAGCCGGATGGCAGAGGTCATTCTTGGGGATAGAGCTGTCCCCGCAGCTCGTCCTTGCGCACCAGCATGTTCCCCTTTCCACTTCCACTGCCCCACTTCCCTCTTCTGGCTCTGGGCACCGACCCAAGGCAGGTCGCGTGGCCAGATCCTGCACGCAGGCAGCCGCAGCCTGGCACGGCACGGGGGGCCCTGTCCCGACTCCTGCAGCCCCAGCAAGCGCAGGGTGGGCACAGGGAAAAGAAGGCAGCGAGAAAGCACCTGCCCCATTGCTGGGGGTGGGGGAGGGCAAAACCAGGCCGGAGCCCCTCTGGCACAGTGACCTTCTGCTGGGATGGGAGCCAAGCCCTAAGCCGAGACCCTCCAAGCAGCACCAAGGGGTGGGGGAGAGGCACCTCCAGCCCTATCCCGGCCCCCCCCGCCTCCAAGCCCTGGGATGGAGCTGCTGGGCTGGGGACAGGGAGGCCCCCAACACTGCCCACCCCTCCTATCCCGGCTGCTTCCCATACCCGGTCCCAGTTCCCCACGTCCCAGCCCAGTTCCCCCACACCCACAACCCAGTTCCCTGACACCCCTAACCCTGTTGCCCGCATCCCATCCCAGTTCACAACATCCCGTCCCGGTTTCCCAGTGCTCCCGACTAGTTCCCTGCATCTCCAGCCCAGTTCCCCCACACCCCCAGCCCAGTTCCCCGCATCCCAGCCCAGTTCACAACATCCCAATCTGGTTCCTGCATCCCCAGCCCAGTTCCCCCGCATCTCCAGCCTCGTCCACCACAGCCCTAGCCCTGTTCCCCTCATCCCAGCCCAGTTCACAACATCCCAACCCAGTTCCCCGCACCCCCTCCCAGTTTCCTGGCGCTCCCGACCGGTTCCCCACATCTCCAGCCCAGTTCCCCCGCACCCCTAGCCTTGTTCCCTGCACCCCAGCCCAGTTCACAACATCCCAGCCCGGTTCCCTGCACCCCAGCCCGGTTTCCCGGTGCTCCCGACCGGTTCCCCTGCACCCCCAGCCCAGTTCCCTGCATCCCAGCCCAGTTCCCTGCATCCCAGCCCAGTTCCCTGCATCCCAGCCCAGTTCACAACGTCCCAGCCTGGTTCCCCGCACCCCTAACCCTGTTCCCCACATCCCAGCCCAGTTCCCCCGCATCTTCAGCCTCGTCCCCCGCAGCCCTAGCCCTGTTCCCCTCATCCCAGCCCAGTTCACAACATTCCAGCCCAGTTCCTGCACCCCCATCCCGGTTTCCCAGTGCTCCCGACTGGTTCCCCGCATCTCCAGCCCAGTTCCCCCGCACCCCTAGCCCAGTTCCCCCGCACCCCTAGCCCAGTTCACAACATCCCAGCCCAGTTCCCCCACACCCCCAGCCCGGTTGACAACATCCCAGTCTGGTTCCTGCACCCCCATCTCGGTTCCCCGTGTCCAAGCCCAGTTCGCCCAGTTCACAACATCCCAGTCTGGTTCCTGCACCCCCATCCCGGTTTCCCGGTGCTCCCGACCGGTTCCCCCACACCCCCAGCCTAGTTCCCCCGCTCCCCTAGCCCAGTTCCCCGCACCCCTAGCCCAGTTCCCAACATCCCAGCCCAGTTCCTCGCACCCCATCCCGGTTCCCCGGTGCTCCCAACCGGTTCCCCGCTTCTCCAGCCCGGTCCCCCCACACCCCCGGCCCAGTTCCCCCGCACCCCTAGCCCAGTTCACAACACCCCAGTCCGGTTCCTGCATCCCCAGCCCAGTTCCCCCACAGCCCTAGCCCTGTTCCCCGCATCCCAGTCCAGTTCACAACATCCCATCCCGGTTCCTGCCCCCCCCCCGATCCCGCTTTCCCGGTGCTCCCGGTGGCCGAACTCATCCCGCAGCCGGGACCCCGGGGGTCCCGTTCCCGGTGCGGTTTCCCGGTGCGGTTGGCCGCTGCTCACCCGCTCGGCCGCTCCCGGGGCAGCCCCGGTCCCGGTCCCGCCGCCCCCTGCGCGCCTGCCCGGCCCGGCCCGGCCCCTCCCCTCCCCCAGGTGCGGCTCTGCCCGCCGGGACCGGCCCCGACCTGCCGGGGCAGCGGCCAAACGGCACCGCAGCTGCACCGGGGGAGCCCACGGGAATGGGGGGAACTGCAACCGGGATGGGATCTGCCTGGGGAGGGAGCACCGGAATGGGGGAGAGCAAGATGGGATCTGCCTGGGGCGGGGGGGGAGCACCGGGGTTGGAGGAGGAATAGGATGGGATCAGGATGGGGGGCACCGGGATTGGGGAACTGGAACCGGGATGGGATCTGTCGCGGGGGGGGGGCACCCGGATTGGGGAATCGGGATGGGATCTGTCTCGGGGGGCACCGGGATGGGGGAACTGGGATGGGATCTGTCTGGGGAGGAGGGCATGGGGATGGGGGGAACCGGGATGAGATCAGGATGGGGGGCACTGGGATTTGGGGAACCGGGATGGGATCTGTCTGGGAGGGCACCAGAATGGGGGAACCAGTATGGGATCAGGATGGGGGGCACTGGGATTTGGGGAACCGGGATGGGATCTGTCTGGGGGGGGGGCACCAGGATGGGGAAACTGGGATGGGATCTGTCTGGGGGGGCACCAGGATGGGGGAAACTGGAACCGGGATGGGATCTGATCTGGGGGTGCACTGGGATTGGGGAATCGGGGTGGATTCTACCCGGAGTGGGGGGCACCAGGATGGGGGGAACCGGGATGAGATAGGGATGGGGGGCACCGGGATGGGATCTGTCTGGGGGGCACCGGGATGGGATCTGACTGGGGAGGGGGCACCGGGATTGGAGGGTGAATGGGATGGGATCTGACCTCGGGAGGAACTGGGGTGGGATCTGTCTGGGGGGGCACCGGGATGAGGGAACTGGGATGAGGTCAGGATGGGGGGCACCGGGATTTGGGGAACCGGCATGGGACCTGTCTTGAGGGGCACTAGGATGGGGGAACTGGGATGGGATCTGTCTGGGGGGGGCACCAGGATTTGGGGAACTGGGATGAGATCTGCCTGGGGGGGCACCAGGATGGGGGAGAACTGGAACCGGGATGAGATCTGCCTGGGGGGGCACCAGGATGGGGGAGAACTGGAACCGGGATGGGATCTGTCTGGGGAGGCACCGGGATGGGGGAACTGGGATGGGATCTGACTGGGGAGGGGGCACCGAAATGGGGGAACCAGGATGGGAACTGCCCTGGGGAGGAACCGGGATGGGGGGTGAATTGGAACCAGGATGGGCAGGGGGGTTATTGGAACCTGGATGAGATCTGCCCTGGGGGGGGCACCGGGATCTGGGGAACTGGGATGGGATCTGCCCCGGGGGGAGGCCCAGAACTGGGGGAGAGAAAGATGGGATCTGCCTGGGTGGGGGGACACCGGGATTGGAGGGAGAATGGGATGCAATCTGTCTGGGGGGGCACTGGGATGGGGGGGAATTGGAACCGGGTCGAGGTCTCGTGGCAGGAGGGGAGATGGAAGCGGGTTGGGGTTCTACAGGTATGGGAGGTAGGATGAAGGTGGGACAGGGTCCCACAGCAGGCAGGGGAGAGAGGGGGGGTGACTGGGGACAAAGCCCCAGCTGGCGAGGGGCAGACTGAGGGGTTGCCAGCAGTGCAACCAGTCTGTGGGGTCTCAGCTGAGAGGAACAGGGGCAGCCCAGCCCTGCTGAGCTCGGGATGCGGGTAGAGACCCCGAAGGGGACAAGGGATGGAGTTGGGGGGCTGTGCTGAGGCAGCGTCACCCACCCGGCACGCTGTGCCCACCCTGGGGCTGGCGGCACCAGGCAGCGCGAGAGCTCCTGGGTGAGAACGCGGAGCAGGGGGCTCCGCAGGCGGCCACGAAATGGAAGGATACACCAGCTCCTGCCAGGAAGCCCCGAAGCGCAGGCCTGGAGGGGCCTCCCAAAGGAATGTCAGCTGAGGGATCAAGCTGGAGCCCTTGGCAAGGGTGGCAGAGCCCCAGAAAAGCCTTTTCTGTGCAGGTCTGCGAGCAGCGGATGGAGGTCCCTGTGCCAGCAGGGATGGCCACGCACCCCGGAGCTGGGCATGCGTGCCCTGCGGTCACCTCATCCCTTGGGAAGAGCCTCTGGAGGCTCCGGGCACCTTGGGGGACCCCGGGCCATACCAGCCTTCGGGAGGTTTCCAGGCTATTTTGGGAGGGTGAAGCAAGAGGGTGAAGGATGCAGACAAAAGTTCAATGTGCCCCGGGCGGGTCCTCACCCAGGCCAAGCTGGGATGAAAACAATCCAAGGAGAAAAGGAGGTAGAACTCGAGCTAGCAGCACCCACGACCCAAGGACCAGAGCCCAAGGGGAGGAGAGGGCGTGACTGGCCTGGGTGCTGCACCCTCTGCCACCATCCCTACAGTGCTGGGGCCGCCTGCTCTCCCGGCCTTCATCTTCCTAAGGAGCGTTTGGATTCAGGATGGCGTTTGGGGAAGACTTATCCTCCTTCCCTGCCGGGTGCCAGAGCTGGGCTCCGCACTAGCGCCTCAGTTTCCCCAAGGATTCAGGGTGCTTTCCACCAAAGGCTCAGCCACAGATAACCAGCGCCAGGAGCGGGGGCCAGCGGCACCGACCCAGGCCACGGAGAGGCCAAGCTGCACGCGGCTTCCTGCCGGATCTTTCCTTCCGCCACGCGGGGCCGGTGGTTTTCCCATCTGCTGACTCAGCAGGAGCCCCCCCCCCCCCCACCCCACTCCACCACCAACCCTGTGACCCCCAACTCCCACCGTGGGGCCACCGGCAGGTGTCCATCCCCCACGGCGCTGCAGCTTTCACCCTCATGTCCCTCCAAAGGCTGATGATTTCCTTCCCTAGCTTCCCCTGGGGATTCTCCCGGCTTTCCAGCCCTCGCTGTGCCCCTGTTTTTGTAGGTCCTACAGAAAGTCCCCACTGGGGAGGCTGCTGTGGGGCAAGGTTGGGTGTGATGCCACCTTGTGCTTGGCTGCCTCGCAGGGACAAAGCGAGGGCTGCGAGGGCTGCGAGGGCCTGGCTGCCCTCAGCTCCCCTCCCATGCCCGTGTGCCGCGGCGCTTGCCGCCTGGCACAGCCCGTTCGGCGATGGCAAATCCCAGTCCCGCTGCCTTTGTGCTCCAAAGCGGGTTGGGGACTACGATTGCAGTGGTGGTGGGAGCGGGCAGAGCTGGTCTCTCCGGCACAGCCACGGTGGGACCCGGGCCAGGTTTCCTCACCGTCTGGCTCCAAAAACACGGGGATGCCAAGGCGCATTTTTTCCAGGCTTACCTTTCCTATGGAGCCGCGGGGTCGGGCGGCTGGTGTGGTCGGTGCGGTTGGCACGGTGGCACCGCCAGCTGGGCCCTGGCTCTGCGGCAACACCAGCTCACCTCGTACCTGGAGCTTGGGGAGGGGTGAGGGTCCCGCTCTCCTTCCTAGCTGCCTCCCCACCACCCGAGCCAGAGCTGGGAAGCTGTTTTCCACCCGAGCTGGTTCTGTCCAGACTGGAGCCCCTCTCCGCCGGCGGACGCGGTCAGCACATTTCCACCTCCTTCTCCAAGTAAATAAGCACCGGTTGGCGAGGGGGGGCCAGCCTGCCGCAAGCAAAACCCGAGCTCCTGCCAAATGCTGCGAGTGCCAGCTGAGCCCCCCCACCCCGACCCTGTGTCCCCTCCAGCCCCGGCGAAGGGCTCCGAGGTGGGATCCAGCCCTGGAAGCCCCCAGGGATGGGTGCCCGCTGGGTGGGAGGTGCTGGGTGAGTTAATATCTAATCTCTTCCCAGTCCGTCTCTCTTTGCATGCCAGAATTAATGGAGCAAGCGTCTCCCAGGTACCACCCACGCTACCAGGTCGAGGTTTAACCCTGTCACTGGGAGCACAGGCAGAGTCGGGGGCCTGATCGAGCTTGGGGGGCACCAGGCGGTTTGTGCCAACGCGGGTCGGCCCCACGTTTCACGAGGTCAGGCCTCATCCCACAAACACGGGGGCAAACGTTGCACTGCAAGGCCAGGCGTGGCTTGATGGGGTGAGCAAGAGGGAACCTGGTGGGCAGGGAGGGGCTCTGTGCCCTGTCTGGGGCACCCCAAATCCCTTGGGGCTGGCAGAGACCCTGGCCCCAGGGCACCATCTCTGGGGAATTAGAGCAGAAAGGCTGCTCTGTTTGGGGGGGGATTACGTTAAGGACCTTACAGGGGAATTAGGGTGGGGAGTGAGTGGGGCAGGGCTAGGGGTGCCAGGGGTGCCAGCTCCCTGTTCCTGGGCTGTGCCAGCTCTGCAAGGCGTCCTATCCCTGCCCTCTGGTGGCAGCCAGGCTGGTACAGCACAGCCGCTCACCCAGCACCATACTGGTGTGGTGCTGGTGTAACTGGGAGGGTGGCACTGGTGCTGGGAGTGTTTGATGCAGGGGGAGCATTGTGATCCCCCTCCCTCGAAGCCAGTGAGAGATGCTGCAGCCTTGTGCTGTGGTGCACTCAGGGTGCCCAGGGATACAGCCTTGCAGGGTGGCTGCCCCAGGATGTAACGGGTGTCATGGGGACAGGACAAGAGGGAATGGCCTCAAGTTCCACCAGGGGAGGGATAGGCTTGACATCAGGCAAAAAAAAATCACAGAAAGGGTCATTGGGCACTGGGAGAGGCTGCCCAGGGAGGGGCTTGAGTCACCTTCTCTGGTGGTATTTAAGGGATGGGTGGATGAGGTGCTGAGAGACACGGTTTAGTGATTGATAGGAATGGTTGGACTCGATGATCCAGTGAGTCCTTTCCAACCTGGTGATTCTGTGATTCTCTGATGGGAGATGTGGTGGCTGCGTTCATGCCAGTGAACGCAGGTTTCTGAGGACAGCTTTGCTTTGGGCTCACGTGGAAGCAGGAGCCAAAGCACCTGCATCCTTGAGGAGGATGGGGATGTGGAGCTGAGGAGCCTCATCCTCGAGCACTGCCACAGCCCAGGGGGGTGGGGATGCAGGCTTAGATGGCATCTCCAGATGTTCAGTGTGGGCAGATGTTGCTGTGGCTCCCAGGAGGGGGGGATCACCCATCTGGCCCTGCCATGCAGGCAGAGGGGTTGGGGACAAGCCGCCTGGCTGTCATCATGCCACGTTCCCATGGAAAAAAATTCACGGAAAGGGTCACTGGGCACTGGGAGAGGCTGCCCAGGGAGGGGCTTGAGTCACCTTCTCTGGTGGTATTTAAGGGATGGGTGGATGAGGTGCTGAGGGACATGGTTTAGTGTTTGATAGGAATGGTTGGACTAGATGATCCAGTGGGTCGTTTCCAATCTGGTAATTCTGTGATTCTTCAACCATCCCTGGGGATATAACGAGAGGGACGTGGCTGCAACACCCTGTGCTCAAGCCTGCGGCGGGGATGGGGTCCCCAGATCCACCCTTGGTGGGGCTGAGAGCTCAGGGCCAGGCAAAGGGAGCCCATACTGGTGCAGGGAGCCAGACCCAGCAGATTTTTGATCCTAGCATGGCAGTTTATAGAGGAAGGACCATTCCACCGGCACCCGGTCAGCACCTTGTCTTCACCAGGGCCTGCAGGGTCTCACCTGCACCCATCCCCTCACCACGAGGAGGTGCCTGGAGTGCAGGGCGCCCTGGTGGCCCTGAATGAGCACAACCAGATGATTGGGCACAACCTCTTCTTAGGAGAAGGCTGAGAGGAGACCTCATTACTCTCTACAACTACCTGAAAGGAGGTTGTGGAGAGGAGGGAGCTGGGCTCTTCTCCCAAGGGACAGGGGACAGGACAAGAGGGAATGGCCTCAAGCTCCGCCAGGGGAGATTTAGGCTGGAGATTAGGAGGAAGTTTTTCACACAGAGGGTCTTTGGGCATTGGAATAGGGAGGTGGTTGATTCCCCTTCCCTGGAGGTGTTTAAGGCACAGGTAGATGAGGTCCTGAGGGACATGGTTTAGTGTTTGATAGGAATGGTTGGACTCAATGATCCGATGGGTCCCTTCCAACCTGGTTGTTCTATGATTCTATGATTCCTCTTGCCATCATCAACAAGAACCCACGTTAACCCATGGAGAGCGGGTGCCACAGGGGCAGTGCCCCTGGAGCAGGGTCTCAGTGGGTCCTGGGGTAATAGATGGGGCCAGGTGACCACTGGGACCCTGAGCCAAGTGCCACCCCAGCTCACAGGGCCGTGCTGCCCAGCAGCTCCAGCGGTTTCAGGGCTGGGGGTGGAAAGCGGGTGCTGCCAGGCTGGGGTCCGTGTCGGAGGTGGACCCGGAGCACCTCGCCCACCACGCAGCGGAAAGTCTGGCTGACGAAACAGTAGAGGAAGAAGTTGAGGGTGGTGTTGAGCATGGCTATCATGTTGGCGATGTCCAAGGCCAGGTGCACGCGCCAGTCCCTCTTGACTGAGGCCACGTAGAGGTGGCAGATCATGACAATGGTTCGGGGAGCCCAGAGGACGATGAAGACGGTGGTGACAGCCAAGAGGAGGGCCGTGGTCTTGCTCGAGCGGGGCCGGCCACCCCTGGAGCGTCTCCGCTGCCTCAGCTTGCGGATGATGACCGTGTTGGTGGCTAGGAAGATGCTGCAGGGCAAGAAGTAGATGGTGACGCAGTGCACCCACTTGAGCACCGTGTCCAGGGAGGTGGGGGGGTCGGCATCGCGCCACACGTCCAGCCACCAGTAGAAGGGGATCCCCGTGGCCAGAGCCACGGCGAAGACGGCCGCGATGATCTTGCGGGTGCGCCGGGGGTAGGAGATGGCTCGGTACCGCAGCGGGTGGCACAGGGCCACGTAGCGGTCCACGGTCAGCAGGACGGTGACCCAGATGGAGGCATGGTTGGCCGTGAACTCCAGCACGTTGACGGTGTGGATGAAGGCGCTGGGCACGGCCCGGGCCAGGATGGCCGTCTGCAGGATGAAGCCCACGAAGATGATGAAGACCTGAGTGAGGATGTCAGAGGTGGTCAAGGCCAGCAGGTACCAGTATGATGATTTCTTGGTCCTCGTGGCCAGGCGGGACAGGGCCACGGCAGTCAGGATATTCACTAGAGGGAGGGGAGCGAATTATTGAGGTGAGATCCTGACTCACAGATGCAGCACCCAGGACCTCAGGGGTGCCCAGGCTCCCTCGGAGCTGCAGTCAGGTCCTGGCTGGCGTGGGGAGCTATAAATATCACGGTGTGGTGGGGATTTGCTGAGCTGATTAATCTCTTCTGTGTGTCAGCCCTAGCAATGCAAATACCATCTGTCCCTGCTGCTGCGGCACCTGCCACCGTGGGGCTGGGCTCTGCAGCCAGGCTCTGCAGCTGGGGCCACCCCAAGGCCCTGGGAAGCAGGTTGGCTTCCCCCAACCCTCAGGACCCTCCTCTCCGCCCCAAAAGCCCTAGGACTGGGATGGGAGCCAAGGGCTTGCTGGCAGCTGAATGCACAGGTTGGGCTGAGGGTGGAGCAGGATGGATGCTACCCCCTCGCCTTCCAGGCAGCCCCCCTACCCCAGCCCTCTCACCTGGCAGCCCCAGCCCCCTCACCTGGCAGCCCCAGCCCCAGCAGGGCGCTGTAATACACGATGGGGAAGATGCCAACCATGCAGGGAGACCGTTCCAGCTCTGGCTGGGCCACCTCGCTGGCCAACACCAGCACCGTGCTGTTGGGCACCAGGACCATGGCCTTCTGCCTCGAACTGCCTGCAAGGCGGAGGCAGAGAACATCAGGGGACCAAGGGACACGGTGACACCTGGACAGGGGCTCAGGTGGGACGTGGCAGAGGGAGCTCGGGGTGGGTTGGCTCCCAGAGCAGCAGTTAGAATAGTAGAGACCCACCGAATCATCGAGTCCAACCATTCCTATCAAACACTAAACCAAGTCCCTCAAGACCTCATCCACCCCTGCCTTAAACACCTCCAGGGAAGGTGACTCAACCACCTCCCTGGGCAGCCTATTCCAATGCCCAATCACCCTCTGTGTGAAAAACTTCCTCCTAATCTCCAGCCTAAATCTCCCCTGGCAGAGCTTGAGGCCATTCCCTCTCCTATCCCCTGTCACTTGGGAGAAAAGCCCAGCTCCCTCCTCTCTACAACCTCCTTTCAGGTAGCTGGAGAGAGTAATGAGGTCTCCTCTCAGCCTTCTCTTCTCCAGGATAACCCCCCCCAGCTCTCTCAGCCGCTCCTCATAGGTTCTGTTCTCCAAACCCTTCACCAGCTTCATTGCTCTTCTCTGGACTCGCTCCAGAGCCTCAACATCCTTCTTGTGGTGAGGGGCCCACAACTGAACACAGTATTCAAGGAGCGGCCTCACCAGTGCTGAGTACAGAGGGAGAATCACCTCCCTGGCCCTGCTGGTCACACTGTTTCTGATCCAAGCCAGGATGCCATTGGCCTTCTTGGCCACCTGGGCACACTGCTGGCTCATGGTCAGTCGCTATCCACCAACACCCCCAGGTCCCTCTCCTCCTGGCAGTTTTCCAACCAGGCTTCTCCCAGTCTGTAGTCTGGCAGCAGCCTTGCCTGCATCCCTGCCTGCATCCATCCCTGCCCTTATCGCTTCCCACACCCCTTATCACCTCCCGCAACCATCCCTGCCCGCTCCCGGATCGGGCCCCCATTCATAACGCAGCTGGCCCCGCCCCGCTCCCGGCCCCGCGCTTCTATTGGTCAGAGAGGACACGCTGTGTCCAATCAGAGACGCCCCTTCCAGGACCGGGGCGGCCGCGCTCCCTGATTGGTCAGAACCCTCCCCGCCGTTAGCATCACCTCGCGGGGACGGCGACCCCGGGTCCTAGCGCCGGGGCTCTGGGGCTGCGGGGTTGGGGGGATCTGGAGCCCGGGGAGGGGTTCGTGGGGTGCGGGATACAGGGGAAGGCGTGAGCCTCTGGAAGGGTGCGGTGGGGATCTTGAACCCGCGGAGGGGTGTGGGGTTCCTGAATCCGAGAGGGAGGTGCAGGGAGGGGGGTTCCGGAGTGAGTCATAGAATCATAGAACAACCAGGTTGGAAGACACCCATCGGATCATCGAGTCCAACCATTCCTATCAAACACTAAACCATGTCCCTCAGCACCTCATTCACCTGTGCCTTAAACACCACCAGGGAAGGGGAATCAACCACCTCCCTGGGCAGCCTATTCCAATGCCCAATGACCCTCTGTGTGAAAAACTTCCTCCTAATCTCTAGCCTAAATCTCCCCTGGTGGAGCTTGAGGCCATTCCCTCTTGTCCTGTCCCTTGGGAGAAGAGGCCAGCTCCCTCCTCTCCACAACCTCCTTTCAGGTAGTTGTAGAGAGTAATGAGGTCTCCTCTCAGCCTCCTCTTCTCCAGGCTAAACACCCCCAGCTCTCTCAGCCACTCCTCATAGGGCCTGTTCTCGAGCCCCTTCCCCAGCTTTGTGGCTCTTCTCTGGACTTGCTCCAGAGCCTCAACATTTCCTTCCAGAGGAGGGAGGCCTGCTCCCCTCAAGCAGTCAACAATATCCGAGATCCCCCTGGCGAACAAGTACCACGTGCTCCAGGAGGAATCTAGTCCTGAGGATGATGGCCACCATAGCCTAGAATCTTTTCCTAGGCCGCACCATCCTCAGAAGAAAATTACAACATCCTCCACTAAGAAGAAGAGGAGGGTGATTGTTGTAGGGGACTCCCTCCTCAAAGGAACAGAGGGACCCATTTGCAAACTCGAACCGCTCCATGGAGAGGCCTGTTGCCTGCCAGGGGCATCAGGGAGGGAAGTAGCTAGGAATCTCCCTTCCCTGATCCATGAGACGGACGACTACCCTCTGGTAGTAGTCCAGACTGGTAATGATGGCCTAGCAAGCAGTAAAGCTAAGGACATCAAAAAAGGCTTCAGGGCCTTTGGGAAGATGATGGAGGGCTCTGGGGCACAGGTGGTGTTCTGCTCCATCCCTAGGCTAAATGGAATGGACCCGCAGGTTACTAAGAAGGACTCGATTAATGCCTGGTTCCGAACCTGGCGTGAGGAAAGGGGCCTTGGATTCTTTGATCATGGGGTGGTTCATGCACCCCCTGACAGGGTAGCCAAGGTTGGGGCACATGGGTCTCCTAGTGGGGCTAAGGCCCTTGCTAAGAACATAGCCAAGCTCATAAATCGAGCTTTAAACTAGATGTGAAGGGGGAGGGGGTTGAGTCAAGGCTAGGCAAGCGCGTGCCTGGATGTGAGGCACTAGAGTTTAGGAGAGGGTGTGCTGGAGAGGACAACCAGTACATCACTGCACAGGAGGTGGGGGAGAATGCACCCTGGAGCAGCAAAGGAGAGTAGGGGGGGGGATGCGCAGCGGGATGCCAATTAACTGCTAATTCGATCTGGCTAATCAGCAGGGGCAAGTCCTGTCCCGTCACCTCCCTAAGGGAGCTAGAGCATCGATTGCTGCAGCGGGAACGCATTAACCCTTCCCCAGCCTGGATCCCGTGTGCTCTGTGGGTCCCACCTGGTCCTCCCTCACCTCCACCTCCCCAAGTCCTGTAGGAGGTGGGCTCTCACCTTGGTGCCCCCCATGCCACCTCCTCAGGGCCTGGAGAGACACCAGGGCCTTTGTCCCCACCGATGGATGTGTCCCCACCGATGGATGTGTGCTCACCAGTGGCTGTGTCCCCTTTGGTGCCCGTGTCCCCACCGATGGATGTGTCCTCAGTGGCTGTGTCCCCTCCAGTGCCCTCGTCCCCACCGATGGATGTATCCTCAGTGGCTGTGTCCCCTTTGGTCACCATGTCCCCACCGATGGATGTGTTCTCAGTGGTTGTGTCCCCTCCAGTGCCCATGTCCCCAACGATGGATGTGTGCTCACCAGTGGCTGTGTCCCCTCCAGTGCCCGTGTCCCTACCGACGGATGTGTCCTCAGTGGCTGTGTCCCCTTTGGTGCCCGTGTCCCCAGCGGTGAATGTCTTCTCACCCGTGGCTGTGTCCCCTCCACTGTCCCCAGCGGTGGATGCCCCCTGCCCCGTGGCCAAGTGATGTTCCCACGGCAGGCGTGAGGGTCCTTGGCACGGTGCCGGCGGCTCACACGCTCCTCGCACACTGTTGTTTTACAGGCAGGCAGTTAAATGAGGCGTGGGTGATGCGGTGAGCCATTAACCAGCTGGCCTGTGCCCTGCCTCTGTGCTCCCTTGACACTGAGCTTTTGGGGCTCCTGTGCCCCACGGGGCCGTGGAACTCTGATTCCAGCCCCACGCTGGGCATAGCATCACCTACCTGAACCTGTGAGGGGCCACAGAGCCACGGGAACGTGGCATGATGACAGCCAGGCGGCTTGTCCCCAACCCCTCTGCCTGCATGGCAGGGCCAGATGGGTGATCCCCCCCTCCTGGGAGCCACAGCAACATCTGCCCACACTGAACATCTGGAGACGCCATCTAAGCCTGCATCCCCCACACCCCCAGGCTGTGGCAGTGCTTGAGGATAAGGCTCCTCAGCTCCACATCCCCATCCTCCTCAAGGATGCAGGTGCTTTGACTCTTGCCTCCACGTGAGCCCAAAGCAAAGCTGTCCTCAGAAACCTTCACTGGCATGAACGCAGCCACCACATCTCCCATCAGAGAATCACAGAATCGCTAGGTTGGAAAGGACCCATCGGATCATTGAGTCCAACCATTCCTATCAATCACTAAACCATGTCCCTCAGCACCTCATCTACCCATCCCTTAAACACCTCCAGGGAAGGTGAATCAACCACTTCCCTGGGCAGCCTCTGACAGTGACCAATGACCCTTTCCGTGAAAAACTTCCTCCTAATGTCCAGCCTAAATCTCCCCTGGTGGAGCTTGAGGCCATTCCCTCTTGTCCTGTCCCCTGTTCCTTGGGAGAAGAGCCCAGCTCCCTCCTCCCCACAACCTCCTTTCAGGTAGTTGTAGAGAGCAATGAGGTCTCCCCTCAGCCTCCTCTTCTCCAGGATAAACACCCCCAGCTCTCTCAGCTGCTCATCATAAGTCCTGTTCTCCAGCCCCTTCCCCAGCTTCGTTGCTCTTCTCTGGACTAGCTCCAGAGCCTCAACATCCCCTGTCTCCATGCAGACTGCCGGCACCTGGACAGGGAGCCTGGGTGGTTGGTCAGGGGCTGCAGTGCCTTTGTGAGCTGAGCTGCCACCGCCTGTCCCCGTAGTTGCGTCCCCATTGAGGATCTGAGCCCTGACTCCCCACCTCATGGTGCCACTGGAGCCAGAAGTGGGGTACAGACCCTCCCTACCTCCGCCCCGTTTGGGATTGTGGCAGCGAACGCACCCACGCAGAGGGTTGCCCATGTCCCACAGCAGTTTGGGGGCACCCAATCCTGTTCCTGAGCCACCCTGATCACAGCTTGCAGCACTGGGGGAATAAATGCCACCCTGGTACCATTGCAAAGCCCCCCAGGAGCCCTCAGGGAGGGCGAGGAGCCAGCAGAGGCCGGCACAGGGCACTTCCAGCCTCTTGGCTGCAAAGGCTGGGAAAAGGGCAGGCGGTTCCTGCTGGCAGCCCGGATGCCATGGTGATGGGCTGCTGCCGGCATGAATACCCATGAGCTGCGGAGGGGAGAAAGCGGGAAGGCCGCGCTGAGCTGTGTGCCCTGAATGCAAAGACCCCTGCGCTGCATCCCAGAGGTCTGGCAACACAAAGGGCTGCGGCCACGCACGGGGTGACACGGCAGCACCTGGAGGCAGTGGGATAGGGGTGGCACATGGAGATGCCCCCGTGCCGTGGCTCACCGGGACGTGGCGTGAGGGCACCCCAGGGTTTGGGGCTGGGGTCCAGGGTCAAGGGTGGAATGGATGGGGGTGGAAGCTGTTCCCTTGGTAACAGCCGGTCCTAGTTTCCACCAATCGATGCGGCGACACGGGTGTGCAGGCTGGGAGGGCTCGTGGCCTACATAAGCGCCAAGCGGACACCGCGCGCCCCGTGCTGCGCCGACACCCGGCAGATGCGCTTGCGAAGCCATGACCAGGCTGACGGGCACCCGGCCCGTGGCCGCCCGCCGCTGGGGCTGTGCCGCTGCTGCCTTCCTCCTCCTCCTCCTCACTGTGCAAGCTGGTAAGGGGGACCGTGGCGGGGAAAGGAGTGGAGGGACCCCTGCGCCATGGGTCCTGCTGCCCTCGCAGGGTGCCAGGGTGCGGCTAAGCCACAGCGCGGGTGTCTGGTGATGCCTGTGGGAGGCTCCAGCCGCTGTTCCAGAGCCTGGTGAGGGATAGATGTGGCTCCTGGACGTGCTGTGCCCCATGGCCGTGCCCCACAGCACCCAGGAGGTGCCTCTGAGCGGAGGGCTTGGTGTTGCAGGCAGTGATGCCGCAGGCGGTGGGGGTGAGGGACTCCTGATCCCCTTCCCCATCCCCGCTCGACGGGGCTTAATCCAGCGCTGGGAAGAGTAATCCGCCAGTTCGTTGGCCAGCAAGATTGGATTTGAACAAGATTGGATTTGAAAGGGATGGGGCCAAATTCACCCTGGGGGAAGGATGCCCTGAGGAGGGGGTGGGAGTTGTGCTAGGAGTGAAGGAGAGGAGGAGAAGGAGGAAGGTTCCCCACACCTCTGGGAGCATGAAGCACCCCATCACGGTCCCCTCCCCACTGGGCACCTGGTACTGTGGACACAGGGAGATGGTATTTACTGGTGTGTTCCCAAGATGGGGCCAGGCTGGGCTCTCGGCACATGCAGCCGGACGAGCAGAGTGAAACTTGGCTGGGCAGGAGGTGCAAACCAGCATCGGTGAGGAGGCAGGGATCACACCGGGCTCAGGCACAGCGCGGCAGCTGCCTGCTCAGTGGCACTGCCCTCCTGCGATGCTAGACAATGTCCCCAGCCTGCTTGGACCTCTGTTCGTGAGGACAGAGTGTGCCTGGACCCCTGCTCCCACTGGCTCTCTTCATAGAACAACCACAGAACAACCAGGTTGGAAGAGACCCATCGGATCACCGAGCCCAACCATCTTGTCCCCGTGTGTCAGTGCAGCACATGGGGTGTCAAGGGCAATGCCCAGGGCTCACTCTGCCCTCAGCGGGGCTGGGACTGGGGCTGGTAGACTGGGCTGCAAGCCAGTGATGCTTGGCATGGGGCCATTTCCCAGTACATCCCAGCCTGGGACATGGTGGTCTCACCCCTTTGGCTGCAGAAAAGCTTTTTTTTTTTTTTTTTTTTTGGCTCCCAAGGATACAAATGTCCCCACGTCCCCTTGTCTTCCCTACACCATCTTGGCACCAGCTAGTTCGGCACTGGAGGGGGTGGAAGGAGGATGTGCACGGTCAGGCTTCCCCAACCCCACACTGACCCACAGCTGGGCCCCACTCTGCTGTGCCCCAGTGCCCTATACCCGGTTCTTGGGGTGCAGCACTGAGATGGTTCCATTTCCCTGCAGCCCACAAAGCCGACCTTAGCAGCGACGCCACAGCAGCCACCATCAACCACTCGCCAACGCTGCTGCAGAGGCTGCAGGAGCTGCTGCAGAACGGCAACGGCAGCGACTCGGTGCTGCGGGTCCGCACGGCCGCCTCCGAGGAGGCCAAGGTCTTCCACACTCACCAGCTGCTGCTCAGCCTCCAGAGTGAGGTCTTCGAGAGCCTCCTGCGCAACCAGAGTGTCATCACCCTGTATGAGCCACCTGAGACTGCTGCACTCTTTGAGAAGTTTATCAGGTATGTGGTGATCCCACGGGATGGGATGTCAGGAGGGATGGAGCTCCTCTGGACACCTTGGGAATGCCATGGGATTGGACATGAGGAGGGATGGAGCTCTTCTGGGCACCTTGGGAACCCCATGAGATTGGACATCAGGAGAGATGGAGCTCCTCTGGGTATCTTGGGAACCCCATGAGATTGGACATCAGGAGGGATGGAGCTCCTCTGGGCACCTTGGGAACACCGTGGGATTGGGGATTCCTGGAGGGATGGAGCTCCTCTGGATGCCTTGGGAACCCTATGGGATTGGGGATTCCTGGAGGGATGGAGATCCTCTGGGCACCTTGGGAACACTGTGGGATGGAACATTAGGAGGGATGGAGCTCCTCTGGACACCTTGGGAACCCCATGGGATTGGACATCAGGAGGGATGGAGCTCCTCTGGACAGCTTGGGAATCCCATGGGATTGGACATCAGGAGGGATGGAGCTCCTCTAGACACCTTGGGAACCCCATGGGATTGGACATCAGGAGGGATGGAGCTCCTCTGGACACCTTGGGAACCCCATGGGACTGGGGATTTCTGGAGGAATGGAGCTCTCCTGGGCACCTTGGGAACATCGTGGGATGGAACATTAGGAGGGATGGAGCTCCTCTGGACAGCTTGGGAATCCCATGGGATTGGATGGACATCAGGAGGGATGGAGCTCCTCTGGATGCCTTGCGAGCCCCATGGGATTGGACATCAGGAGGGATGGAGCTCCTCTGGACACCTTGGGAACCCCATGGGATTGGACATCAGGAGGGATGGAGCTCCTCTGGACACCTTGGGAACCCCATGGGGTTGAGGATTCCTGGAGGGATGCAACTGAGAAGGAAGGATGCTCCCCAGTGACAACAAGGACCCCTTGGGATGGGATGCCTAGGAGGATGCAGCTCAGGAGGGAGCACACGTGCTTGAGGAATAGAGGGACTTTGCCGGATGGAACACCTGGAGGGATGTAGCCAAGGAGGGAGGATACTCCGTTGGGGACCACAGGGACCCCGTGGGATGGAATTGCCTTGGGGGATAAAACCCAGAGGGATTTTCTCACAGATAGAGTCATTGGGCACTGGCAGAGGCTACCAGGTTGGTAGGTGGTTGATTCACCTTCCCTGGAGGTGTTTAAGGGACAGGTGGACGAGGTGCTGAGGGACATGGTTTAGTGTTTGATAGGAATGGTTGGACTCGATGATCCAGTGGGTCTTTTCCACCCTGGTTGTTCTATCATTCTATGATTCTCCCCTGCTGACGGTGCTGCCAGGGCTCAGGGCTGGGTGTTGGATTGGGCAGGTGTTTGGGGACCACCAGTGTCACCTGTACTCTGCCCCAGGTACCTGTACTGTGGGGGTGTCTCCATCCTGCTGCACCAAGCCATCCCCCTGCACCAGCTGGCCAGCAAGTACCGTGTCTGGGGGCTGCAGCGCGGCGTCGCCGACTACATGAGGACCCACCTGGCCAGCGAGTCCAGCCAGGGCCACGTGGTGGGCTGGTACCACTATGCCGTGCGCATCGGCGATACGGCGCTGCAGGAGAGCTGCCTCCAGTTCCTCGCCTGGAACCTCTCGGCTGTACTGGGAAGCGCTGAGTGGGCCTCTGTGAGCGTGGAGCTGCTGCTGCTGCTGCTGGAGCGCTCCGATCTGGTGCTGCACAGCGAGCTGGAGCTCTACACCGCCGTGGAAGGCTGGCTGAGCCACCGGCAGCCCGAGGGGCCCGTGGCCGAACGGGTTCTACGTGCCATCCGCTACCCCATGATCGCACCCAGCCAGCTCTTCCATTTGCAGGTGCAGTCGCCGGTGCTGGCGCGGCACTACGGTGCCGTGCAGGACCTGCTCTTCCAGGCCTTTCAGTTCCACGCCGCCTCCCCTCTCCATTTTGCCAAGTATTTCGATGTCAACTGCAGCATGTTCCTGCCCCGCAACTACCTCGCGCCCAGCTGGGGCTCCCAGTGGGTCATCAACAACCCGGCGCGGGACGACCGCAGCACCAGCTTCCAGACCCAGTTGGGTCCCAGCAGCCACGACGCCGGCAAGCGGGTGACCTGGAACGTCCTCTTCTCGCCACGCTGGCTGCCCGTCAGCCTGCGCCCCGTCTACTCGGACTCGGTCTCGGGTGCCATCCAGCCCGTGCGTATCGAGGATGGTCGCCCTCGGCTCGTCATCACCCCGGCCACCAGTAGCCCTGACTTTGCGGGCGTCAGCTTCCAGAAAACAGTGCTGGTGGGCGTGCGGCAGCAGGGTCGTGTCTTGGTGAAGCACGCCTACAGCTTCCACCAGAGCTCGGACGAGGTCACAGACTTCCTCGTCCACGCCGACCTGCAGAAACGCGCCTCCGAGTACCTCATCGACAACTCCCTGCACCTCCACATCATCATCAAACCCGTCTACCACTCCCTCATCAAGGTGAAGAAGTAATGAGGCAGAGCTGGGTCCCACAGTCAGACTGGTCCCAACCCCACGCCGAGGGGCTCGCGCTTGCTCCTCCTGATCATAGGTAGATGGAGGTCTCTGTGCTGAGGGGCCCCAGGGCTGCTCTCTGCTGCCCACCCCTCACTGATTGTCCCCTTGCCACATCCCCATCTCCATTGCTGTCCCTGGGTGCCTGTGGGGAACTGGGGGTGGGAGACACTGGGATCCCCCTAGCCCCGTGTGGCTGGCGCAGGAGGCGAAACAAGCACCCCCAGCCTGAGCTCACAAACCCTGAGGGACAAGAGGAAGGGGACAGGGACAGCTTGGCCCTTCTGTGACACTCCCTCTGCTGCACTGGGGTCCCTCTATGCCAGGCAGCAAGGTCTGGCTGCCAGCAGCAGCACCCAAGGCTCGGTGGGGAGCTGGGTGTGTGCCCAAGCTGTGGCCAGGGGTTTAGCTGCCTTGGCGCAGGAGGCTTGTTTGGCACCGTCCCCAATCCCGGCAGCAGCTACCCTATCCCTGCCCAGGCCCCCCATCACCTCTCTTCCTAATAAAAGCAGAAAATGAGTGTGTGGAGTGTGTGGAGTGTGTGGGTGTCTTTAGGGGGTTTCTCCAACACTGGGGATGGGCTGGGGCCTGTCAGGCTGTGCTCAGCAGTCACATCACTCCCCAGCTCAACACTTTTCTTTTAATATAACCTCTCAGAAGGACAAACAACCACCTAGATGCCTTGCACCCAGGTGGTCCTATCAGTGCTGGGTGGACAGCTGTGTCCCCCAAGTGCTGAACACGCACAAGGACTCTTCCCTCAAGCTCCACCAGGGGAGATTTGGGCTGGAGATTAGGAGGAAGTTTTTCACACAGAGGGTTGTTGGGCATTGGAATAGGCTGCCCAGGGAGGTGGTTGATTCACCTTCCCTGGAGGTGTTTAAGGCACAGGTAGATGAGGTCTTGAGGGACATGGTTTAGTGTTTGATAGGATTGGTTGGACTGGAAGATCCGATGGGTCCCTTCCAACCTGGTTGTTCTATGATTCTATGATTCCCAGCGTAGCCAGGTGACTCTGGCTGAGGTGACCACCTGGCATGGCTGGGTCCCTTCCTGGGGACTCAAGTCCCTGCCTTGGGCTGGGTTTGGCATGGGGAGAGCTGGTCCCTGCTCCCTGCCCCTCACCCCGAGCTGGGTTGGCACCAGGGGGCTGCCCGGGGTGCTGTGGGCAGCCCTCAGCACAGTGTGTGCTTGCAGGGTGGGCGCTCAGCCCGCTGCCTTGGCACAGGGTCCGGTTTCCCACTGCCAAGACGCTCAGCTCGGTACCGGCGACTCCTTCCATCCTTGCTGGAGGCCCTGGCACCTTTGCTGGTGATACAATTGAGCCTCGGGTGCTGGTCCTTCCAGGGTCTGGTGGGGAGCTGGAGGGGAAGACGTGGAGACAGAACCCCAGTACCTGGGCAGGGGGCACTTCAGTAGCAGCTCTGAGTGCTGGGTAGGGGTGTGGGGAAGTGGCTGGGGGCTCACCGGGCAGCTGGCTGTCCAAGGGCTGTGCTCTCGGCAGAGCTCTGGGGGGTGGCCGGGTGCTGGCTGCCTGCACTCCACGCTCGTAGCGGCTCTCCAGCATGTTGGACCATGGTGGGGGAGCCCTGGGGGCTGGTGGCTGTTGGAGAGAGTGTCCACGGGCACAGTGCTTTGGGGAGGAAACAGGTAGTACCATGGGATGGGATGTATACTGCAGCGTGCTGACACCCCAGGGGTGGCAAAAGGATGCTGAGGGGAGCTGGAGGTGGCCTTCCCACCCTGCCAGAGCTCCACCGCCTCGCTAGGACCCCACACCTACCCCACAACCGGTGTCCTCGAAGGACCATGACCGCCTCGATCTCCTTCTGCCACCCAGCGAATCCTCTCTCCTGCCAGCCTCCCTGCTGCCCTTCTTGTGCGCCTTCAGCCAGGCACCCGGGGAGGGGGTGGCTGTCCCTGCCGAGCTGTCCTTGCTGTTGATGTGCCACAGCCTGTGGCCACCCTGCTCCTCTGTGGGCACCGGTGGGTGCAGGTGGGTGCTCCTCGGCAGGCGGGACCAGTGCTGGGTGGCGTTAGCCATGATGCTCTCGGTACTGCTTGACGTCTCGTGGTGCTCTGCATCACGGTGGCACCGTCAGCAGGGTATGGCCACCCACCCCCCCCCCCCACCAGCTACCCAGCTCACCCCTGTCTGCTGCCACTGCCGCCTCTGAGCTGGTCCCACTGCCTGCTGAGGAGTCGTGCCAGGTGCTGCGGCGAGCCCGTGGCATGCGCTGTGGGGACACACGGCATTCAGAAACATCCCCACCTCGGGGTTTTTGTGCTGTGGGCACAGCTGCGCTCACCTCCTGGGTCACCGTGCCACAGCCGGGAGGTGGGGTGGGCACCGCTGCGCTTCCTTTCAGGGTCTTCTTGAAGACGAGGGTCGGGGTGCTGCTAGAGAAGGGACACCCCTTACCCTCTGTGGGACATGTCCAGCCCCACACACATGGGGAGTGAGGGCCGCCCACCCGTACCTGTTCCCTGGGGGGTACAGAGGTGGGAGGATGCCAAGGTGGGGCTCCTGCCTGGGCGACGTGGGGTGCTCGCAGCTCTGTGTCCCCACACTGTCCTGGTCAGAGTCTGGAAGGCTCTTTGTGCCACTAGCCTGTGGGATCTTGGGCAGGGATGTGCCCTGGGCAGGGGGTGAGAGACCAGCCTAAAGGGTGATGGGGGTGACGCCCTGCCTGGGGGTGCCCTGACACCCTGTCTTACCTCAAAGGTGCCAGTGTCCCCAGTCCCTCCTACCAGCTGCTGCAGGTACCTCTCGTACAGCTCCTCCAGCGGCCGTGGCACTGACAGCTGGTGCTCTGACAGGGAGAGGGGAGTGGTGGGCATCAGTCAGCCTGAGTGCCATGCCTCGCTGGGCTCCAGAGGCAGCGTCGTGGCTGTGTCACCTCCCATTGCAACAATGCGGTGACACGGCAGGACTCCCAGCACGACAGCACGTGAGAGACCCATTGTCATGGCCAAAGTGACTTTGAAAGTGGAGGGACGCACCAATGATGAGCTGCCGCTGCTGCTGGATGATGCAGGCGCAGACCCCGTGCTGCTTGAAGCTCCGCACGGCGCTGGTCGGTGGGTGCCAGCTGTCACCCTTGAGCCGAGTGTGGGACTGTGTCTGTGTCGTCTCCAGCTGCAGCTGGTGCAGGTGGCAGAGCAGGGCCAGCACCTCCCGCTGCTCCTCTGAGCTGCTCCAGCGCCACAGGGGCCCCTCCATCTGCCGCGTGTGCTGCTGGCTCTGCTGGATGTGCCGTGCCAGCTCTGCCTGCGGCACACAGCAGGGTCACCATTCCTGCTCATGGGTAGAATCTCTGCCGCAGGAGCAGCATCCCTGCCCATGGCCATCATACCTGCTACGGGATCATAGAATCATTGAATCACCAGGTTGGAAAAGACCCACAGGGTCATCGAGTCCAACCATTCCTATCAAATACCAAACCATGTCCCTCAGCACCTTGTCCATCCGTCCCTTAAACACCTCTAGGGAAGGTGAATCAACTCTCTCCCCTGGCAGCCTGTTCCAGTGCACAATGACCCTTTCTGTGAAATATTTTTTCCTACTGTTCAGCCTGAAACTCCCCTGGTGGAGCTTGAGGCCATTCCCTCTTGTCCTGTCCACTGTCCCTTGGGAGAAGAGCCCAGCTCCCTCCTCTCCACAACCTCCTTTCGGGTAGTTGTAGAGAGCAATGAGGTCTCCCCTCAGCCTCCTCTTCTCCAGGCTGAACACCCCCAGCTCTCTCAGCTGCTCCTCTTGTTCTCTGGCCCCTTCCCCAGCTTCGTTGCTCTTCTCTGGACTTGCTCCAGAGCCTCAACACCCTTCTTGTGGTGAGGGGCCCAGAACTGAACACAGGATTCGAGGAGCAATCTCACCAGTGCCGAGTAGAGAGGGATCAGCATCCTTGCCCACTGTCAGCACCCCCACCATGGGATCAGCATCCCTGCCATGGCCCCCGTACAATCTGCCCCAGGAATTCCTAGCTGGAATCCCTGTGTATGTCACAGCTGTTGGAGCGGATCTTAAGCAGGATCCCTGAATATAAACCCCAGGCAGGACAAAGTCAGTGGAGCAGGACCCCAGAAGTGTCTCCCAGTAGGATACCCAAGCCAGTTCTCCAGGCAGAGCATTGCTGTGTCTCTATAGGGTCGCCAGCTGGTGTCCCCAGGCAGAGCACAGCTGTGGAGCAGGTCTCCGAGAGACCCACAGAGCAGTGCTCTGGGCAGTTCCCTTGCTCTGGCTGCTCCAGGAGCAGCGCAGAGGTGGATGCTTCATGCCCTTCCCCACTGAGGGTTGCTTGACGACGAGTCAGGGGAGGGCTGGCACCTAGGAAGGAGGGTGCCCGTGCTTCCAGCCCTACCGTGGTGCGGATGCTCTTGGCACGGTGGGCGTAGGCAAGGGTGCTGCGGGACTCCTCAAAGGCAGTGCTGGCCGGGCTGATGTGGGCAATCATCACGGTGCGGCTGTTGCCCCTCAGTGAGTCCTGGCCATGGAGAGAACAGCTAAAAGGGACTGGAGTGGGGGCAGCCTAGACCCCCAACTCCAGCTCAGACCCCATCACGGGGAGCCAGGACCCCAGATGCACCTTGAGCAGGCGGGTCAGCTTGCTGTCACGATAGTTGATGTACTTGGTGCTTGCTTGGTGGCTCAGGGCCTTGATGCAGTTGCCCAGGGCCAGCAGAGAGCGATTGATGTGGGCTCCCTCCTTCATCCTCTGCCCGCGGTTCTGTGTCTGCAGAGAGGAGGGAAAAACCAGGCAAATCATAGAATCACCAGGTTGGAAAAGACCCATTGGATCATTGAGTCCAACCATTCCTATCCAACACTAAACCATGTCCCTCAGCACCTCGTCCACCCGTCCCTTAAACACCTCCAGGGAAGGTGAATCAACCCCCTCCCTGAGCAGCCTGTTCCAGTGCACAATGACCCTTTCTATGAAAAATTTTTTCCTAATGTCCAGCCTAAACCACCCCTGGGAGAGCTTGAGGCCATTCCCTCTTGTTCTGTCCCCTGTCCCTTGGGAGAAGAGCCCAGCTCCCTCCTCTCCACAACCTCCTTTCAAGTAGTTGTAGAGAGTAATGAGGTCTCCTCTCAGCCTCCTCTTCTCCAGGATAAACACCCCCAGCTCTCTCAGCTGTTCCTCATAAGGCCTGCTCTCCAGCCCTTCCCCAGCTTCGTTGCTCTTCTCTGGACTTGCTCCAGAGCCTCAACATCCTTCTTGTGGTGAGAGGCCAGAACTGAGCACAGGATTCAAGGACCAGTCTCCCCAGTGCAAATGAGGGGCTGGAGGAGCTCCCCAGCCCTGCAACCCCAGGTGGGTGAGGTACCTGTGCTGCCCTCTCTGAGCCCGCGAGGTCAATCATGAAAAGGTGGCTGCAGCGCAGCTGCCTGTCCTGGTGCCGCTGCACAGTGACTTGCAGCACCGCGTGGGAGCGGGATGAGGTGTGGTTGGCGGCCGTGGGCTCCTGCGTCCGCTGTCTGTTCCCTCGCGCCAGCAGCTGCATCACCTGCGGCAGACGGGCAGTGCTGGGCAAGGGGTTCCCAGCCCTCTCATGCTCCCTGTGTGCCCGATCGCTCACCTCCTCAGCACTGATGACAGAGACCTCGGTGATGCCAGCCGCTCGAACAGTGCCACTGGCATCTTCCCTCAGCTGCAGGCAGCCCCGTGACGGGTTCAGCAGGTCCCGGATCATCTCATTGTAGATCTGGGCAAGGGGAATTGGACAGTGTTCCACGCACAAGGACACCCAGCTCGTTGCCGTGTGCCGCTTGTTGTTCCCTGCCCTCCCAGGGAAGGGGACATCCCTGTGCTCTCTGTCACACCTCGAGGTAGGACATGGTGACCTTGTACTCGGTGTCACTGGCGGCATCCTCAATGCCCTGGAAGAGGTCAGCCAGGGCGCGGGCGCAGACCCCAGGCTCGTTGTCAGTGCCCATCATGGTGTAGGTCTTCCCACAGCCTTGGGGAACAGGAATGGGTTGGGGCTCCCCCATGGTCATGGTGCTGGCCCCCTCCCCAGCCCCACAGCCCTCACCAGTGGGGCCGTAGGTGAAGATGGTGGCATTGTAGCCAGAGATGATGCCTGTGACGAGGCCCCGGGTGGTGGCACCGTACACGGTCTCCTGCAGGAAAGTGAGAGACTGTGGGGCGCATCCTGCTGCCCTCCACCTACACCCCATGTGTGCCCCGGCTTCTGCCCTCAGCCCCATGTCACCCCCCCACTCCACCTGGGTGGCCGTGGAGTCAAAGGCCACGTCGAAGGTGTAGGATTTCTCCCGGGAGCGGCTGGCACGCAGGACATCATCGGGGTCTTCCATGGGATCTCGCAGCACCACAACCTGCCAGGAGACAGGAGCAAAGTGGTTGGGGGGCACCTATTAGGCTGGGGCACCCACCACCCCTCTGCTCTGGGGTCACCTCCATCCTCCTGCGGAGACACAGCGCACATTGCACATTGCACTGCTGTTAATGGGGCTAATTAGCACCCAGTTGTGGCTTGAGGTGTAACGAGGTGCGGGGAGCCCCATGGGCCAGTGCCAAGGTGAGCATAGATTCTTTAGGATGTGCATGGACAGATGGATGCAGCAGGATTCTCCCTCCAGCCCTGAGAACCCAGGAGTACTGGGATGTCCTGCATCCATCAAGCAGGTGGGTGAGGGTCTCTGAGGCACAGCACCCACTCAGGACCAAGTTCCTGGTGCCCTGGGAGGGACCTGAGCAGGATCTGGATTTCAGAGCCCAGGCATCAGCATCCTGGTATCACCCGCGAGTCCCGGGTGGATTCTCACTCTGAGCTGCATCTTCCCCTCACACTCCTGCCTGGGAACCCAACATCATCCACAATAAACACAAAATCATCCACAATAAACACTGGAGAGAAAGGCTGGAGAAAAAGAAAACACCTTGACACGGGTGAGGGGCACCCGGGTATGGCAGGGGGGCACTAGGATGTGCTCCCCAGTGGGTCTGAGCCATCATGAGACCCCATGAACATCCCTCCCCTGCTTGTTGGGGCCAATGTCCTCTCTGTGCTGGGGTGTAGAACCTCTCAGGTGCTTGGATTGGTGCCGGTGCGGGCCCCCCCTCACCGGGGTTCTTTGTGCTCCTGAATCCTCCCATTGTCCCCAGGTGGAGCTGGGGCTCAAAGCCAGCTCTGTGTGCGGTGCCAGGGGACCTGCCAGGCTGGCTGCCCCACTGCGCCCACCTGGGCAGAGCAGCACAAAGGCACCTCTGTGAGCACCGTCTGCCAAGGTGCCCTCTGCGAAGCGGCTGGGGATGCCAGCACCCCACAGGGATCCTGCGTGTCCCTGTCTCTGCATGGAATGGTCCCTCGCAGGGTCTCCTGCTCCCAGCATCCCTGCTGCCTCCCATTGCAATGCACATTTTGACCTTTCCCATGGTAATGCGGCTGCTCCCTTGCTGCTGCCTTGCTGCCACATCCTCCCCACCCAGCACAGCGCCCCAGGTCCCCTCATTCCACCCAGGACTGGTGCTGGGGACAGGCAGCACTGCAGGAAAGGGGGCTCCTAGCCCAGAGCTCCCACCCTGCTGTGTTGTTATTGAAGGGTCTCCTGCAGGGGTTGCACAGCAGCTGGGTGCCCCCCAGCCTGTTCCTGGCACCACACACAGTGCTGGGGACGTCCCAGGGCATGTGTTGTTCTGAGGGTTGCATCCTGCTCTGGGGAACCTGTCCCTGCTGACCCCATGGGATGGGAACGAGGTGAAGCAGCAGGGCCAGGTGATGCCCTGAAGAGGAGGCTGAGAGGAGACCTCATTACTCTCTACAACTACCTGAAAGGAGGTTGTAGAGGGGAGGGAGCTGGGCTCTTCTCCCAAGTGACAGGGGACAGGACAAGAGGAAATGGCCTCAAGCTCCACCAGGGGAGATTTAGGTTGGAGATTAGGAGGAAGTTCTTCACACAGAGGGTCATTGGGCATTGGAATAGGCTGCCCAGGGAGGTGGTTGATTCCCCTTCCCTGGAGGTGTTTAAGGCACGGGTGGATGAGGTCTTGAGGGACTTGGTTTAGTGTTAGATAGGAATGGTTGGACTAGAAGATCCGATGGGTCCCTTCTAACCTGGTTGTTCTATGATTCTATGCCCGATGAAAGCAGGGATGCCCACCCCTCAGTCCTACCTGCTCATCCACGCAGTGGGCGACGGGCCTGGCCCCCTCCGCCAGCTCAGCTGCGCTCATCGGACGGATGCGAAGGGCGACCTGTGAGGCAGGGGTGAGTGTGGGGTGGTGGGAATGGGGATAGGAGGACTGGGACACGGACCTGCACGCGAGCCATCCTAGCAGAGTCTGCAAGCTGAAGCTTCAGTGATCCAGTGTCGACACAGCCCCCTGGACCTCCCCCCCATGCCTGGCACAATTAGAGGTTCATTTTCCTGGGAGGAAAGCGAACACCGCTGGGACCAGCCTTAAAGGGGCAGGCGGACAGCATCCCCTCTTGCTGGCACCTGGCTCCTCGCTGATGTGGCTTGTGCAGAAGTGAGTCTGGGGGGTGAGGAGACAATGAGGGGGCTGGTGCTGTGCCCCTAGATGTCCCAGGGTACCCTGACAGCATCTGCCAAACCAGCCCTGCTGTGCCAAGGTGTAGCAGGGACATCTACTCCATGGTGTGGCAGGAGAGGCAAACCCTCTCTGTCCCTAAATGCCCCCTCGACTGCCAAAGGGCTCAACAGGGCACCTCCAGCCCAGCCTGTGTCTCCTGGTTTCCCTTCCTTGGGCACCAACAGAGTCCTAAGACTGGGTGATGAGCCCTTCTGCCCTCTCAAGGCAGGCTGAGAACTACAGCAGAGACTGCATAGAATCATAGAATCACCAGGCTGGAAAAGACAATGGCTCAGCTGTCAGCCTCCTCTTCTCCAGGTTAAACAACTCCAGCTCTCTCAGCCACTATTTGTGTTCTTCAGGCCCCTCATCAGCTTTATTGCGCTTCTCTGGACTTGCTCCACAGCCTCAACATCCTTCTTGTGTTGAGGGGCTCAGAAGTGAGCACAGGATTTGAGGAACTGTCTCACCAGTGCCGAGTACAGGGCCTCTGGAGGCAGTTGAGCTGCACACACCACCAGCAGTGTGGGTGGCTCCTGTTGACCCAGTGGCTGCAGCCACATTCCGCACCCTCTCCTGGCTGACCCCTGGTGTGGTTTGGGTGCTGTAGGTAGGCCACATGCCTGTCCCACGTAGGGCACAGCTGGTCCATGGCTCAGCCTTTCTACCTCTGGCTGTTGGTACAATTAGAATCATAGAATCATAGAACAACCAGGTTGGAAGAGACCTATCGGATCATCGAGTCCAACCATTCCTATCAAACACTAAACCATGTCCCTCAGCACCTCATCCACCCATCCCTTAAACACCTCCAGGGAAGGTGAATCAACCACCTCCCTGGGCAGCCTATTCCAATGCCCAATGACCCTTTCCATGAAAAACTTCCTCCTAATCTCCAGCCTAAATCTCCCCTTGTGGAGCTTGAGGCCATTCTCTCTCATCCCGTCCCCTGTCCCTTGGGAGAAGAGGCCAGCTCCCTCCTCTCCACAGCCTCCTTTCAGGTAGTTATAGAGAGTAATGAGGTCTCCTCTCAGCCTCTTCTTCTCCAGGATAAACAACCTCCTCATAAGGCCTGTTCTCCAGCCCCTTCACCAGCTTCATTTCTCTTCTCTGGACTCACTCCAGAGCCTCAACATCCTTCTTGTGCTGAGGGGCCCACAACTGAACACAGGATTCAAGGAGCGGCCTCACCAGTGCTGAGTCCAGAGGGAGAATAACATCCCTGGACCTGTTGGTCACACCATTTCTGATCCAAGCCAGGATGCCATTGGCCTTCTTGACCACCTGGGCACACTGCTGGCTCATGTTCAGTCGGCTGTCGACCAACACCCCCAGGTCCCTCTCCTCCTGGCAGTTTTCCAGCCAGGCTTCTCCCAGTCTGTAGCTCTGCATAGGGTTGTTGTGCCCCAAGTGCAGGACCCAGCATTTGGCCGTGTTAAACCTCATGCCATTGGACTCTGTCCAGCTGTCCAGCCTGTTTAGGTCCCTTTGTAGAGCTTCCCTACCCTCCAGAAGATCAACACTTTCACACAGGAAGGGTCCTGCTGGGAAGATTCCCCTCCAGCCCTAACTCCCAGTGTGCTGCCTGCATGCTGGCCCCATCCCTGTGCTGACAGCTGTGCCGTGGGGTGAGCACAACCAGCAGCTTGTTAATAATTAACAAGCAGATAAGCAAGCAGGTTGGCTGCTGGGCAATAGCAGCCAGGCTGTGTTTACCCAGGGCTGATAACCCCAACCCCGGCACTGCAGGCTGTTCCCACAGGGAAATCAGCGGATTAAAGGTGTGGGGCTGTGCTCAGCATCCTTTCTTGCTGCAAAGGGGCAGAGGCCCCTGCCCTGCTCCTTGGGCTGGAGGCACAATGAGGGACACTCTGCTGCCATGTGTGCTTTGCTACACTCAGCAGTCAGTTTGATCAATGGTCTGGCCTGGGGAGAGGAGATGAAGAGTGTGAGGACATGAATTTTCCTCCCTCTGCTCAACCATGCAGTGTTAAAACAGCAAAGGCAACATGGAAAGTTCCTGTTTATTCAATCAGAACGACAACAATGACAACAACAAACCAAGAGAGCAAGAGGCCAGGGAACATGTGTCACCTGTGCCACCCACCGGTCCTGTCTCAGCTACTGCTTCTGGGGACTGACCAGGCAGAGGGACAGGGAGCTGGCAGGGCTCTCTGCTCACCATCCCGTGGAGGCAGAGATGCCACCAGCTCAGCCCAGCTTGGGGCCAGCAGACTCGTCCCCACAGGAGCCACAGAAAAGCAGCTCTAGCAAGGAGGGGGAAAGGAACATGAAGCTGGAACTTGCTGACCTTGGTGGCGTTCTTCTACTCCTGGTCCTGGGGCAGCTGGCTCTCTTCCCCCATTGCAGTCTCCTTCTCTCCCACATGGTCTTTGACCTGAAAGGCAAAGGCTGATCCCTGTCCCCTGCCCCGCGACATGGAGTCCCTGCTGCAGCTCTCGGTTCATCCCCATACCTGGCCATGTGGGTGCTGGGCCTCTGCCTGTGCCCTCCTCTGCTCCTCTGCCTCGATGATCTCAAAGAACTGCTTGCGGACGCTCTCAAACACCTCCTGGGGATTCTCCTCCACCTTTGCCTCCTGCTGCTCTGCCTTGGTGCGCTCCTCCTTCAGCCGCATCTCCTGGAGCTGAGCCGCCAGGAACTTCTCCCGTCTCACCTCCCGCTCGAACATCTAGGGCAGAGGGGAGGGCAGAGGGGTGCAGGGGACCTCAGGGGACACTCGCTGGCAGCACCGAGGGCTTTGCTGTGACCCAGCACAGCAGCTCATGGCTCAAAGTGCACATACTTCACCGCTCTGTTGCTTCTCACTCTTGTGGAGTGTGCTCAACCCCGAGATTTGCAGCAGGGTGACGGTGCCCAGCTTGGAGCCACAGCCGACGATGCGGCTGTCGTCCTGCAGGCGCAGGCTGAAGAGGGGATCGTCGCAGACCTGGAGAGAGAGAGGACAGGCAGGTGGTGGCACTGAGCCCTGAATCATAGAATCATAGAACAACCAGGTTGGAAGAGACCCATCGGATCATTGAGTCCAACCATAAAGTGATGCCCCATGGGGGAAAGCGGGGGGGATGAGGGGGCAGAGGCAGAGCAGCACGTTTGCCAGGAAGAGGAGGCTTTGTGTGCATTTTTTGGGCACAGCTCGAGGTGAAAGGGACAACTGTTGCTTGGTGGAGCTGGTCCCAAGCTCTGGGCAGGAAGGATGGGATTCTATCTCCCCTCCCAGGGTGAGGGACCCAGAGCCCCTGGGAACCTGACCTGTACGCTGACGGAGGGTTCTTTCTGATCGTAGAGGAAGTCCCAGACGTCGAGGGTCCCGTCCGATTTGGCTGTGAAGAAGACGGTTGGCCTCACAGTGCTCCAGCATCCGTCCATCAAGTAGGTGAGGTGGTTCCTACCGTCAGACCCGACACAGTGGTGATGGGCTCATGGCCTCCATCCCCTCAGCCTCACAGCTGATGCCTGTGCAGACAGTTTCCTACACGTTGCCTTTAGCCAGGAGCTGAGAGCCAGCTTTCCACCACTTTCTGCCTGACCTGAGTGCACCAGACCCTGTATCTGAAGGGAAATCTTACCCACACCCACACCTACTTGGTCCCAAGAATCGACGAATCCTTGATCTCATCTGACCAGATCTGAGCACACCTGTCACCGACTGTCAGGAAGATTCCGGGGTAGAAAGGGTTCCTGGCCACCGCGTAGACAGGTCCGTAGTGGCCTCTGAAGATGCTGCCGATTTTGTTGGCGGAGCTTCTGACCTTGTGGTTGCAGGAGATGATGGGACCCTGCTCTGTGCCCACCAGGAACTCGTTGGGCTGAGGGTGGGAGCAGGAGAGAGCAGGCATCAGCAGGGCTGGGGACACTCTCCTGCACCAGGGGAGAACAGAGCCCTGGGACCCAGCGGGATCTGGGGCATTTTGAGGCCAAAATAACAGCATCCCGAGTTTTGGATGCACATCAACTCCTAATTCTTAGCGAGGGGTGAGACCATGCTGCACCCTGCCCTCCGAGTGTGACCTGTCACTGCCCACCCGGCTTGGCTCAGGGTCATCCTGCAGCAGGGCAGGGAGACTCACCACGGTGGGCTGAAATTCCAGGGAGATGGCACCCAGGGCTTTGTCTTTGAGCCCTTGCCCCGTGATATCCAAGAGCAGCCTCTCAGTGGGCTCAGACAGCTTGCGGATGTCCCACCACAGGACCTGCATGGGACGAGCAGTGGGAGGGGGGTGTAGGTAGCCGCGATGCCAGGAAGTGGAGCGTCCTGGAACCAGGCAGCTGCCCTGTGCCAGCCCGGGGACCTGGTTCCCATCCTGCCACGGCTCGTGAGGGGCAGCACAGGCTGGAGAAGCTCTTTTAAGGCTGTCAGCATCTGCCAACGCAGCCCCTGCATCAGTGCCTGGTGCCCTTCCCCGCCCCTACCCTTTACCTGCCCATCGGTGGATGCTGAGAAACACTCGGTGCCCGTATTGGACTGCAACCAGAAGGCTCCATACACAGGCTCCCTGTGGCCAAGCTCTAGGGTGGAAATCTCCACTGGCAGACTCCCTTTCCGGGTGTCCCAGAATCCTGGAGAGGAAAAGCAGCTGTCAAAATCTGTAACCACTCCTTTGCCCAGGTCCTTCACGTGCCACACATTTCCCAAGGAGATGTGGCCAAGCCAGAATGGGCAGCAAACCTCACCAGTTTCTCCCCCAGCCCTACAGGAACCAGATCCCCACAGATGGCAGCAGCTGTCCTTCTTTGTCCCTGCCGACAAACTCAGCAAGCCACAGAACAGGGCCAGAGAAGTATCAGCAGCTGCTCTGTGCTGGCACTGATCCGCACAGAATCATAGAATCACCAGCTTGGAAGAGACCCACCGGATCTTCCAGTCCAACCATTCCTATCAATCACTAAACCATGTCCCTCAGCACCTCATCCATCTGTCCCTTAAACACCTCCAGGGAAGGGGACTCAACCCCCTCCCTGGGCAGCCTCTGACACTGCCCAATGACCCTTTCCGGGAAAATTTTTTCCTGATGTTCAGCCTGAACCTCCCCTGGTGGAGCTTGAGGCCATTCCCTCTTGTCCTGTCCCCTGTCACTTGGGAGAAGAGCCCAGCTCCCTCCTCTCCACAACCTCCTTTCAGGTAGTTGTAGAGAGCAATGAGGTCTCCCCTCAACCTCCTCTTCTCCAGGCTAAACACCCCCAGCTCTCTTAGCCCTTCCTCATAAGCATGATTCCTGTTCACTTCTAATGAGGAGATGGGATGCGACAAGAGCGAGTGTGCTCCCCTGGGTCCATGCCGTTTGCCCAGGGAACACTGAAGGATGGGGTGAGATCCCTCCCCTCCATCACCCATGGAATGGACCCTAAGGGCCCTGTAACACGTGCCCTGTCAGAGCAAACAGCAAGGGAAACACCAAAACGAGAGCAATTAAATCCAAAGGGTTGCGTGGCTGAGGAAATAACCCCAAAAGGAGGCTGGCAAAGAGGGACGCTTTTCCAAGCCCTGAAAACAACAGCAGAAGAATAATTTGGTTCATCAAACACTGGACTTTTGCCATGCACGAAACCCCAGGGCTTCAGGGCATCCTCTGGATACTCCCAGCCACAGCACTCGTGATGCGATGACTTTTGGGAGCGCAGCCCTGCTGAAACCAGGCTTTCGACCCATTCAAACAAAGCCAGGACCTCATTAGGATGGCCTCAATGTGTCATCCATCTTCCTTACCCATCAGCCCCTTGTAGCATCCTCCCAGCAAGAGGTGCGGGTCCTTGGGGTTGTATTTCAGGGTCACCAGAGGGGATGGCGGACTGAGAACCATCTCTGGCTTCCTTGTTTTTTCTGCAAAGACGGGATGAGCAAAAAGCACATTGCAAAGGAGATCTAGAGGGCAAGCAACCCCACCTCTAAACCAGCCTCTCCACAACGCAGCCTGGATCTCTGCAGTGCCGGATGCTCTGCCCATGTCACCGGGATGCTGCAACTTCACCAGGGAAGGGAGCTCACCTGTCCTCACTTGCCAGCCTGGGGACAGACCCCTGGAGCCCAACCCCAATGTGTTTTTCACTCTGAACTGCAACAGCTCTGAGTGAGACCGATGGAACAGTGCAGTTCGCAGCCTGGGCTTGTGCTGCCTCATTATTCACCAAGCATAAGTAAAGCACAGAAAGACAAGAACTGTGGCTCGGCTCTCTTGGGGCCCAAGGAGCTGTAGCTCATCGAGTCAGGGAGTGGGATTTTAGTAGTTATTTCCCCCTCTCGGCCAGCTTTCAGGTCCCATTTCTCCCCTTCTCTGCATTGATCTGTGGGCAACGCGGAAGCCAAAGCCTTGTTCAACCCTCCCAGAGCACTGTGAGGTTTCAAAACACAAAGTGCTTCCGCAGCGGCAGCATTACTGACTGGTGAGTTTTCCCTTCCCCTTACCAACATCCCAGATGTAGGAGTCAAAGCTCATGTCTGTTATGTCTCGCTGGAACTCCAGGCTGGAATAAGCCACTGCCAGTTTCTCGTGCCCGTCGGGATGCCAGGAGAGACATGTGGCTGTCCTCTTGATGGTGTTTGGGTCCCTTTCAGATAAAGAGACATCAAAGAGAGAGATGAGTTAGCAAAGTTTTGTCTCATCCTGGGATGACTGTCTCCCAAAGGAAACTGTGGGAATTGCAATTAAAACAAGCTGCAGCTTTTGAGCAGCGAGTGCGGGAATAAATTCTCTTGGGGCTTGGATTGAGGGAGAGTGAGTTGATGATTTAATAAAGTCTTTCCAGTTATTCATTTCTAGGAATCCCATTATGTTACCGGATCTGACTTCTAGAAATGACCTAACAGCCCCTGGCATGTGGAAATTATCTTTGAAGTACAGAAGGAAAAGAAAGGTGAGGTCCTGCCTAAAGCAGCAGTAAGAGATGTTCAGAGCTGTGCCACAGAACCATAGAATTGCTAGGTTGGAAAAGACTTTGGAGATCACCAAGTCCAACCATCCCTGAGAAACACCTCCTTTGCCTCCCAAGGCAGTTTAATAGGCAGCAGCACATTGTGGACCTGGAGAGCCCCAGGAGCCCAGCTGGTTTGCTCTACCTGATGATATTGATGGTTTTGGCAGAGGGGGGCTCCTCTTGCAGCCCTGGCACATCCTCGTCGTCGACAAAGTACTCCTCGTAGATGTCGATGGCGTTGTTCTGCTTGACATAGTACTCCATGATCTGCGGAAAAAGCAGAGGGAGAGGCTGTGCTTTCTGGGAGCACAGCAAGGGCGAGGGCACAGGGGGGCGAGGAAGGGGACGGGCAGGGTCTTACGGCACCCAGGCGCACGATGGTTTTGATGTAGTTCTCATCTTTCTGCACTTTCTTGCGGTAGCGGGCTGTTTGCTCCTCCGACCGCGGGTCAATGTCTTCGGGCCAGCCGCCCTCCACGTGGTTGATGCCTCGGGACGTCACCTCCACCGGGTCCGTGTTGACCTAGGAGGGGTGGCAGGGAAGAAACACAGCCTTGAGGTCGAGCTGAAGGGACGCAAAGCAGCCCTGAGAAACACGGCCTTGAGCCTGAGCTGAAGGGACACAAAGCAGCCCTGAGAAACACGGCCTTGAGTCTGAGCTGAAGGGACACAAAGCAGCCCTGAGAAACACGGCCTTGAGGCCAAGCTGAAGGGGTACAAAGCAGCCCTTGGCCCACTGTGCAGGCCTCACCTCGTGCTCCGACATTTCGCAGGTGTTCTGAACCCCCACATCCACGGGGTTCCTGCGCACAAAGGCACTGGCCAAGCTGGGATCAGGCTGGATGTCCACATCGACCGTCCCTGGTCGAACGGAGAAGTTGCAGGGCCGCTGGCCGAACTCGCTGCGCTTCCGCGTGTACGTGTAGGTGAGGTCCATGGTGTTCCCTCAGCCTCTAGCCCTGCGGGGGAGCCCAAAAGGGAGCAGGGGGCTCAGGGATGAGGGAGACACCCCTCTTTCCCCCTGAGGGATCAGGTTTTCCTCCTGCTGCTGCTCAGTCTCTTTCAGCCCAGTCAGCCCAGGAGCTGTTGTTGGCATTGTTGCCGTTGCCTGGCAACCTCAGAGGGAAGCCTCTGCCAGTGCCCAATGACCCTTTCTATGAAAAAATTGTGTTGCTGAGGTGTTTAAGGTGTGGGTGGATGAGGCACTGAGGGACATGGTTTAGTGATTAATGGGAATGGTTGGACTCGATGATCCAGTGAGTCATTTCCAACTTGGTGATTCTGTGATTCTGTTGCAGAGAACCTCATGGTTCTCTAACCCTAACCCTAACCCTGAACCCCTTATCCTAACCCTAAACCTAACCCTAACCCCTAACCCTAAACCCCTAACCCCCTAACCCCCACCCCTAACCCCCTAACCCTAACCCTAACCCTAACCCTAACACCCTTTGCGTGTGTCCCCCCAAGCCCATGTCCCTGTGTCCCTGCATCCCAACATTCTGGTGCAGGAGACGCTCCGGCACTGCCTGCGGGTTTGGGGCCCCTGGGAGCTCCTGGGGTTGGTTGGGTGGGAGAAACCATCGCGGTTGCATCACCCACAGGCTGATGGCACCGAGAGGGGACACAGCTGGGGCCAGGAGAGGCTGTGGCCATAGCAGCGACTGTGGCCACCACCTCAGCTTTATTAGGACTGGCACCTGATGCAAAAGGCAGCACAGTAGCTCCAAGGGACACACTGAACTTTCTGGTAACTCCTGTGAGGGTGGGGAGGCTCTGGCCCAGGTTGCCCAGAATAGTGGTGGCTGCCCCATCCCTGGAGGGGTTCAAGGCCAGGTTGGATGGGGTT
Organism: Coccyzus lansbergi; assembly: GCA_033558105.1. Classification (NCBI taxonomy): domain Eukaryota; kingdom Metazoa; phylum Chordata; class Aves; order Cuculiformes; family Coccyzidae; genus Coccyzus; species Coccyzus lansbergi. The sequence continues at coordinate 1,617,909 of JAUMJK010000251.1, read as the reverse complement.
TTGATCATCCTGATGCCATGGGAAGTGTCCCTGACCATGGCAGTGGTGGGACTGGATGAGTTTTAGATCCCTTCCAAATGAAACCATTCTATGATTACGATTCCCGTGCTGCCAGGATGTCAGCCAGGTTTGTCCTCCACCTTTCCAGCTCCAGCCTGGCAGTAAATTCAGCCCTGATCACCGAGTCTGGATGCATCTGATCCCAAGGGGCTCCCACTGGGATGCCAACCATGGGCTGCCAAAAAGCCCCAAAACCCACTGGGAGCAATACTTGCAGTGAGGAGACTGCACTGGTCATGGAGTGACGTGGCTCAGCTGAGCCAGCACCCTGGGATGGGCAGAGAACTTTGATCAAGGGCAGCGGATACAGGAGAGGCCGGAGAAACCCAGCAAGGAGAGTTTAGTACAAGTGTTTATTGTCCTTTCCCCAAAGGGCACATAGAAATCGGGCCGGATTCAGGCTCCTACACAGAGTCCTCACAAGGTTAGTTCACATGCGGTTAAAAACAGCTCTACCAGTACTGTTACATCGAAACATTAAAAGCTGATCCAAGAAATAAAAATCCCCTGGCAGATTCCCACAGCAAGGAATGCCAGTCACATGGGACAGGGACAGAGGGGGTTAGGGGACCACAGGGATGGACCAGGGATTTTCAAAGGATACAGTGAGTCACTGCTATCAAGTCAGACCCCGGCTGGCCCACAGAGGACAGCGTGGTCACCGTGGTTGCCTGCCCTTAGCCAAAGCAGGGAGGCAGAGATGGATAATGGCTGCTTGTTGCCATTGAGCAGGGAAAGCCTTTGCCTTCTCACAGTGTGGGTACTGCCTCGGTAGTCCGGAGCAAACCCAGCGCCGGCTGAACCACTGCCAACAGTGCCAAACGTGCTTGAGAGCTGAACTCGCCCTGGGAGCAGAGTGGGACCAGAAGGTTGAGTTGGCAGGGAAAGACTCATGACTCTGACTGCACCCTGTGGGCTGTCAGACCTGGGTCCCATGTCCAGATGGAGGGATGGAGCAGGGGTTCTCCTGGCCCACAGCAAGTGCGTGGCTGTTGGAAGGAAGGAGCCTTTGCTCCCATCCTCCTGGCACTCCAGGGGCAGCCACAAAGGATGAGGGGTCAGCTCCTGCTGGTTGCCCTCAGCTCTTTGGCTTCTATAGCTGCTCAGCCTGAAGGGCTGGCAATGGCAGGCAGGGCCATGCCCTCCTCGGCCTGAAACCACATCCTGCCGCAGAGACTCCTGAGTAGTCCCTAAAAGACTCTCCCAGGGGATTTGTGGCCACCCCACAGGAGGAGGGGAACCTGCCCCAGCCCACACTGCCGGACCGCCTGCCCCGGGGAGCCAAATCACCAAAAAGAGCCTACAAACCAGCCTACAAACATGCATAGCAGTGAAACCCTGCTGGGACAGAGGCAGCGACTGCACGTCCGCCCTGCAGAGAACTCAGAAAACCCAGAAGTAAAGCAAAGGAAAACCAGCAGGGCCAAACCATCCCTGTTCTACAGCCTGTGAACCTGGGGAGGCTGGGCTGGGGAGAGTGAGGGGAGCATGGGGAGCTGGGAAAGGACTTGGGATCACTAGTGGTTGGTTCTGCATTGCTACGGGAGCGAAGGAGCCAATGCCCTAGAGCCCTCCCTGAGGGGCCGGGGAGCACTCTGTGGATCCTGGATTGGTGCTCCAGGCAGAGGGAGCTGGAGAAGACTCCCCTCCATGGTGTAAAACATCCCCGAGCTGGTGCAGCCAGGAAGGGAAAGGAGAAGCTGACGCAGGGGCGTGAAGCGTCTCTGGTCTTCCCAGGGCACCAGAGCCAGACTTTGACGCTACCAGATGGCGTTTGGCCCCGGAGTTGCTGTCAGCCGTAAGGCAGGAAGACTTGAGACCGAGCAGAAGCTGCCGAGGGGGAAGAAGAGGGTGTGCAGGGCACGTGGAGAACATGGGGCTCCTCAGTGCCAGGACTTGTTCTCCAGCTACCACCAGGCTTCCCACAGTGTCTTTTCCAGGTGTCTTGGGTTTCCCGTTACAGGAACGCCAGTGGCATATTCTCCTCCCGTGAGCTGCTCGGAGTGAGCGTGTTAGGCTGGGAAGTCGGTGCCGTGGTTCCTGCCGTGCTCATCGGTGACGGCCAGGTACGTGGCTCGCATGCTCGGGGAGTACTGCGGGAAGAGGAGATGACACTCAGCGCATCCTCAGCCACTGCCGAGCCCCCACCAGACACAGCCAACCCAGCCTCAGCGCTCCCACCGCGGCTGAGCCACCAGAGGAAGCCCGAGGATGGAGGGAGAAGATTGCTTCTCGTTTGCATTAATTCCCAATCAATCTGCCAAGATTGAGGGGGGCAGACCCTGCTCACAGCCTCTCCAAGGGCTGGAAAAGAGGACAGGAGAGAAAAGAGACGAGAGAGAGAATAGGGAAGAGAGAGAGAATAGAGAAGAGAGAATAGGGAATAGAGAACAGGGAATCATAGAATCACCAGGTTGGAAGAGACCCACTGAATTATCGAGTCCAACCATTCCCATCAATCACTAAACCATGTCCCTCGGCACTTTGTCCACCCAACCCTTAAACACCTCCAGGGCAGGTGACTCAACCACCTCCCTGAGCAGCCTCTGCCAGCGCCCTATGAGCCCTTCTGTGAAAAACTTTTTCCTGATGTCAAGCCTGAACCTCCCCTGGTGGAGCTTTTTAGGAAAAAGGGAAAGAAAGAGAAGAGAGAGAGAAAAGGGAAGAGAGAGAGAAAAGGGAAGAGATAGTTAAAAGGGAAGAGAGAGAAAAAAAGGAAGAGAGAGAAAAAAAGGAAGAGAGAGAAAAAAAGGAAGAGAGAGAAAAGGGAAGAGACAAGACCCTCCCTGTCAAGATATGTCAAGCACCTCAGGCTCTGCTTTGCCCCTTCCCACGCTGCCAGGACATTGGCCAGGCTTGTCCTCCCCCATTCTGAGTCCAGCCTGGCAGCAAATTCAGCCCCAATCACCAAATTTGGATGAATCCCATCCTGAGGGGCTCCCACTAGGATTCCAGTTGCTCTCCCTGTGCTGGGATGGGGACAGCAGCACTGCAAGCACCAGGCACCGTGGTGGAGCAGAATGAAGAATGAAGCCAAAACCTTCACCCCTCATCCCACCAACGCTGCAGAATTCCATTTCTCCAGCGTCTTTGCAGGAGGGAGGGAAGCCCTGACCAGGCTTTGAGGAAGATTATTCCGACTTCGGTATTTTGGACTGTGGAAGTTCTTCCTCAGGGCTCTGAATCCTGGTTAAATTAGACCAGTCAGGGTGGGGAGAAGTGCTCAGATTAATCCTTTCTGATTCGTCTCCCCCTTCAGAAAGGAAGAAGCTCGCCAGCTGCCAGCTCTGCACAATCGGCTTTCAGTCTCTACGCTTTCACCTGATGGCAAAAATCTTCCTCCTCAGAGACAAGCACGGTGTCCCCACCAAGCCGGGAGCTGTGTGCCCAGCTGCACCACCTCCAGATGGAGGCAGCGAAGCAGATTAAATTCTGTTAGAAAGGGAAGGGGTAAAACCACACCGGGAAGGGGATGGAGATAGGAACAATTTCCAGCCATCACGAGAAATGGGAGCTGCAAATCCAAGCCCTCGTGTGCCTGTGCTGGGGTCACAGCACAGCCCTGTCCCTCCGGAGCCCCACGGGAAGAAAGCACCAAGGAGGGGAAGAAGGAGGGGAAATCAGCTGCTGCCCTAGAAGGAGGAAGAGGGAGAAGGAAGAGGCTGAACTTACTCTTGATGGGCAACTTAGCTCCAAAATAATGGATGCAAAAAACAAAAAGAAATGAGAACATAAAGCAGGTGTTAACAGGCAGGGTGGGCTTAACCGAACAGTGGGGGAAATGGGAACGTGCACGGGCGACTGCAGAAAAAGGCCTTTGAAAGTCAGAATGAAGAAGAAATAAAGCAGAGGGAGAAAAAGCAGCTGAAGGGGAGACTATTTTGGTCTCCCACGAGCACGTGGCTGGTGACCCCTCCCCGCAGCCTCCAAGGGCCGGCTGGGAACTGGGTTAGCGCAGCGAGCGGGAGAGGGATGCTCGTAGATAGGACACGTCCTCCACAAGGGCAGGAGGAGGGGGCTGAGCTCAGCCAACACCATCCCACCCTGGCAGACCCCCTAGGTGAGCAGCTTTCCAGGGAAAGTCACTTGGCTAACCCTCCCCAACAGCTCAGGGCATCACAAGAAGGACTTGGCCTCAGCTGTTCGCCATACCGTGGGGGGAGGAGAGCCTCTGCCAATCAGTGGGACGTTCTCGTAGCGTGGGTTTCCACCGAAGAGCGCGGCTTGGTTCCTGGAGGGGGAGAGCTGTCAGAGTAGGGGTCACAGCAAGACCCCCATCACTGTCTCATGCCCTTGACTTGGGGGGAACGCTCTGTCTCCAAGGCAGGGAGGATGACTTTGAGGATGAGGGTCTCACATGTACTCGGAGACGGGGGCGTTGGAGATGGTCTGTGCCGGCGGGTGCAGGCTGCTCTGGCTGCCCAGGCTGCTGCTGTAGCTGCAGAAGCTGCGGAGCTGCCCCCGCGTCGGGTGGTGGGTGGCGATGCGACGCGCCTGAGGGTTGAAGGGATCTTCCTCATCCATGTCATCATAGTCCCGGTCCCTGCAGGGACAAGACACTGGTGCTCACCACTCTGGTTCCAGAGGCAGTTTCCTGGCCGTGCCAGGCTCACGCCAGGGCAGGGGCCACGGGCAGACCCACCGGCCAACAAAATGTTTCCAGGCACGCGGCGTGGCACAGATGATGGTGGAAAAGGAAGCAGCCACCAGCAGGGAGAAGAGGACCAAGTAGAGCAAACCCTCCACCCCGTCGTAGCAGATGCCGATAAGGGCGTCCAGGTAGTCCTGCAGCAGGAGATGAGATGGGGCAGGGCTGGAGATGGTGGCTGGGGTGACCCCAGGAGCTGCACAGCCCTATTGCATCCCCTCCTCACCTTGTGCAGCCCTCGGCAGTCCAGCATGGCCGTGAGCTGGTGCAGGCTGGTCTCGGAGGAGTTGAGGAGCTGCTGGATGCCCAGAAGATCTTTCTATGGGAGATGGGGGTGTCAGGGCAGCACTAGGCAGCACGGGGAGCAGAGGGGCCCTAGCTCCCCACACCTCATACCTCGGCTATTGGGAAGAGGGGCAGCGCAAACTGTATCAGGCCCTGGATCTGGATCTGCATGGTGGTGAGCGAGCGCTGGAAGACGGTGAGAGCCTGCAAAGGGGGAGCAGGGAGCGGTCACTGAGGTGTCTGGCTGCTGGGGACACTCCCCTACCCCACGCAGCACAAAATGGGGAGCCCAGCTCACCCATACCTGCTGGAAGGGGTTGCTCAGGCTCTGGTCACAGTACAGGTAATAGTGAACCACCACTGCAAAAGGGAAGGGGAGATGTTGGAATGAGCGTCCCAGGGGACGGAGAGCAGCGTGGGGGTGGCAGAAAAAACAGCAGAGAACCCCCAGGCAGGTTTAGGGAGTTTTGGGGGTTACTGGGTCCTGCTCCAAGCACGTCCCCACCCGACAGTTACCTGCACTGATCTCACTCTCAGTCTGGTTCATGATGAACTTGTCTGGGGCCACACAGAAGTCACTGGTGCCCTGCGAGGACAAGAGGGACATCATAGAATCATAGAACAATCAGGTTGGAAGACATCCATCGGATCATCGAGTCCAATCATTCCTATCAAACACTAAACCATGTCCCTCAAGACCTCATCCACCTGTACCTTAAACACCTCCAGGGAAAGGGAATCAACCCCCTCCCTGGGCAGCCTATTCCAATGCCCAATGACCCTCTGTGTGAAAAACTTCCTCCTAATCTCCAGCCTAAATCTCCCCTGGCGGAGCTTGAGGCCATTCCCTCTTGTCCTGTCCCCTGTCCCTTGGGAGAAGAGCCCAGCTCCCTCCTCTCCACAACCTCCTTTCAGGTAGTTGTAGAGAGTAATGAGGTCTCCTCTCAGCCTCCTCTTCTCTAGGCTAAACACCCCCAGCTCTCTCAGCCGCTCCTCATAGGGCCTGTTCTCCAGTCCCTTCACCAGCTTCGTTGGGGCTGGGAAGGATAGGACGGGTGCTCTAAGCCCTCAGCTCTACCCTAGCACAGCCAGTACCACCCCTCTCCTCTTGGCCCCACTCACCACTGCCGCTGCCATGTCCACGGCCATGGAGGCCCAGCTGAGGACGAGAGTCAGCAGCCCGCAGCACAGCACCCTGTGGGGAGAGGGGCGAGCGTGCCACAGGGTCCAGCTCTGCCCTTAGCAGCAGCTCTGGTACCACCGAGCCTGGCTGCAGGGTCCAGCCCTGCCCTCCTCAGTGCCTCAGGCGCGGTCGAGCCTCGCCATGGGATACTCACATGGTGAGGAGGCAGCGGGAGCGCTTGGCCAGCCCCAGGCATGCCAGGAGGCAGATGGTGAGGACGAGGATGAAGAAGAGCAAATAAGCCAACCACCTGGGTGCATAAAGAAGGGTCCGTCACACGCAGCCACCTCCCCAGCCCCACCGAGATGCTCCGGCAGCCGAGCACCGTGATCCCGCTCACCGATAATACTCGACGTAGGCGACCTGGCTGGAGAGTTCGGTGAGGTTGGTGCTGGGGCCCTGCCAGACGGGCAGCCCCGAGAGCTGCTGGACGATGTTGCCGGACAACTGCTGCATGAACTTGAGGGTCTGCAGGTAGTCTCCCCGTGTGGCCAGGAGCTCGTTCAACCGCGCCAGGTGCTGCTCCAAGCCCACCTGCATCTGCAGCGTGGTGCCTGCCACCTGGGGATGCCGAGATGCTCAGCCCTGCTGGGATGATGCCAGGGGCTTCCCTCTGCCATCAGAGCCATTCGTCCCACCCATGGGATGCTGACCCTCTAGGAAAGGTGGTGTCCCTGCCCATGGCACAGGGATTGGAACTGGATGATATTTAAGCTCCCAAGCTATTCTACAGTTATATGAAAGCAGCCCCACATTAACCACTGGAGCTGGATGCATCCTCCAGGACAACACTGCCACGGCCCTTTCTGGCCACAAAGGCCCCATTCTGCAGGATGATGTCACCCTCCCGTGCTCAGCGCGGAACAGCCGCCCCAGGGGCTCAGCCGGAGCAGGCAGAGCTCGCCTGGGTCCCTCCATCCGGATGCCTCCCCCCAGTGCTTTAACCAAACCCAGGATGAAGGACTGATGTGACCCTGGGGGACGTGGACGGGATTGGATGGGAGCCCCTGTCCCGTGCAGCCCTACCAGTGAGTCGATGTCGGTCAGGGTGTGATTGGCGTGGTCCAGCGCGTAGAGGAGCTGGTAGACTCCATCGTTGGTCTCACTGTTCCCGTAGAAGCCGACGCCGACGGCTGTGCTGTGGGCAGAGAGGGCAACCCCAGTTAGAGGGGAGGGAAACGCTCACGTGAGGTGCCTTGTCTTGAGGCCAGGGAGGATGTGGGGGCACCAGCTGGAGAGGGCACACAGAATAACAGAATAGAATCATATCTCAAGCTCCGACAGGGGAGATTTAGGTTGGAGATTAGGAGGAAGTTCTTCAAACTCTAAACCATGTCCCTCAGGACCTCATCTACCTGTGCCTTAAACACCTCCAGGGAAGGTGAATCAACCACCTCCCTGGGCAGCCTATTCCAATGCCCATTGATCCTTCCTGTGAAAAACTTCCTCCTAATCTCTAGCCTAAATCTCCCGTGGCAGAGCTTGAGGTCATTCCCTCTTGTCCTGTCCCATTGCTTGTTCTTTGGGAGAAGAAATCAGCAGCCACCTCGCCACAACCTCCTTTCAGGAGCTGTAGAGAGTGACGAGGTCTCCCCTCAGCCTCCTCCTCTCCAGGATAAACAGCCCTGGTTCCCTCAGCTGCTCCTATAACCCTTGCTCTCCAGACCCTTGCAGGTTGGAAGCTGCTCCTGTCAAACCTGGAGAGATGAGGGCAGAGCAGCTGGACAAAGCAGATGAAGGGAAACCCCTGGAAGCAATGGAACGTGCTCCTGGGCTCAGCCCAAGGAGGAGAGACAGGGGGCAAGCTGGAGCTGTGCTGTGGTGGCTCCAGACCCTGTGGCAAGCTCCCCACAGCTGCTTTGGGGCTCCCTGGCACCTGGTGTGCCAGTGGGTGATGCTGGGTGGGAGGTCAGAGCCAGCTCCGAGACAAGATGTGCCCCTGCCCTCACCAGTTTGTGGCTGCGCGTGTTCAGCCCAAGGCGCTCTCTCCTCCCCTGTGGCAGATGCTGAGAAAACCATTGTCCTGTTTGCCACGTCCAGGCCTTTAACAGCTGCAAACAAGCCCAGCGTGGCTGCTGGGGGGGGTTTCAAAGCCCCTGGGGAGCAGCAGAGCGATCCCACACAGCCTGCCTGCGGGCGCCCGGAGGCTGGAGGAGCAGGAAGACCCAGGGGGTCTGGTGGGGAGCACGCCAAGCTCATTAGTGCCATTTCCCTGCTCCGTGCACCGCTCGCAGGCAGCCATCTCGCTCCGCCCAGGCCAAACCAGCCCCTTTGTCTGCTGAGCGGGTCACAGCCCAGCAGCGCAAGGACCCTGTGTCCCATCCCCGTGTCCTGTCCTGTCCCCATTAGGACCAGAGCTGCTGGGGGCAGATGGGGTGGCTGGTGGGGGGGTCTCCTGGCCACGGGCTGCCCAGGGAGGTGGTTGATTCACCTTCTCTGGACGGGTGGATGAGGTCTTGAGGGACTTGGTTTAGTGTTTGATAGGAATGGTTGGACTCGATGATCCGATGGGTCTTTTCCAACCTGGTTGTTCTATGATTCTATGGGCTTGTGAAGCCAGCAGAGAGCTGCTCTGGCTGAAGGAGCATCCCCTTGTCTAATTGCTGGGGTTGCAATTAAGGTCGGGCACCCCCGGGACCTGCCAGCTGGGTCACGCTGCTGCCTGCCATCTGCTCCGGGCTGGGATTAGCGACCCGGCTCCGCTCCTGCCTGGGATTAGCCGCGGTGGGGATGGGGACAGGCTGGCCCACGGCTGGTCCCCAGGGCTGTCCCAGCAGCAGCAGCAGCTGCCTGGAAGGAGGGAGGGATCATAGAATCATAGAACAACCAGGATGGACCATATTTAATTGCACAGATCTAATTCAAGCGATTGGAGTGTAGAACCTCTCGGTGATGGGGGGGGACAGCCCCGGGTCCCCATCCTCACCAGCAGACGAGCCCGGCGGTCACGGCCATCCAGGTGATGCAGCAGGAGTGGGGCCGCTTGCTGTCAGCCTCCTGGTCCCTCTTGCAGCAGCAGAGGCAGATCAGGTAGACGGTGAGGAAGAGGAGGTTGAGGCCGAGGCAGACGGCGGCCACCAAGCCCAGGAAAAGCAGCGACTGGGAAGGAGAGAGAGAGAGAGAGAGAGAAAAAGGGACAATCGGCGCCCGGGGATGTCACGGGACGGTCACACGGGGGAAGAGGAAGCGTCTCCATCCCTGTCCCCATCCTAGTCTCCATCCTTGCCTCCATCCCTGTCCCTACGTGGGGCCACCTGGGGGGCAGTAACCCCTCCCAGGGGTCCGTGTGTGTGTGTCCCGATATTTTGGGGTGACGGTGGCCGGTAGCAGGGGGCACCAGCGCCGAGTCGACCCCCTTTGCCCCACAAAAGCGAGGAGTGAGGGGTTCGCCCCGGGGAAAGGGGGTGCTGGGGGCGCCCCTGGCCGCCCTGCCCGTCCCAGGAGGGGGTGTGGGGTCCGTACCTGCTGGTAGTCGGTGTCCCGCGGCCGGAAGGAGGAGGGCACGGGCTGCAGGCGCAGGTCGCGGTGGGGTAGACCGTGCAGCCAGGCCGCCCACCAGGGCGCCAGGTAATCGGCGCGGGCGGGCGGCATGGCCGGGGCCGGGGCCGCCGCGCCGAGGCGCCACGGACACGCCCCCTCGCCGACGGACACGCCCCCTCCGACCACACCCCCAATCAGCGGCTATTCTCCGCCCAGAGCTCATGACCACGCCCACTCGGCGCTGGCCACACCCCCTCCGGCCGCACCCTCGGCAGTTGCTGTTCTCCGCCCAGAATGCATGACCACGCCCACTCATCCGTTAGCCACGCCCCCAGGCAACACCCGCCCCGAGTTTAAGACTCCGCCCCAGCCATTGGCTACACCGCGCAACACTGACCACGCCCACGAAAGCCATTGGCCACGCCCCCTCCGATACAACCACAGCCTCAGAATCAGAACAACCAGGTTGGAAGAGACCCATGGGATCTTCTAGTCCAACCATTCCGATCAAACACTAACCCATGGCCCTCAGGACCTCATCCACCCGTGCCTTAAACACCTCCAGGGAAGGGGAATCAACCACCTCCCTGGGCAGCCTAGTCCAATGCCCAATGACCCTTTCTGTGAAAAACTTCCTCCTAATCTCCAGCCTAAATCTCCCCTGGAGGAGGTTGAGGCCATTCCCTCTTGTCCTGTCCCCTGGCCCTTGGGAGAAGAGTCCAGCTCCCTCCTCTCTACAACCTCCTTTCAGGTAGTTGTAGAGAGTAATGAGAATCCCTAGCCACGTTCCCCCTGGCTGCCCCAGGGCCCACCCCTCACTGCTCTAGGGGGTCTCTCACCTCCTTCCCTGCTCTAAAAAGCCCGCATCCCCCATTTCCCCACCACAGGGGTGCCTCACCCCATCCTCCCCACACGCCCCAGCCTGTTTCAGGCCATTGCCTTGTTGAGCTGTGCCCATGGACACCCCAACATTGTCACCAGTTCTGGTTGCCACAAAGCCATGAGAGCTCTGTTCCCAGCTCCCACTCCCTGAGAATCTCCTACCCTAGGGATGCAGCTGGGGCCTCCATCAGGGACAAAGCAGGGAAAAGAACTTCAGGCCAGTAACAATTTTTCCATCACAAAAACTAGAACACCTTTGCCCTCCTTTCACCACAATCCAGGTGCTGTCTGGGACGTGGCAGAGCCCTAGGGACCACAGAGACCTTCTCCAGTTCTTCAGTAACAAGGATCTTCAGGCCTTCCACCTCCGCAGACACCCAGGCCCTCAGGGAAGTTGTCCCCCCTACCCCTGGTGCCAGGGAGCCCCATTCCAGTGCATCCCAGTATGAACATCCTCTCTCTCCCTGCAGAACAGCCCTAAGTTGTCTCAGGCCTGGTCCCTGCTGGAGCAATGAGAACAAAACCAGTCTCGGTGCTTTTGGGAAAGGACAAACATAGGGAACGGTCCAGGTCTTTATTTATAGTAACAAAAAGCAGAGAAGCCCACATGGGAACAGCTCATTTCAGCTCCTTCACGGCCAATCCTGAAGAGGAGAAAGAGATGGGTTAGTGGTTGGCACAGCTCACCCGGTGGCAGGACCAGGATTCTCCTGAAACCAGGCAGCATTTCCTGCCTGTCCCAGGGGGCACTGCCCTTTGGCTCCCAAGGATGCTGATACCGGAAAATCAGAGGCAAAAGCAGCATTTAGCTGGGCACAGAACCGACTGCAGCATTGGCTCCGGGTACAGCGGAACACGCAGCCTCTAAGCAGCACTGACCCCAAACACCAGCCTGTCACCCGCCACACTGACTGCATTCCCCGTGGGATACCTGGGGGCAGGGATTGCTTCAGCTTCTCTGCCTTCTCCTTGTCTGTGATGACCAGGGTGTACAGGTACCGGCTGCAGCGCACCTTGAACTTCACATTGTCCTTGTTCTTCTTGATCTTCACAGCTGCAGGACCAAGAGAGAGCTCAGCACTGGCCCCACACACCCCCACCACCCTTCACAAACTACATCCAAGAGTGTTCCCTGGGGAAAGGTGAATCCTACACCAGTTTTCCTCACTCAGGGCGATGATCACCACCCTTCCTGGCCCACCTGCATGTGAGAACACAAACCAAGCATTTTCCCATGTTGTTGTCACTAACAGAGGATTTTGGGAGGCCATTTTGTGTGGGAAGATTTTACAGAGAACAAGGCCTGGATGCTGTGAGACTGCTTGATACTGAACAACTCTAACAAGGCCTTGAAGCAGAGACAAGAAAGACTCCCAGCAGCTGGAGGAGCCCAGCAGCTAGTTCAGTGGGAACGAGTACCAGCTGAAAGGAAAACAATGGACATGAACTGTCAACATAGCTAACTTTAGTATAACTTGGTTTCTTGGCATGCACAGTAGTTTAGCCAATAATATGTTGGTAATAGTCTTATGGACAGCTACCTTTAGCCAATAATACACTGTAGTAACCCTCGTGCGCACACAGTTATGTAACCAAATGGGGTATACAGAAAGACAGCTAAGCTGAATAAAGGTGCTTGCTCACTGATCAGATTGATCTCTGCATCTGTTTTACAACAGTTTTGTTCTGTATCAGCAATCGCTTCCCATCTCCTTCCTGTCCCCCTAAGGCAGTTTTATCTGGGTGGCTTGCTCAGAGCCATGGGCAGTTCTACTCCTTCACAGCCCCTGCAGCTTGATGTGACATGAGCTGCTGCAAAACCTGGAGCACACGGAAAGGGATGGAAACGCATTGGGAAGGGCTGTCAGCAGCTACAACGATTCAGTGCTGAGCCATCCCTTCTCGCCCACACCTGTGCATTAACAGCACATCTCCTGAATGAAAGTGCCTCTTCCTTGTGACAGCTGGATCCAAATAAGCATGAGAAGAGGGAAAACTCTTCATGTGTTGTTAAACAACACTTAGACAAGGCACTTCCAGGGTTTAAGTTACCGTGGTCTTTCTATTTGTCACAAAAGAAAATGCATGTTTGAGTGGGATTCACTTGTCATCCTGTTGTAACTCCCCAGCACCTGACATCTTGCAGCTTTTCAAAAAAGTGAACCGGGGTAAAATCTGCAAAGATCCCAAAAGCCACAGCTGGGGCTGGGCAGAAACACTCCAGGGGAAACAGACAGAGCTGAACATCAGCCCCTGGAGAATCCCAGCTCTGGACGCGAGGTCCTGCCTGCAGATACTGCCGTACACTCCTCTGCTCACAGGCAGTGACCTCAGCTCAGTATTTGATAGGAATGGTTGGGCTCGATGATCCAGTGGGTCTTTTCCAACCTGGTGATTCTGTATGTCCCTCTCAGCTTCCAAGCTAGGGGGATCCTCAGCCTGCGCAGGGACCCGGTGCCCCATGGCCCTGCTCTGGCCAAGAACAGCTCTCATGTCAAAACATCCTGCTTCCCTCCTCCCCCGTGTTACCCACAGCAGCCTCAGCACTCACACTTTGCATCCTTCCTCCTGGCTGTCAGCAGAAAGTCTTTAATCTCCTCAATTTTGCGAGGCTGAAAGGCAAAACAAGCAACTCAGAGCATGGAAAACAGCCAACAGCTCTCATCCCACTTCAGCCTTAAGTCTCTTGAGCCTCACCAGCTCAGAAACCCCCTCCCACAGCCGACACATAATGGCAAAGAATATAAGAGGGTTCTTTAAATGCCAAGATGCTCTAGTAAAGGGCACAATAAGGAAAAAAACCTCCAAACCCAGAAAAACTCAGAATGGACTTCGATAATATCCAGTAAATAAAACATGCAACTGATCTAAACAATAAAAAGATCAATTCCTCATCCTACCATGAGAAGCTCTGAGTCACACGGGGGAAAAGTAATCACTTTTTTTTCCCAACTTCAGAGAGTTTGGCTTTGCAACTTTAAGTACACTCATAGAAAAATAACACACAAAAATACAAGTGGTGATAGAGGACTTTGCTATATTGAAGTTAGTAGTAGTAGCTGTAGCATAGCTAAACCTCTTGGATGGCCCTTAAAGCTTCTGGACTTGGCAGTGTAAGAGAATAAGGGGAGGTTTAGGCTGAACATTAGGAAAAAATATTTCACGGAAAGTGTCATTAGGCACTGGCAGAGGCTGCCCAAGGAGGGGGCTGAGTCACTTTCCCTGGAGGTGTTTAAGGGACGGGTGGACGAAGTGCTGCGGGACATGGGTTAGCATTTGATAGGAGTGGTTGGACTCGATGATCCGGTGGGTCTTTTCCAACCTGGCGATTCTGTGACACCCTCAGGCCCCAGTGCAGCCCTCCCCTCCCGCAGCAGGGCCGCGTCCCAGTCAACGGGGAGCTCGGTGCTATCACCCCGCCCTCCCTCACCGCTAAGGCAGCCCCCAGACCCCCATGAGAGACGAGGGACAGCGTTGGGCCCGCTCTCCCAGCCCCCGCTCCTCACCATGGTTCCGGCCTTGCTCAGAGCGCTCCGACCTGCGACAGAAACAACCCAAGATGGCGTCAGCGCACCCACCGCCCAACAACGACCGGCCGCCATCCGCCGTCCCGCGCTCGCCCCGCGCCCACCGCCCGCCATCCGCTCGCCCAGCGTCCCCTCTCCTCCCCCAGCCCCGCCTCGGGGCCGCCAAGCCCAGCGTGGCGGCGGATGGCAACGGATCCCGCCGCCATCTACCTGCACCGACAACCGCTGCCTCTGCGGAGAAAGCGGAAGTGAAGGCAGCACTTCCGCATCCGGGCTTCATCGCCCCCTCCCACAACGAGCGCTGCGACGGCTCCGGCGGAGGGTCAAAAAGAATGCAGTCGCGATGGCGAGAGTGGGAGCTACCCCTGCGATGGGTTGGTGGGGGCTCAGCCCCGCGCTGCATTGGAACGGAGGGAGTACCGGGAATTCCCAGCCTCCCAGGACCCTCCGTGTAGGACGGCTGCACGGGCGGGCTGTTGGCAGCCCCTCGAGCTCCAGCATCCCTCACGGAGGTTCCTGACACAGGCTCCATCTCAGATATCCAGGACGCAGCCTGGGTCAGGGACCCCCATGAGAGATGCTGGGTAGGGCTGCAATGGAGGCGCTTGGCCACAAGAGGGAGCTTCAGCCTTACTCAAACCCCCAAAACATTCCCCAAACACCTGCAAGAATTCTGAAGGGCAGGTGGTGGGAGGGGGCGAGGGGACCCATCCTATCCCTGCAGCTTCTGGGTGCTATTGGCCTTGTTCCCATCCTGCTGAACCCCACGTAGTGGGGAGTGGCATCTTGGCCTGCTGTGGTGCCGGTTTGTGGGTGCTTCAGTGCTTGGAAAGGGTCCTTGCGGTCATTGAGGATGCTGGAATGGTGGGAATGGAGGGGACGGGGGCTGCATTCGTAGAATCATAGAACAACCAGGTTGGAAGAGACCCATCGGATCATCGAGTCCAACCATTCCCATCAATCACTAAACCATGTCCCTCAAGACCTCATCCACCCGTCCCTTAAACACCTCCAGGGAAGGTGAATCAACCACCTCCCTGGGCAGCCTATTCCAATGCCCAATGACCCTCTGTGTGAAAAACTTCCTCCTAATCTCCAGCCTAAGTCTCCCCTGGCGGAGCTTGAGGCCATTCCCTCTTGTCCTGTCCCCTGTCCCTTGGGAGAAGAGCCCAGCTCCCTCCTCTCTACAACCTCCCTTCAGGTAGTTGTAGAGAGTAATGAGGTCTCCTCTCAGCCTCCTCTTCTCCAGGCTAAACACCCCCAGCTCTCTCAGCTGCTCCTCATAAGGCCTGTTCTCCAGCCCCTTCCCCAGCTTCGTTGCTCTTCTCTGGACTCACTCCAGAGCCTCAACATCCTTCTTGTGTTGAGGGGCCCAGAACTGAACACAGGATTCAAGGAGCGGCCTCACCCAATTCACTCTGGGGTGACCAAAGCTCCCACAGGTGAATTACCTGCTGGTTCCTGATCCTGCAGCCGTGGTAGGTTTGGAGGTGGATAATTAATTACCTTCTGCTTTTAATCACCGCTGGCTTGGGGGATGCTGTTGGCAGCGGTTGTGTCCTGTGGGGATGCTGTGGGGCCGTGTCTTGTCTTGGCAGTACAGATACAGCTCGGCTCGTCCAGGAGACTCAAAACCCCTGGGACGCGAGTCCTTTGGCACTAGCAGCTAACCTGTGTGATTGAATTAAGTTACAAGAAAGGAGAAGGGGGAGGAAGAAACAGGGAAGAAGCAGCTTCCCTCAGGTCCTGCACCTGGGCCACCAGTTGCTCCCAGAACCGCACTAAGACAAGTCACTGGGACAAAACCTGCAGTTGGGGCAGGAGCTGTGGGGCTCCCACCAAGGGAAGGTCTGTCGGGTGGGACGATCCCCTCCCTCCTTCCCTCCCTCCACCCAGTGAGGTTTTTAATTGTTTGATTTACGTATCTCATCTCGGATCGGCTGATCTACTCCGCTGTCTTTTAATTGCTTCAAAAGTTGAGCAGTTTTTCATGTTTTAAGGAGTGCTGGATTGTATAATTAAACCACTAACAGTGTAAATCAACAGCGCAGAAGAAAGACAGCAGAGAATTAAGCAAGCTTCTTGGCATAATAATAAAACCAAACCGGCATGAAAAGTGCCCATTACGGCACTGACGCTGAATACTAATTCTCGGCTGAGGGGATTGAGGCACCGGCCAGCTCCAGAGAGGGGTTGCCAACACCAGCCTCCAAAATCACTTGGTTTTGCCCCAAAATGCAGTGTGGAGCCACTGGAACCTGAATCGGGAGACGGGTGGTTCGTGTCCCCCCCAGTCCCATGGTCCCTGCTCCACCCTGAGCAGCCTGGGAACCGATTCGCTTTGACTTTATTAATATTATTTAAAAGCCGTGTGGGTGTATAAATCAACAAAAATAATTCATGAGAATCATTAGCTCCTCAAAGACAGGATCTTTTTACAACGGGCTTTAAATTAAAAAAAGGAAAAAAAAAAAACCCACTACAGTCTGAAACTGCGGCTTTTAAAACACATCAAATACATTTCCTCCCTGCCTCCCACTGGCCCGGCTCCTCTGCCTAATGAAATTCAATTAGCATCCTTAATTCACCCGCTGGCTACCAGTTTTATATTAAAAAAATCTTTCTGGTTCTGCTCGGGAAGCACCGTGCCAGGATCACGGTTGTATTCAACCCCAGGGCTCCCGGGAGCCGTTCATTCCCCCCTGGTGCGGGGTTGGGTGAACAGCTCAGTGAGGAGCCCTCATCCTCATCCTTATCCTCATCCCCATCCCCATCCTCATCCCCTTCCTCATCCTCATCCCCATCCTTATCCTCATCCCCTTCCTCATCCCTTTCCTCATCCTCATCCCCATCCTTATCCTCATCCCCATCCTTATCCTCATCCCCATCCTCATCCCCTTCCTCATCCTCATCCTCATCCCCATCCTCATCCTCTGTCATTTGATCCAAGAGGCACTGACAAGTTGGGATTTCAATGGAGCTGAGTGGAGGAAACCTGGTTGTGTTTTACTCCAAGGCTCTGGGGCACAGTTGATTGACCTGGTGCAGGATTGGAGGAAGAGCTTGATCAAGAACCTTTATCCTCCTGTTCCAGCAGCTCCAGGAGGCACCAGTGAGGTGGGATTCAATGGAGTGGGACATGGGATCTGGGCCATGCACCATTCACGGTGCCATCTCAAGGATGCAGGGTTGGGTGAGCAGCTCAGTGAGGAGCCTTCATCCTCATCCTCTGCCAGCAGCTCCAGGAGGCACCGGTGAGGTGGGATTTGATGGAGTGGGACGTGGGATCTGGGCCATGCACCATTCACGATGCCATCTCAAGGGTGCAAGGTTGGGTGAGCATCTCAGTGAGGAGCCTTCATCCTCCTCCTCTGCCAGCAGCTCCAGGAGGAACCGGTGAGGTGGGGTTTTGATGAGGCTACATGTACATAACCCAGGATACCAGATCTCGCCTTCCCAACATCCAATCTCCCCATCCCCGAACACAGGGACCCGCAAGTTCTTCCCTTGGAGCATGCCAGGGTGATGTCCCCAGCACCCCCGGGGCCAGCGGAGACCCAGCTGGCGCAGAGGGTGACCCCAGCAGCTCCAACAGGAGTTGATTTGCCGCAGCAGGTCTAAGCGGCCTGTTGGCAGCCGGCAAGACGTGTGTGTCACTCGGTGATTAGATGGTATCGGCCTTATCAGCAGCCGCAGCAGCGATGGGGGCTGGGGGGAGAGGGGGAACAGCGAGGAATAATGAAAAAAAAAAAAAAACAGGAAGAAAAAGGCGACGTGATTTTTCTCCCTCCCCTTCTTAAAGATCTGATTCAGAGCTAAACAGCCACCGGCTCCATCCCACAGCGCCGCTCGCCTTGACCTCGGGAGCTTTTGACTGGCAACAGCAGCCGAGTCCTGCTCGCTCCTTGGGTGCCGGCCAACTCGCATCGCACGCTTGT
This sequence comes from Coccyzus lansbergi, assembly GCA_033558105.1. Lineage (NCBI taxonomy): Eukaryota > Metazoa > Chordata > Aves > Cuculiformes > Coccyzidae > Coccyzus > Coccyzus lansbergi. The sequence goes on along the minus strand of JAUMJK010000251.1, from coordinate 1,599,906 downwards.
CCGAGAGCCGAGTGAGACAGAAGGGCTGAGTGGGGACGGGCACTCCATCAGAGCAGTGTTTACACACACAAGGGCAGCCGTATTTTTATTATGCATAATTACACTGTCCTTAATGGAGTTGCGAAGCATTTTTCCTGGCAGAGAGAGTGGCTGCATGGAAAGGAGAACAGTGGCTCAGGGCAAGCTCTGAGCTAATGGACTGATCTCACTGCAGTCCTAGGACAGTGAGAAGGGGTGTCCTGGCAGCAGCATTCCATACCCACTGCCTGGGCTCTGGGGCCTGATTCTTCACACTCTGGAAGCAGAGCACCTCCCCTTCTCGCCATCCTTGTCATGCACTGGGTGACTGGAGAGCACTCTGTGCACCCTCAGTGTGGGTGGTTTCCTTCTTCTCTTTCTCTTCCCAGGGCTGTGACTGTCCTCTGCTTGCAGAGACTTTGCAACAACCTCAGATGTTTGTATGTTCACACAGCAGCACTGCCGATGACCCCCAGCCCTGGACAGTAAGCAGGGAAAACCCATGGTTTCTGGATCCCGCAGATGGTCAGAGTGTGGGGAGCATTGCTTGCCCTTGGGGACATCATAGAATCATAGAATCATAGAATCACCAGGTTGGAAGAGACCCATCGGATCATTGAGTCCAACCATTCCTATCAAACACTAAACCATGTCCCTCAGCACCTCATCCACCCGTCCCTTAAACACCTCCAGGGAAGGGGAATCAACCCCCTCCCTGGGCAGCCTCTCTCAGTGCCCAATGACCCTTTCTATGGAATTTTTTTTCCTAATGTTCAGCCTGAACCTCCCCTGGTGGAGCTTGAGGCCATTCCCTCTCGTCCTGTCCCCTGTCCCTTGGGAGAAGAGCCCAGCTCCCTCCTCTCCACAACCTCCTCTCAGGGAGTTGTAGAGAGCAATGAGGTCTCCCCTCAGCCTCCTCTTCTCTAGGCTAAACACCCCCAGCTCTCTCAGCCGTTCCTCATAAGGCCTGTTCTCCAGTCCCTTCAGCAGCTTCATTGCTCTTCTCTGGACTCACTCCAGAGCCTCAACATCCTTCTTGAGGTGAGAAGGCCCAGAACACAGGATTCAAGGAGTAGTCTCACCAGTGCAAGGCTGAGATATGCACGGCTGAGACATTCAAGCTCAATAACCAATGCCAGAACTGTGCAAGTTGGAGCCATGCACGCAGCCCGAGTGCTGCATAGAATCAGAGAACAACCAGGTTGGAAGGGACCCATCGGATCTTCTAGTCCAACCACTCCTATCAAAATGCCCACGCGGTGCATGCCTGGGACAAGCCTGGCCGAGCCGTGCACACTGGTGCCTGACTCGTGTGCTCCAGACGTGCAACATGAAGCTCCGGTGCCCCTGTGCATCCCGGCTCTGACCTGATGTGGAGGCACCGGCGGGCGCAGACGTCCCTCATCCAGCCCTTGTGATGTTCTTCCAATTCACCGTGTTCTTTCCTGTGCAAAAGCGTTTGTGCGGGAAGGTGACGTGCGGCAGAGGTGGGGGGGAGCTGGCAGAGTTAATAGGAGACACGAAAGGACATGTTCGCCCAGAGATTCCCCTATTCAGGGAACAAACCGCAGCAGAAATTGATTTTTTTCCCCTGTTTGCTTGAGTTTCTCCCCTCTGGTGCAGAGAAGAAAGGCCTTGCATGGCGATTACCTGCTCCGGAAAGCAAGTGCAATTTGCTGGATGCATTTATTATTACCAGGGACAGAGAACTCTTTCCAATCACTCCATATTTTCTTTCCTCCCCCCGCCATTCACTTATTTTTTCCTTCCTTCTTTGGCTTTTAAAGTGAAGGGCCCTGGTAGTGCTGCCGAGAGCCGATCAATCCAATCCTAATGGCAGCTCCCATGCCCTCGCATTCATCAGCCGGGCTCTTAAAGAGCATCCAAAGCTTCATGGACAACTTGGGGGATAAAAAAAAAAAAAAAAAAAAAAAAAAAAAAGAAGCCCATTTGGAGGCGAGATCATATTTTCTCCGTCTCTTCCCCTTTTGTTCTTTATTTGCGGAGGACAAAGGCAGGCGCAGGCTCGAGGTGGGGAACAGCCAGTGGAGGCAGATGAATTCCAAAGAAACAAAAGAGCCTGTTCTCATGAAAATGCCCTGAAAAGGGGAGGGGGGACAAATTTAGGGAGGAGGTGGGGGACACAGAACCAAGGGGGAAAAAAAGCGGAGGGGGTTGCATTCAGCAGTTGCATTGCAGTGTGGCTGGAGTGGGGAAAAAGAGGATAAACGTGGCTGGAAGTTTTCCCGCAGGCATTGGGAGCTGTTTGAAGCTCTTGAATATATATATATTTTTTTAATTGGGGCTGGGCTGGATCCTGCCCGGGCGGAGGAGCTGTATCTGGCCCTGGAGCAGCTCCTGCTTTGCTGCTGTCAGCTGTTTTGGGGAGCTGGGAAAGACAGACCTGAGCCGGGGAGCTTTATTAGGCTGTGTGGTTGCAGCAGAAAAGCCATTTAATGCCTGGGTCCCCCATTAGCCGCTGTGCAGAGCATCCTTTCCCTGCCAGAAAAAGCCAAAGCAGATGAAAGGACCCTGCCACCTCCCTGCCTCGCTCGGTGCTTTGTCTGCCCACCCGTGTCACGAATTGCTTGGGGCTCAGCTCATGCCCAGGAGGGTCCAGGAGGGGCTGCAGGGTGAGGTCCCTTGTGAGGGATGGGATGGGGAGTGAGGATGCTTCTCCACCCAGATGAGCTTTGGCTGTGGTGGTGATGCAGGGAGTGGTCCCTATCATAGAATCATAGAATCACAGAACAACCAGGTTGGAAGGCACCCATCGGATCTTCTAGTCCAACCATTCCTATCAAATTCCTATGAAGCCCTCAAGAAGGATGCTGGGGGAGCAGGCAGCGCTGAGGCGAGGCACTGGCTCTCTTGCCTTTAAATAGTATCAATAAAATAAAAACAGATCTGTTCCCAGGAGGTTGGCAGCTTAAAGAGGCAAAGAAGGAGGCACAGCTGCCCCTTTCTCCCATCTCATGATCCTGAGTTCAAGCATTTAATGGCCTCAAGCTCCGCCAGGGGAGATTTAGGCTGGAGATTAGGAGGAAGGTTTTCACACAGAGGGTCATTGGGCATTAGAATAGTCTGCCCAGGGAGGGAGTTGATTCACCTTCCCTGGAGGTGTTTAAGGCACAGGTGGATGAGGTCTTGAGGGACTTGGTTTAGTGTTTGATAGGAGTGGTTGGACTAGAAGATCCGATGGGTCCCTTCCAACCTGGTTGTTCTATGATTCTATGATTCTATGATTCTATGATTTACCCCACGGGTAAATGGCTTGAACCTGGCAGTGGCTCAGATGTGCCATCTGTCCTGTTGCCACTGGCGGTGGCTGCATCCAACCTGAGCCAGCTGAGCAGCTCTGGGCTCCTGCCTGCAAATCACAGCCACCGAGCAGCAGCCATAACCCACCAATCCTGAAGTGTTGGCTCCAAGGGCTTGGTGTTCTGGAGGAGCTGAGGGCTGCTCCACTCCTGGCTCACCAATACCATAGAATCATAGAATCACCAGGTTGGAAAGGACCCATTGGATCATCGAGTCCAACCATTCCTATCAAACAGTAAACCATGTCCCTCAGCACCTCATCCACCTGTCCCTTAAAAACCTCCAGGGAAGGGGAATCAACCATCTCCCTGGGCAGCCTATTCCAATACCCAATGACCCTCTGTGTGAAAAACTTTCTCCTAATCTCCAGCCTAAGTCTCCCCTGGTGGAGCTTGAGGCCATTCCCTCTTGTCCTGTCCCCTGTCACTTGGGAGAAGAGCCCAGCTCCCTCCTCTCTACAACCTCCTTTCAGGTAGTTGTAGAGAGCAATGAGGTCTCCTCTCAGCCTCCTCTTCTCCAGGCTAAACACCCCCAGCTCTCTCAGCCGCTCCTCATAGGGTCTGTTCTCCAGCCCCAATGGGTGTTGCAGCCCCAGAGGCCCCAGACCAGGACCCCAGAGGCTGCTGGTGGCCACAGGACACGGACTGGGATGCCTGACACTGGTGGGTGACATCAGCAGTGGCACCATCAGGGTGAGGGCAGAGCAGCCACAGCATCTGCCTGGCTCTCCGCCACCCTGCACTGCTCCAGCCAAATTTGGTGTCATCTTGCAGAGGAAGATTATGGTAATTTTCCTCCCCCCTTATGCATAATTTTCCGACTCGGCTGCAGCAGAGGCTGTGCGGAGAGGCTGGGTGATGGGAATGTCATCTGCGATTCGATTATCTCCTCCTGCCTTCCTTCTTTTTTTTTTTTTTTCCTTCCTTGTGAAACCTTCATCAAAATATGTAGATCTAATTAGGACAATTACAGCGTGAGGACAGCTGAAACCCACTCAAAGCTGCACTGCAAACAGCCACCTCATTGGAGCTGCCAACAAGATGGGGGGACCGAGGGCTGTTGGGGTATTTTTTGCTCTGGGAGGGGGATGGATGAGCTCAGAGGGTCCCAGCCACATGTGCTGGCCCAGGACTTCTTTGTGGTGCTAGTTTTAGGGTGCAAAGAGAATGGAAGTGGTCTCAGATGTGTCTCTGTGTGCACGGACATGGTACAGCACCACCGGTAAGGCTCCTGCAAGCTGCATGTGCTGGCAGCAGGTCTGCAACTCACCTTCTCAGCTGCCACAAGCTGGAAGGGACTCAGCACCTTGAGTCATAGAATCATAGAATCATAGAACAACCAGGTTGGAAGAGACCCATCGGATCTTCTAGTCCAACCATTCCTATCAAACACTGAACCAAGTCCCTCAAGACCTCATCCACCCGTCCCTTAAACACCTTCAGTGAAGGTGAATCAACCCCCTCCCTGGGCAGCCTATTCCAATGCCCAATGACCCTTTCTGTGTGAAAACCTTCCTCCTAATCTCCAGCCTAAATCTCCCCTGGTGGAGCTTGAGGCCATTCCCTTTTGTCCTGTCCCCTGTCCCTTGGGAGAAGAGCCCAGTTCCCTGCTCTCTACAACCTCCCTTCAGGTAGTTGTAGAGAGCAATGAGGTCTCCTCTCAGTCTCCTCTTCTCCAGGCTAAACACCCCCAGCTCTCTCAGCCGCTCCTCATAGGTTCTGTTCTCCAGCCCCTTCACCAGCCTCGTCGCACCTTACTGGTGGCATCTGCCCCCCCTGCTCCCAGCACACCTTGTCCCCCATCCCAGAGGTGCCCATCGTGCTGTTTCACGAGGAGGGGCCACCCACGAACCTGCAGCTCTGTGAGCCTCATTGGTATTCAGTCCCCGCGCAGTGGCAGCTGGCTGGATGGGAGCAGAGTGACAGCGGTGACAGGTAATGGGAACGCCGGCAGCCGGCAGGTCGGCAGCGAGGGCACAGCTCCTCCTGCATCCCCATGCTGGGCACACTAGGGGAGGATGGGGAGAATTCCCAGTTAGGGGCTGGATGCTCCAGGCCCCTGAGCTCTGCAGTGGGATGCACTGATGCTCACGCTGGGATGCTCTGGTCAGAGAGTCGGGGTGCAGCTGCAATGCTCCTCCAGCACCACACAGTGATAGAATCATAGAATCATAGAACAACCAGGTTGGAAGGGACCCATCGGATCTTCTAGCCCAACCATTCCTATCAAACACTAAACCAAGTCCCTCAAGACCTCATCCACCCGTCCATTAAACCCCTCCAGGGAAGGTGAATCAACCACCTCCCTGGGCAGCCTATTCCAATGCCCAATGACCCTTCCTGTGAAAAACCTCCTCCTAATCTCTAGCCTAAATCTCCCCTAGTTGACCCCATGCTCACCTCTAGTCAAGCAATAGCAAGAATTATATGAGAAATAAAAAAAAAATAGTCAAGCAAGCAGGGACATGCTGGGACCCTGCACCCATCCCCAAGGGCAGCAGGACGAGGGGGTGGCAGCAGGGCAGAGCCGACTGCAAGAGCAATTAAGGGAAGTGCAAATTGTCAGACCCTGTGATTAACACTGCCTCCAAATCCACATGAATATTAAAAGCCGACATTGCCCAGGCTCCCCGCACAATGAATTCTGTATGAATCTTAAGATAAATCATTTGGATAACTTAGCGGCAGCTGTACTCCCTTGCCACCGACTGCCTCCAAAAATCATTTCACGTCAGGCGAGAGGAGCCAGAACAGAGAGCAGCCCAATGCTGGGAATTGCTGGCTGGGGCTCCGTGGTGCCAGGATCAAGGTAGGGGAGTGAAGGACACCCAGGGCTCCCTGGGAAGCGGAAGCAAAGACTGCTTGGCTCTGGCTTGCTCCCAGGAACTGGTGACAAATCCAGTTGTGAGCCATGGTTGCCATCTTCTTCAGCTGCGGGGGGACTTGCTTTGCCCCAGGGGGCTCCTTCCTGGAAGGTTGGTATTTGTCACTGCCCCGTTATAGAGTCATAGAATCATAGAATCGTAGAACAACCAGGTTGGAAGGGACCCATCGGATCATCTAGTCCAACCATTCCTATCGTTATGGTTACTTGTGTCTCCATGTGTCTCTCAAAGCTCTCCTGACACCACATCCCATTTAGCAGAAGCGCATTCTGCTCCCTCCAGCCCTGCCATGAGCATCCCGGAGCAGAAATCCATCTTCCTGGGAGGGGACTTTGGAATCCCTGAGCGCAGCCGGGACTGGATCCCATTGGCATGCAGCTGCCGCGCTCGCCACGTGCTCCTGGTCAAAATGCAGCGGAGGAGCTGCTGCGGCGTCCTCGGAGGCTGAGGCCTTGATTGCCTCCTCGCGCCACCATAAATCAGCCCTGGAGGTCTGGTAGCGTGAGGTGGGGAATGGCAATGTGACAACAAGACGAGCATGGCTGTGCCACCATGTGCCAGAGAGTTTTCTGTGCCCCCCGTGATACACACATCGGCTGCTGGTGCCCCATCTCCTTCCCTCCCTCTGCAATGGTGTCCCCAGATCCTCGTCTCCACTGCAGGCTCAGGGGAAGGCAGCATCCATCCCCCCCTGAGACGTCAAAGGAATTGAAAACACTGCAAATATTTCCTCAGTCTCAATTACACCGACCCTGGCAGGCTGCGCGTCGCCACAATCCAGGTTATGAATAGTAAATGAGGCGCGATGCAAACCGCTTCTGCCCGGGTGGCTCCATTCCCCCTCTGCGCTCTCGTCCCAGGGCACCACTCCAACCAGTAGCAGTATCCAGTTGAACTTTTACGTCCTGTGGTGCCCAGTAGTGGAGCTGGGACCTCCTGGGTTCTCCGTAATACATTCTGTTCTGGCTCCCTAGTTGTGGGCAGCCCCAAGGGGTTTCCTGGAGCTGAGATTTGCACGGATGCTCTGTGCACCCCAGCTGGGACTCAGGTTTGGGAGCCCCAGGAGGTTACCAAGAGCCGGAACTGGTCTGGATTCTCTGTGCACCTCAGCCCTGTGCCAGGTCCTCAGGTTTGGGAGCTCCAGGAGGTTACCAGGAGCTGGGACCTGTCTGGATTCTCTGTGCACCTCAACACTGTGCCAGGTCCTCAGGTTTGGGAGCTCCAGGATGTTACCAGGAGCTGAAACCTGCCTGGATTCTCCGTGCACCCCAGCCCTGCTCCAGGCCCTCAGGTTTGGGAGCCTCAGGAGGTTACCAGGAGCTGAAACCTGCCTGGATTCTCCGTGCACCCCAGCCCTGCTCCAGGTCCTCAGGTTTGGGAGCTCCAGGAGGTTAACAGGATCTGGAACGTGTCTGGATTATTCATGCACCTCAACGCTGTACCAGGTCCTCAGGTTTGGGAGCCCCAAAGGATTTCCCTCAGGAGGGACCCATTACATGCTGCTTCCTCCTCCTCCTCCTCAGCACACGGGCATCCTGCCATCACCCATCGGTGACCTGTCACTGCCGTGTGCCGAGAGCTGTGAACCTGACCCCGAGCTGCCAAAAGGCCGTCAGATTAATCAGCGAATCAGGTGCGAATGGCAAAAGGAGATTAAAGCGGAGAAGAGCAGATTGAATCAGGAGCCATTAACAGATTAAATCATTACACAGAATCAGATCAACGCACAAATAATATGAATAATAAACATGGCTCAGGGGCACCAGCTCGTGCTTCTGATTTATTCCAGCCAGAAGATGACGGCTGGTGGCTGCCACCACCCGTGTGGCCTGAGGACAGCAGTGGCAGTACCCAGCTCAGCTCCCTGCAGGGGAGAAGACACATGGTGGAGCTCCATGGCTGGGGACGGCTGCATCATTTAGGATGTCCCCATGGGTCACCAGCCTTCAAGGAGCCTGCCACATCCCCAGGGAGAAGTGCTAGCATCACCCAGCCCCTTTGCCTTGGGTACAGACCAGGCTCATCTCACCATCACTTGGGGCACAACAACCCTATGCAGAGCTACAGACTGGGTGAAGTCTGACTGGAAAACTACCAGGAGGAGAGGGACCTGGGGGTGTTGGTAGACAACCGACTGAACATGAACCAGTGGTGTGCCCAGGTGGCCAAGAAGGCCAATGGCATCCTGGCTTGGATCAGAAATGGTGTGACCAGTAGGTCCAGGGAGGTTATTCTCCCTCTGTACTCAGCACTGGTGAGGCCTCTCCTTGAATCCTGTGTTCAGTTCTGTGCCCCTCAACACAAGAAGGATGTTGAGGCTCTGGAGCGAGTCCAGAGAAGAGCAACGAGGCTGGTGAAGGGGCTGGAGAACAGGCCCTATGAGGAGCGGCTGAGAGAGCTGGGGGTGTTTAGCCTAGAGAAGAGGAGTCTGAGAGGAGACCTCATTGCTCTCTACAAGTACCTGAAAGGAGGTTGTGGAGAGGAGGGAGCTGGGCTCTTCTCCCAAGTGACACGGGACAGGACAAGAGGGAATGGCCTCAAGCTCCACCAGGGGAGACTTAGGCTGGAGATTAGGAGGAAGTTTTTCACAGAAAGGGTCATTGGGCATTGGACTAGGCTGCCCAGGGAGGTGGTTGAGTCACCTTCCCTGGAGGTGTTTAAGGGACAGGTAGATGAGGTGCTGAGGGACATGGTTTAGTGTTTGATAGTAATGGTTGGACTCGATGATCCGATGGGTCTCTTCCAACCTGGTTGTTCTATAATTCTATCATCTTCCTACTCACCCCAACAAGATGTTGCAGCTTGCACAGCATCAGCACCCACCCAGGGAGCCCCCAGTCCGGCCCTCAGAGGTTATATCCCAATCCACAGCACCTCATCCAGTCTTTCTTAATTAGGAATTGTAATTAACAGCAACTTTTCACCTGAGAGAAATCAGCAATCTGCAATGGCAGCACCTGAATGTGACCCTGATGCTCTGTGCCGTGTCTGGGGGTTGTGGCTCTGTGCCCCACGCTCTCTCCCACAGGAATCCCCAGGACGTGGGACCTGACCCGACCGTGGCAATAGCTGCGGAGGAGGCATGTGCTCTCCTCCTGAGACCCAGTGGCCTTTCCTTCTCATCTACATCTCCTTTCCAGTTGTATTTTCTCCTTCGCTGCCCGGCTGCCCCTCCGGAGAAGGAGAGCAGCCGCTGCGTCCCTGATCTGATGGCTCCTGCTCCAAAGGCTTCCCAGGGCTGCACGGAGCGGCAAAGAAGTGACAATAAAAGGCTGCAAACAAAGGGAAAATGTCTTTTCTCCCCAACTTATTTTCATATCCTTTACTGAAAATCCCAAGGAAGCGGGAACAAAGCACAAGCAGTCCTGCGCATGAGCATGGTGAACGGTTTTGAGTCCTCCCTCGGTTGCAGGAGAGTTAATTTGCACCTTGGCCGCTGTAACACGTCTATTCTGCTGGCAAACCTTTCTCCCCTAAGTTCCTGCTTGCCCAGGAAGGCAGGAAAAAAAGTCGGAGCTGTTGAGACAACACCCGGGAACAAGTATTATTATGTGGTGTGACAATGTTTGATGAATTCATATGTGCCTAGGGGAAGGGACTAAGTAGGTGAATAAAGTGAGAATATTCTCCATGACAATCAATACCCCTTCAATTGAACCGTCTCCACAGATGTGACATTTTGATTTTTCTTCTTTGGATGTACTAACTGGATTTATGTCCTCTTAAAGCGGAATCAGCAGGGAGTGAAGTGCCGGCAGCCGGCTGGAGCGGTGGGGGCATCACTGTGGGGTGCGGAGGGCAGGATGGGGTGATGGGTTGGGGTAATGATGGAGTTGGGATGATGGAGTTGGGTGGATGGGTTGGGACTATGAGTTGGGGTGATAGATTTGAGGCGATGGAGTTGGGATGATGCCTTGGGGTGATAAAATTGGGGTGATAGAGTTGGGGTGATGGAATTGGGGTGATGGAGATGGGATGATGCTTTGGGGTGATGGAATTGGGGTGATGGAGATGGGATGATGCTTTGGGGTGATGAAGTTGGGGTGATGGAGTTGGGATTGTGGAGTTGGGATGATGCCTTGGGGTGATAAAATTGGGGTGATAGAGTTGGGGTGATGGAATTGGGGTGATGGAGTTGGGGTGATGGAATTGGGGTGATGGAATTGGGATGGTGCCTTAGGGTGATGGAGTCGGGATGATGGAGTTGGGGTGATGCCTTAGGGTGATGGAGCTGGGGTGATGGAGTTGGGATTGTGGAGTTGGGATGATGTCTTGGGGTGATAAAATTGGGGTGATAGAGTTGGGGTGATGGAATTGGGGTGATGGAGTTGGGATGATGCCTTGGGGTGACGGAGTTGGGGTGATGGAGTTGGGATTGTGGAGTTGGGGTGATGCCTTAGAGTGATGGAGTTGGGGTGATGGAGTTGGGATGATGCCTTGGGGTGATGGAGTTGGGATGATACCTTAGGGTGATGGAGTTGGGATGATACCTTAGGGTGATGGATTTGGGGTTGCAGTCATGGGTTGGGATGACGGGTTGGGGTGATGGAGCTGGGGTGAGAGATTAGGGTGATGAGACCATGGTAATTGTTTAGATAGAGCCAGAGCAATGTGTTGGGGCGATGGAGATGGGGCAATAGGTTGAGGTGACAGAGACAGCGCAATGGACTCGGGAGGCAACGGATTTGGGGTGATGGGTTGGAGGAGTTTAGTGTGGAGGAGTTTAGTTAGGGATGGTTGGACTCGATGATCCGATGGGTCCCTTCCAACCTGGTTGTTCTATGATTCTATGAATCTATGATGTGTTGGAGTCGTAGAGCAGATTCCATGGCACGTGCAGGCAGGTCTGTGCTGGGGTGAGGATATTCCTGGGCCATGTTTCAGCATTGCAGCAGTTGGAAGGGAGAGGCAGAGCAGGGCAAGTTGGGTGCAGAGTCCCGTCTGGCACTCAATCTGTTCGTTTCCATCCCGCTGGTGTTCACAGCAGCCTGGTTCCCAAGGTGCCACCGCGGCACCCACCAGTTGCACCCACGGCGGCTCCGGGATTCCCGTCACATCCCCCAGCCCCAGAGCTAATGACTCATCCCCGGCACGGCCATTTGTTTGTGCTGGTTTCAGACAGACTAATGTTTTTAATGGCACATAATCATTTTTCAGAAAGTCATTTGATGCTACTAATCATCGCTGTGATACGCCACGACGGGATATGTAATGACATGCTGAGCAGGAAAAATGGCACTTGGATACTTGGTTCTTCCCGGTGTAATCTATGTTTTACCACATCTCTCTACCTAATGATACTTATAGCTGTTAATAAATGACTACTTAGGCTCTTTCTTTTTTTTTTTTTTTTTCCTTCAGTGGGCGATAAAATAGTTTTGGATTAAAATATGGGAACGTGAAAGGGAAGTGGTGGTTCAAGTGTTTCCCCGGTGGCTGGAAAGGAGTGTGCGGGAAGCGGGTTCTGCTAGGACTCACGTGGTGGCAAGTGCATAGAAGACAGCTTTCTCCCCTCGTTACTTTTGCGCCTCCTGGTTAAATTAACAAGTGCTTCTTTTGAAAAAAAAAAAAGTTAAACCAAACCATTTTTGGATGAAATTTTATCGCTGCAGTAAGAGAATCCTCCTGGCCTGGTGCCCAGTGTCTTCAGGATGAATTAGCGTGCAGCTCCTCACACTCTAACTCATTTTATCGCTTAATTAAAGGGATACTGTCAACTTTTTTTTTTTTTAGAAATATGCTTTTTCTTGAACACCACTTTTCCTTCCCTGGGCTGCTAAACCCCAGTGATTGTGGGAAGGAATTGAACTTGGAATATCAACCGCGTCCTTTGCACCAGGAGCTCGTTTCCTTGGCTGCTCCTCAAAGCCTGCTAGATGTCACCATGGAGGGAAGAGCCCAGGTTCAAGGAGAGCGCAGCAGCTCTGAGCTGTGGAGGAAGAAGAGGAGGGTGAGGTTGGAGGAGTGTGATCTACCGGGACTCGTTCATAGCCCCTGGAGTGCACTCTGTTTTCCCCCTGGGACGTCGGCTGCCATGGAGTGAGCTTGGCTCTGTCCTCCCTGTCAGCACCAGGTCGCACGTCTCTGCCCAGACTTGTGAGGAAGAAAAATTGCTTTTGCTTACATTTTTAATCTGTGTGTAATTACCCGCTGGGCTCCTCGGGAGAATGCTAACCAGCGGCACAGCCTCCCTGCCAGGCAGCACGGCGCCTGCAGCTCTCCTAATAGTGATGAGTTCCTAGGCATGGCTCAACTGACATCTGAAATTTCATTTTTATGTCCTCCCATCCCGTCCTTTCCATTCAACCCGCTCCTCTCCCATTGATCCCATCCCACCCATTCCATCCCGTTCCATTCCATCCCATTCCCTCTCCTGACTCCCCTCCAATTCATCCCTTCCTACCCCATGCCCTTCTATTCCATTTGTCCCATCCCACCTTACACTCTCCCCTCCAGTTCACCCCATTCCACTCTCTCCTCTTCTATCCATCCCATCCCATCCCATCCCATCCCATCCCATCCCTTTCATTCAATCCACTCCTCTCCCATTGATCCCACCCCACCCATTCCATTCCATTCCATTCCATTCCCTCTCCTGACTCCCCTCCAATTCATCCCATCCTATCCCATGCACTTCTATTCTATTTGTCCCATCCCTCCAATTCATCCCATTCCATTCTCTCCTCTTCTATCTATCCTGTCCCATCCCATCCCATTCCATCCCATTGCATCCTATCCCATTCCATTCCATTCCATTCCCTCTCCTGACTCCCCTCCAATTCATCCCATCCTATCCCATGCGCTTCTATTCCATTTGTCCCGTCCCTCTAATTAATCCCATTCCATTCTCTCCTCTTCTATCCATCCCATCCCACCCCTCACCTGTCCAGTTCTTCCAGCTGTGCCTGCCTGGGAATTTGGGGGTTTCCCTCTCAATTCCGTGCCCAACCCTGACATCCAGCCCCAGCAATCCCGTGTTTCCAGCCCATGAGTTTTTCCTTTCCTAAGGTAATAACCCTCCCAGCCCCTCTACACCTCCTTCTTGTCCCTCACCTATTACCAGCTGCTTTACTGCACGATCCCACTTAACACGAGGACTGGGGTTTGCAAAGCAATTGTACACAATGACTGTTAATGTCCTGGGAAGGCAAATGGAGAGTGAGACCTAGAAAAAGCTGCCAATTACTTAAAGAATATAGACACGGCAATGCCATTAATGTAATGGCAAGGAACGGTTCCAGGGCCACTCGCGCCGCACCACTCCGCTCAATACCACAATTAATGGAGCAGACTTGACTTGAGCTCCAGCCTCCCCTTGCTGAGCGTGAGATGGGCGCAAGCCATTAACCTTCCCCCGGTCAAGGTGTTTCAGCTCTTGTATTTGCCTTAATTAGTCTCCAAGGTAATGCAACAATAACCACTTGCTGAGGAGGACGCACTGGCGCTGCTGGGGAGATGGAGCTGCTGGGAAGTGGGAAGGGGAGCAGGTAGGGGGCTGAGGATCTGCATACTAATGCAGCTGTGGGCAGAGCCAGAGAGCAACATAGAATCAGAGAATCATGGAATCACCAGGTTGGAAGAGACCCACTGGATCATAGAGTCCAACCATTCCCATCAATCACTAAACCATGTCCCTCAGCACCTCGTCCACCCGTCCCTTAAACACCTCCAGGGAATGTGACTCAACCCCCTCCCTGGGCAGCCTCTGCCACTACCCAATGACCCTTTCTATGAAAAAATTTTCCTAATGTTCAGCCTAAACTTCACCTGGTGGAGCTTGAGGCCATTCCCTCTTGTCCTGTCCCCTGGCACTTGGGAGAAGAGCCCAGCTCCGTCCTCTCCACAACCTCCTTTCAGGTAGTTGGAGAGAGCAATGAGGTCTCCCCTCAGCCTCCTCTTCTCCAGGCTGAACACTCCCAGCTCTCTCAGCTGTTCCTCATAGGGCCTGTTCTCCAGCCCCTTCCCCAGCTTCGTTGCTCTTCTCTGGACTTGCTCCAGAGCCTCAACATCCTTCTTGTGCTGAGGGGCCTAGAACTGAACACAGGATTCGAGGAGCAGTCTCACCAGTGCTGAGTCCAGACGGAGAATCACCTCCCTGGCCCTGCTGGTCACGCCGTTTCTGATCCAAGCCAAGATGCCATTGGCCTTCTTGGCCACCTGGGCCACTGCTGGCTCGTGTTTAGTCGCTGTCAACCAACACCCCCAGGTCTTTCTCCAGGCAGCTTTCCAGCCAGGCTTCTCCTAGTCTGCAGTGCTGCACATGCAAAGAGCGAAGTGTGGAAGGTGCCATCCCTGGAGAGGTAATCCTAGTGCTCTGGCCTCGAACCGTGGTGACGCAGCATTGGTGCTCAAGGCTGATGGATGGAGGTCGGTGGATGGGACCTTGTGGGAACCTTCGCTGAACAGCAGCATCACTTCGCCTCGGATAGGGAGCAGCATCACATTTGCATTGCACAGGGCTGAGTAGATAAAAGTGCTAATAAGACAGAGCACTAATTAATTGCTGCACCGGCTGACAGAAGAGCCCTCAGCCGAGTGCCGGCTGTCACGCTGAACGGCAGCCGCGGCGCTGCCAGGTCATTAGGAGTTTGTGTGCGAGCTCACAAAATGAACCTGCCGGCTGAAGTTTGTGAAGCCAAATCCCACTCTTCCCAAAGCGGCTCCGTGCTGTGCCCTCCTCGCCTTTGCAGCAGCCAGGAGCCGGAGTTGTGTCATGCTGGGCTGGGATGTCCCCTTTGGGCAGGTGGCCAGGCAGCCTCAATGCTCTGGTACCTCCAGGGCTGTGAATGTTATAATGTGAAGCTCTTTTTCTTCACGCACCCTCCCCCACGGCCTCTAAACCGGCGAATCAATTTGATGGTGGCAGGTGCAAGGGTCTTTAGAGCTTGTGCGATTTACGCGGAGTCATTCGCTCCCCTCTATCCATCATCTTTAATTAATTAGGCTGTAATTACTTATGGATCCCTCTTTCATTATTCACTCCCCTCCTCCCTGGGGCCCCCGGATAAGGATTCCCTGTCCTTCTGGTGCTTTCCCACCTGGAGCAGGTTGCTCAGGAGAGATCCCGGGCACAGCCCAATCTCGAGGTTCATCCATCCTGGTGAGCCTGTCTCTCTGCCTGCACAGCCATCCGCAAAGGTTATGGGTTGGCAAAGGGGCTGGCAAACCCCCCAAGGGACACAAAATTAGCTGAGACCTCAACATGCAGAGAAAACTGCAGGTTTAGGGGGGCAGGAGGAGTAGGGAGGGTGTGGGATGGGGGTGTCCGGAACCACAGGGGCACCTGACTGGACATCCTGGGCACCTCAGCAGACACTGCCCTGCGGGAGCTCCAGGACCATGCGTTGACCCTCACAGGCAGAGCTTGCCCTTCCACTCCATCACTTCACCCTGTCTCCCTTCCCTGACTCTGCCATTAGTGCTCCCTGGGAGGTTTCCCCCTTTCTATAAAGAAAAAGGCCAACATGCTCAAGTTTCTCTCTCCCGGTCACTCGGCTTGAATTATTCCATCAATCACAGAGCAGCACCGGAGCTGGCAGGAGCCAAGCAGGCTGCGAGGGGAGGAGAGGAAACCTGCCTTGCTCTGCTCGTGTGGGAAAGACGGATCCAGTCCCACATTCCACTCACAAAGAGCTCTTCTGCTGGGTAAACCTCAAAGCCGGAGCATCTTGGCCAAGGTCCACAGTGAATCCACAACAGGGCTCTGGTGCCACATCCCTGCTGGAGCATCTTGAAAGGAGGTTGTGGAGAGGAGGGAGCTGGGCTCTTCTCCCAAGTGACAGGGGACAGGACGAGAGGGAATGGCCTCAAGCTCCACCAGGGGAGGTTTAGACTGAACATTAGGAAAAAATATTTCACAGAAAGGGTGATTGGGCACTGGCAGAGTCTGCCCAGGGAGGGGGTTGATTCACCTTCCCTGGAGGTGTTTAAGGGATGGGTGGACGAGGTGCTGAGAGACATGGTTTAGCGTTTGATGGGAATGGTTGGACTCGATGATCCGGTGGAACTCTCCCAACCTGGTGATTCTATGATTCTACATCTCGTATCCTTGCCAGGTCCTCTCCCAAAGTGCATGGCCACCCCCTGGGATGGCACCAACCACCCACCACTTGGTCACTGCGTCATGTAGGAAACGTCCTTGCTGTTTGGTAAATGTCCCCTTAACCATCTTGTTTCTTTGCCCTTCTTCCTCCCCTACAGGCAATTTGGCAATGCAAATGTTGTTGCTGGTAATTACCTGCGCATCCCATAATGAAACCAACCCCAGCAAAGCCCCGGTGGTGTGGGATGGTGCCAGGATTGTTTGGAGCTTGGACGGAGCTCTGAGCACACTGGTAGCTGGCAGAATCCCACCGCCTTTCAGCTGTGAGCTAATGAATATCCCAGCGGATCAAGGGGAAACACGGCTTTGCTGTCATCGCGGTGCCCGGCTCGGCGAAGCGCCGTGGAGTGGTGCTGAATCGCATCCAGCGGCCTCGCCATCTGCTCCGCGCTGGAAACATGTGGGTACAAAGCGAATGTCACTTGTGTTAATTCGGCAAGATGATGGGAACTGGTTTAATGTCCTTTGAAGAGCTGGCACGCAGCGACTGGCCCTTCCTCCACCTGCCCACCACAAAAAAACCAAATAGCTCCACCAGGGGAGATTTAGGCTGGAGATTAGGAGGAAGTTTTTCACACAGAGGGTCATTGGGCATTGGAATAGGCTGCCCAGGGAGGTGGTTGATTCACCTTCCCTGGAGGAGGTGTTTAAGTTGTGGGTGGATGAGGTGCTGAGGGACATGGTTTAGCGTTTGATAGGAATGGTTGGACTCGATGATCCGACAGGTCCCTTCCAACCTGGTTGTGCTATGATTCTATGAAAAGCTGCATCTCCCTCCTTCCCATGTGCCCTGTGGGGATGTGGCATTGTCCCCACCGACTGGTACCACGGTGGGACAGGCGTGAGAGTGCTGGGAATCATCAAGCTTTGTTTGAAAGCATCTTTCCTATTGTCAAAGATGTAGAAACAGCATCTTCTCCACTCTTCTATGGGTTTTTTTTTTTTCTTATTTAAAAAATCCACACTGTCTGTAGGTGTGTGGTGATTCCACAAGAGGTTCTCCCTCCCCTGGGAAGGAGGCAGGGAGGGAGGCAATAGGAGAGGGGTCCCAAGTCACCTTTGGGATGGGGACGGGGACACCCGTGGCTGCTCCGACACATAGGATGCGATTTGTGACTGGAATCGTAGAATCATAGAATCACCAGGTTGGAAAAGACCCACGGGATCATCATCGAGTCCCATCATAAGATGCGAAGGTGGGAGAGCAGCAGCGACACCAGTGAAGAGCCCTAATAAATCACGGTGACACGGCTGCACGGGGCCATGCCATGTCTCAGCAGCCACCTAATTAAAAACTGGACTAAAACAAAGCAAGAAAATAACTTAATTTGGGTGTTATTTGCCTTGCTAATGCGGTGGCAGTTTTCTGCGCTGGGCGAGGGTTTATAAAATCTTAATTAGGTTTCACGTTTGGAACGGGGACGGGGACCAGCCTCTGCCTTAATGGCCTTGGACACCAGGGATGCTGTGAGAGCCGTGGCCGGCAGCTGCAGAGGGATGGCTAGTGGCTTCTTCTGACAGGTTTTTTTGACTCCTGTCTTCTTTTTTTTTTTTTTTTTTTCCTCTTTCTTCTTTTCTTTTTAATCAAAACTTCAAATTGGACTCAAAGCAGCTCTTTATAAAGCTGTCGAGGAGGCTGACATTTCACTATCAGATCTGTAGTGAATAGGTTGCGAACAGCTCTCGCTGAATGGGCAGGGAGAGCTGGCACAGGCTTTGGGGACATTGTGTCACAGGCTTTGGGGACATTGTGGCACAGAATTTGGGGACATTGTGGCACAGGGATTGGGGACATCATGGTACAGAGTTTTGGGCCATAGTGGCACAGGACTTGGGGATGTCACAGCACAGACATTTGGGGTGTCAAAGCACGGGGCATGGGGACACCGTAGGGCAGGGCTTGGGGAGAGGGTTTGGGGACATCGTGTCACAGGATTTGGGAAGCTTACGGCACAGAATTTGGGGACAGGGTTTGGGGATGTTGTGACTCAGAGTTTAGGGTCACCGTAGTGCCAGGTTTGAGGATGTCTCTTGGTACAGGGTTTGGGGACATTTATGATATTGGATTTGGGGACATCCTGGCACAGGGTTGTGGAACATTGTGGCACAGGGCTTGGGGACATCACGGTGCATGATGTAGGGATGTCACAGCACAGTGATCAGGGACATAACAGCACAGACTTTGAGGACATCATGGTAGAGAGATTTGGGCCATAGTGGCACAGGACTTGGGGATGTCACAGCACAGACATATGGGGTGTCAGGGCACGGGGCATGGGGACACTGTAGGGCAGGACTTGGGGAGAGGGTTTGGGGACATCGTGTCACAGGATTTGGGAACCTTACAGCACAGAATTTGGGGACAGGGTTTGAGGATGTTGTGACTCAGAGTTTAGGGTCACTCTGGTGCCAGGTTTGAGGATGTCTTGGCACAGGGTTTAGGGACATTTATGGCACTGGATCTGTGGACATTTATGATACTGGATTTGGGGACATCATGGCTCAGGGATGTGGAACATTGTGGCACAGGGCTTGGGGACATCACGGTGCATGATGTAGGGATGTCACAGCACAGTGATCAGGGACATAACAGCACAGACTTTGAGGACATCATGGTAGAGAGATTTGGGCCATAGTGGCACAGGACTTGGGCATGTCACTGCACAGACCTTTGGGATGTCAAGGCACACAGGGCTTGGGGACACTATGGGGCAGGGTTTGGGGACATCCAGGCATACAGGACTTGGGGACACCGTGGTTTGGGGACATCCTGGCACAGGGCTTGGAGATGTCATGGCCTGGGGACTTCACACCACAGGAAAAGCTCTGGCAAGCGTCTCTCCTGTTGCTGATAGAGGTTCCTCTCCCATCTCCATCGTCCCATGGTGTGTCCCTTGCCTCCGCAAGCTCTGGCCACCAACCCCAGGGCTGGCAAGGGGGGTCCGGACCCTCATCCCCACAACACCCTGCTCAGCCGAAAGGGCTGAAGTGCCCTGTCCAGCCCCTACGTGGAGAAATGATTTAGACAGTTGTATTAAAATGCAAATTTCTGCCTGGCTTGCTAGTTTATCATCTGACTTGTTATACAATTTGCCAGTTATAGAAGAAAAATTACCATAATGGGCCCCTGGGGAATGGTTGTAAAAAGGATACCAAACATTACTTATCAGCCCATTCCACTACAATTATCTAGTGCTTTTCTTCTCCCCCCCCCAGCCCCAAGGAAAATTAAACCATCAGTAGGAGTCAGGGAGCCGGAGGGAGCGATGGTGGCAGCAGCAGAGCCCCCAGCAAGCTGGTGCGTGCACCTTGGGTGCCTTCCACCCCCAGCATCTCACCTTGTCCCCCCAATAAAGCTTCTTAATCGGTCGGGGAAGCGGAGGTTAAACACACCCGGCAAAGGGTGAGCCTGTCTCCAGAGGAGAAGAGAAGAAACACTTGGAGACGAGGCGGCCTTTCTCCAGCAAGGAGAACAAGAAACCCTTTAATGTGGCTTTGTAGAAAGGGAATGAAAGTCTTCTCGCTTATTCCGGGGAGGAAATTTAGCTCTGCCCTTCTGAACTCCATTTTGCTGTAAACGCTTTGGCACCTTCGGAGAAGCGAGTGCTGAGGATGGCAGGGAGAGCTTGCTGCCTCTGCTGCTGCCTCTGCTGCCATTTCATAGAATCATAAAACAACTAGGTTGGAAAGGACCCACTGGACCTTCCAGTCCAACCATTCCTATCAAACACTAAACCAAGTCCCTCAAGACCTCATCCACCCGTCCCTTAAACACCTCCAGGGAAGGGGAATCAACCACCTCCCTAGGCAGCCTATTCCAATGCCCAATGACCCTCTCTGTGAAAAACTTCCTCCTAATCCCCAACCTAAATCTCCCCTGGTAGATCTTGAGGCCATTCCCTCTTGTCCTGTCCCCTGGCACTTGGGAGAAGAGCCCAGCTCCCTCCTCTCCACAACCTCCTTTCAGGTAGTTGGAGAGAGTAATGAGGTCTCCTCTCAGCCTCCTCTTCTCTAGGCTAAACAACCCCAGCTCTCTCAGCCGCTCCTCGTAGGGCCTGTTCTCCAACCTCTTCACCAGCCTTGTCGCTCTTCTCTGGACTCGCTCCAGAGCCTCAACATCCTTCTTGTGGTGAGGGGCCCCATTTGTGGCATCTTCTGCTATGACCCCACATGTCCTGCCACCTCCTGGCATGGTTCAGCTTCCCTCATCGCCTCTCAGCACTCCCCAGTGTCTCCTGCATGTGCCAGCATCTCCCATCACTTCTCAGCGCACTCCAGCATCTCCTGGCATCTCACAACATCTCCAAAGGATAGCAGCAAGATTTCCTGCATCTCAGCAATGCCCACGTAGGGCCCCAGGGCTCCTCCAGACCTCAGTTTCGTAGCAGTTTAGGTACAGGGTTATGGGGAGGTGGCTTCTTTTCAGGTGGTTGGTAACACCCTGCGTGTCAGCTCTCCGAGCAGTCAGTGCCATCCTCAGCCCCATGCCACGTGCACCTCATGGCTGCTGATCCCAACCAGCAGCTCCAGAAATTCTCCAGGAGTCGTCCTCAAACTTGGGTGATTTTCCGCTAGTTTGGAGCGGAGCCTCGAGATTCGAGGCGCTCGAAACGCTCGATTTTCCATGCAGATCATTTCCTAATTAAACCACATCCCAAGAGGCTTGTGTGCAAGCTGGGAGCACCAGCCAAGGCTCCAGCTCCCAGGGGTGCAAATTAGCAGGCGTCTGTGCCAAGCAGCACGCGGGGGGTGACTCCCCTCCAACCCCTCGCTGTCCCCTACCAAGCCTGGAGCTGATCCAGGTTCCATGATAGAAATCTGGGATCCAGCAGCTGTAGCCGTGCAAGGAGTTATCAAGCAGCTGGCAGTGGCTGTGGATGAAGCAGAGCCAGCCCCGAGCCCTCCTGCAAGTAGAAAATCCCATTACTGCCAGTTGCTTCCTCTGGCAGCATCATCGCCTGCTCCGGGAGGGCAAAACGGAGCTGCTGTGAAAATTAAACCGGAATGTGCAGGGAGATGGATGAGCCCATGCGAACATCTGAGGGAGGTGGAGAAGCTTGATGAACTCTGTTTCAGGCATGGGGTGGTGGTTGAGCTGGTGTCTCCTGGCCCCAGGGCACGGTGGGTGGCTGCTGAGGTGGGGCAGGGAGCAGAGAAATCATAGAATCATAGAATCATAGAACAACCAGGTTGGAAGGGACCCATCGGATCATCGAGTCCAACCATTCCTATCAAACACTAAACCAAGTCCCTCAGGACCTCATCCACCCGTCCCTTAAACACCTCCAGGGAAGGGGAATCAACCACCAAACTGGGCAGCCTAGTCCAATGCCCAATGACCCTTTCAGTGAAAAACCTCCTCCTAATCTCCAGCCTAAATCTCCCCTGGCTGAACTTGAGGCCATTCCCTCTTGTCCTGTCCTCTGTCACTTGGGAGAACAGCCCAGCTCCCTCCTCTCTACAACCTCCTGTCAGGTAGTTGTAGAGAGTAATGAGGTCTCCTCTCAGCCTCCTCTTCTCCAGGTTAAGAGGAGAAGGGGAGGAAGGAATGGGGGGGGATCTGCAAGGTTGTGTCCCTAAAATAGGGACTCTGTGAGCTATAGGGGGTTCAAAGGGGAGCAGGCAGCTTGCAGAGCATGAGGGTGTTGGTGGGATCAGAGGATGTGGGATCCCCCCACACCAGCTCAAGGATCCACAGGATGTTTTCAGGGTTGATTGTGTTTTGTCCCCCATGAGCTGTGGCCGAGCTGTAACCAGCCACACAACATTAGCTTCTCATCACAGAGTGATGTACCAGAAAACAGCGTATTCCCTCGGCAGCAGAGCATTCCAGATGATGCGGATGGCAGCCGGGGACCGGTGGGATTCAGGCACATGCTTTGTGAGCATCCTGGTTCCCCCAGCCCTGCTCTGTTTTGAGAAGGTGATGATGTGGTTGTAGAGAGGAGGGTGCTGGCCTCTTCTCCCTAATGACAGGGGACAGGACAAGAGGAAAAGATCTCAATCTCTGCCAGGGGAGGTTCAGGCTGGACATTAGGAAAAAAATTTTCACAGAAAGTGTCATTTGGCACTGGAACCGTCTGCCCAGGGAGGTGGTTGATTCATCTTCCCTGGAGGTGTTAAAGGCACAGGGTGGACAAGGTGCTGAGGGACATGGTTTTTAGGGACAGGAGGTTTGATAGGAATGGTTGGACTTGATGATCCGGTGGGTCTCTTCCAACCTCGTTGTTCTGTGATTCTGTGATACTGTGAAACCCCGGCTGTCCTCGTCCCCAGCTCCATGCACGGCCAACCCAAGGTCCTTGGAGCCTCAGACCCCCGCATGGGTCTCCTCCTCCCACCCCATCCCTGCCCCAGTCAGCCTGTAGCTGTGGATGAGACGTGTCCCTACTGGGAGGCCACCAAGCCATCTCATCTGAGAGAGAGGGCAGGGAGAGGGGTCAGGCGAGGGGTAGTGTGGCCCCAGGCTGCGAGGAGCATCATCTGTAGCTGATGACACCGAGACAGGCGCTACAGAGGAAGGGTCTGCTCAGGAGGAGTATTTTTAGCTTTCTCATTAACTGAGTGCTTTCAAATTAGCCTTCTATTAACCTCAAAGTAAAATGAAAGCGTTGGAAAGAAAGCGTTTTTTTTTCCCCCCCCTTCTTTTTCAGGCCTTAAGTCTCCTGCAGAATATCAAGGTTTTTGTGATTAATGTCACATTTGCCTTGAAGCTCTAATGAAGCGGAGTTGTGTAATATCCAGCTTCTGGGGAATAACTGGGCTGGTGTTAGCTGGGATGGGTCTGAGGTTCTGCTGAGCTCCTACTGGTGTAGACAGGAGGGCACTGGAGGGGTTGGATGGGAGCTGATGCTCTCCAAGCACACCACGCACTGGCACAACAGCCCCAGAGGTGCCATGAGGACTCTGTTTAATTGTCCCCTTGCTAAAAATCCCAGACAGGTGGCTTTCTCCCTGCTGGGCAGTTCCTTCGCAGGGACGGATGGACAAACAAAAGGACAGCAGCCTCCAGACCCTGCTTTATAGAATCATAGAACATAGAATCATAGAACAACCAGGTTGGAAGAGACCCATCGGATCATCGAGTCCAACCATTCCTATCAAACACTAAACCATGTCCCTCAGCACCTCATCTACCTGTGCCTTAAACACCTCCAGGAAAGGTGACTCAACCACCTCCCTGGGCAGCCTATTCCAATACCCAATGACCCTCTGTGTGAAAAACCTCCTCCTAATCTCCAGCCTAAATCTCCCCTGGCAGAGCTTGAGGCCATTCCCTCTTGTCCTGTCCCCTGTCCCTTGGGAGAAGAGCCCAGCTCCCTCCTCTCTACAACCTCCCTTCAGGTAGCTGGAGAGAGTAATGAGGTCTCCTCTCAGCCTCCTCTTCTCCAGGCTAAACACCCCCAGCTCTCTCAGCCCTTCCTCATAAGACCTGTTCTCCAGCCCCTTCCTCAGCTTTATGGCTCTTCTCTGGACTTGCTCCAGAGCCTCAACATCCTTCTTGTGCTGAGGGGCCCACAACTGAACACAGGATTCAAGGAGCAGCCTCACCAGTGCTGAGTAAAGAGGGAGAATCATCTCCCTGGACCTGCTGGTCACACCATTTCTGATCCAAGCCAGGATGCCATTGGTCTTCTTGGCCACCTGGGCACACTGCTGGCTCATGTTCAGTATCTGTCAACCAACACCCCCAGGTCCCTCTCTTCCTGGCAGTTTTCCAGCCAGGCTTCTCCCAGTCTGTAGCTCTGCATAGGGTTGTTGTGCCTCAAGTGCAGGACCCAACCCCGAGGCTCTACCATGGCTCAGAGAAATGTTTCCCTCCTGGCTGTACTTGAAGCTGCCCAGATGCTTCACCACCAGTGCGGTGCGGGAGCTGCTGTGCTCCCAGCTCTCCCCATCCCATTGCTGGGTAACCTGGGCTGCTGTCCCTGCTGTGGGTTACTGGGGTTTTGGGATGCTCATAGCTGGTGTGGGGCTGGAAACCCAGCCTGTCTGCTTGCAGCGTCAGGAGAACTGGGTCTGCACCCTTTTGACTCAATTTTTGCTGTTCTTGAGTGTGTCTTGTGGAGGGGGAACAGGATGGAGACAGAAGTAGGATGGAGATGAAGCAGGAATGGAGACAGAAAAGGGATGGAGATAGAAGAGTGATGAAGATGGAGCAAGAATGGAGATGGAAAAGGAATGGAGATGGAAGAGAGATGAAGATGGAGCAAGAATGGAGATGGAAAAGGGATGGAGGTGGAAGAGTGATGAAGATGGAGCAAGAATGGAGATGGAAAAGGGAGGGAGGTGGAAGAGTGATGAAGATGGAGCAAGAATGGAGATGGAAAAGGGAGGGAGGTGGAAGAGTGATGAAGATGGAGGGAGGATGGAGATGGAGGAGGGATGAAGATTCAGGAGTATGGAAATGGAGGAGGGATGGAGATGGAGGAAGGATGGAGTCAGAGGAGGCATGGAGGGTCAGCACAATGTACAGCCTCTCCTGGTCCTCCCTGCACTCTGCCACATGAGGGGCTGTTGCAAGCCTTGGGGATTGTCCCCAGCCCCAAGACCAGCTACAGAGCCAGAGCAGGCAGAGGTGGTGAGAGACCATGGAAATCGGGTCCTACAACTCCTGCCTACTGTCCCCAAAATCATCCCTGACCAAACCTGTCCCTAAGTCACCTCCAATAAAAGGAGGAATAAATGTGTGCGATGAGACTCCTTAAACACCCCCACTCACCATCCAGGGCTGATTTTCATTAAGTGGAAAACAGAAATAACAGGAACATCAAAGGGAAACTGGAAAGACAGAAGAAAAAAAAAAATTGGGGCGGAGGAGAAAGGGTGGGGGAGAAGAAAGGGAAGGAACTGCACCGAGCCAGCATCCGTCCTGCAAATTGGAAGTGCTGCTTGGAGGTGTCCACAGGTGACCTGCCAAATCAATTGATTTCATCTGTGGGCAGAGATGCCTTTTTTTATTTCACACCAATTTTCACGGCCAGCTTTAGATAAAAATGGCAGAGACGCGGGAAAGAGAGCACGGTGACAGGGGGAGAGCTGGGGACGGGTGGGGTGGGGGGGCTGCAGATGACAAAAAAATGATTGAAGGGAGGAAAGAGTGGAGGCAGCGCTGCCTCTGGGATGTGCCTGGGGATGGGCCCCTGCTACCCTGCCATGGCTTCATCCTCCCTCGACATCCCTGGGGACTAGAGGATGGGAGTCCCCATCCCTGTCGCCTCCTGGGGCACAGGAATGAGGGAGAATCCCTAAATCCCAGCAACGCTCTGGAGATGCAGTGGGAACCATCCCTGTGCCTTGTACCCACCTGCCTTGGCTCCATCCCGGCGCTGGCGAGCTGGAGAGCTCAGGCAGAGAAAAATACCCACTGACATCAAGGTTATGTAGTCCTGGGCTGACAAGATGGATTATCTCCCGCAATCCATCATTTCCCTGGCTCCTATTGCATTTTTCCTTTTGCTCTTTTTTCTCCCCCCACTCCCTTTCTTTCTCTCCTTTTATTTTTTTGAACAGAAAACGTTTTTAGCAACCGTAATAGCCACCGAGAGCGGCTGTAAGGCAGGCTCGGGAATCTATCATTTTTATTTGGCTGGGCCTGATAATAAGTAAGCTCAGGCCATAAATCCTGCGACCTTGAGAATTAAATAATAACAATAATAACACTGACGAAATCCCATGTACCTTCCCATTCCGAGCAGCCCCTCTCCTGCTTTGACCAGTGGAAAAGAGCTGTGATTTTTTTTTTTTTTTCCTGGTAATTAGGGTTGTGAGAAGCTTCCATGGAAATGCTGTGGATGAGGAGGTGTCTGGGGGTGGAATTTATCCTCCTACCACCTTCCCAATCCCCTTCCTTGTCCCCTACGGTTGCTCCTGGGGACCCCGGCAGCTCGGTGGTAAATAGCAGCGATGATGCTTTGGGGGGTGATGGTGCCAACCTTGGTGTGGGGGCAGGATTTGCTGCCAGTATTTGCTGGTGAGACATTTTGCTCTGGAAGTGTTTAATTTTGACATTTCCCAAAGAAAATTTCTTGACTTTTTTTTTTTTTTTTTTTTTTTTTTGTCACACGGTGGCATTTTCCTTTTAAAGCCAATATACCAAACACATAACAAAGGCCCGGAGACTGGGAGTCAAAACATTTTCTCTGCGTTGAGTGAAATGCCTTGGGTCTGTGCCGAGATGCTCCTCGCTCCTGCTGTGGCTGCATCCCCCAAATTCCCCCTTTTCATCCTCTCTCCCAGTGGTTTTTGGCTCTGGGGAGATACTGGCCACGATGTCAGGCGTGGGCTTGCTTGGCTCGGTGCTGTTGGGGCACATCCTCAGAAATTTGACTTAGATATGATGATGCTTATGAATCCTTCCCAACTTGAGATATTCTATGGGCAGCCTCATAGAATCATAGAATCATAGAACAACCAGGTTGGAAGAGACCCATCGGATCATCGAGTCCAACCATTCCTATCAAATACTAAACCAAGTCCCTCAAGACCTCATCCACTCGTCCCTTAAACACCTCCAGGGAAGGTGAATCAATCACCTCCCTGGGCAGCCTATTCCAATGCCCAATGATCCTCTGTGTGAAAAACTTCCTCTTAATCTCCACCCTAATTCTTCCCTGGTGGAGCTTGAGGCCATTCCCTCTTGTCCTGTCCTCTGTCCCTTGGGAGAAGAGCCCAGCTCCCTCCTCTCTACAACCTCCTTTCAGGTACTTGTAGAGAGTAATGAGGTCTCCCCTCAGCCTCCTCTTCTCTAGGCTAAACACCCCCAGCTCTCTCAACCGCTCCTCTTAGGGCCTGTTCTCCAGGCCCTTCACCAGCCTCGTTGCTCTTCTCTGGACTTGCTCCAGCGCCTCAACATTCTTCTTGTGCTGAGGGGCCCAGAACTGAACACAGGATTCAAAGAGCGGCCTCACTAGTGCTGAGTACAGAGGGAGAATCATCTCCCTGGCCCTGCTGGTCACACCATTTCTGATCCAAGCCAGGATGCCATTGGCCTTCTTGACCACCTGGGCACACTGCTGGCTCATCCTCATCGCAGGGATGGTGGCTGGAGCCAGCCTGGAAGCACAAATATCTCAGAGGAAATGTCAGGCTGTTGCTTTAACATGGGAATAAATCTGCTAGGGTCAACCTGACTGTTGGCAGCTGTTACTAAAAGCAGGAGTGGAGGCTCCTAGCAGCATGAGGCATCCCTGATGTGCCACGGATGTTGCATCCCCCATGGACCATGCTGGTGCCGAGTTGAGTAAGGGGATGGAAAAGTGTGACCACGGGGACTGGATGAGGGGGAATGACCTCAAGCTCCACCAGGGGAGGTTCACGCTGAACATTGGGAAAAAAAAAAAATCGTGGAAAGGGTCATTGGGCACTGGAACAGGCTGCCCAGGGAGGGGGTTGAGTCACCTTCCCTGGAGGTGTTTAAGGGATGGGTGGACGAGGTGCTGAGGGCCATGGTTTAGTGATTGATGGGAATGGTTGGACTTGTGGTGGGTCTTTTCCAACCTGGTGATTCTATGATTCTATGAGATGGTGAGGCAGCTCCCAGCACAGGAGATCGTGACCGAGCTGCCCTTAGCTCAGCTCGGAGAGGTTGGGATGGGGATGGTGGCAGTGGCTGAGTCCAAGCTCTGGGACCTTCCCCTGATGAATGAACTGAGTTGCAGGGACCTTTTGCAGAAGAAAATGCAAATTTTGGAAACACGGGAGTTTTCCTTTCACCTGACGGCTGCGACGCCAGCACTGAACCAGTCAGGGAGTGGTGGTGGACACACAGCCCCTGTCGGAGGGTTTTGTTCCATTGCAAATTACTTGGCTGGCAGAAGGTCTCCAGGGGCTGAAACCGCACAGGTTTTGTGGTGTCACATCATCCCCAAGTCCCCTTAGGGCTGGCTGGGGACCTCCAGCAGCCCAGGCGCTGGCAGCTGCTGCCTGTGCTGGTTGAACTCGCTCTTCAGCGCCTGCTGCTCCTCCCCGCCACTGAGGCTATTAAAAATCTATCAAATGTGCTAAATTAAATAGTGCTTTTGCACATATTAAATGAACTTCCCCGCAGCAGGCCAGGAGGTTGCCGAAGTGCTGTGATGAATGTGCCTGGGCTGCAGCGATGGACGATTTGGGGGCCGTGGAGAGGATGTTCATCCCTGCTGAGTAGCCTTTTCAGCATTGAGCAGCCCCTCCTGTTCAGATCCTGCCTTGGTGAGGGTGCAGAGCCCTGGACCAATGCTGAGCATCCCCTCCTATCCAGCTCCTGGCTCAGTGAGGGGTGCAGAGCCCTGGACCCATGCAGGCTCCAAATGCCTCTGCTCCCTGGCACAGGGATTTAGGGGCTTGTAGCAGCATCAGTAGTAGGTTTTGGGGTGTTGGGGTGTTTGGCCCCCGGAGGAAGCCCTTCCCATCTCGCTCCCATTGAAATCGTGGTTATCCCTGGAGCCACTGCAGCCCAAGGGGCACACAGCAGAGCCGTAAGCGCTCCCCATTAATAATTTACATCTTCTAATGAGTTGTCAGAGGGTTGGTGGGTTGCAATTATCGCTGAACCCCCGGGCTGGAGGCAGCGCTTCGCCTGACTGGGCCAGAGGATTCCCGAAGCCCCGGCTGCGCCCTGGCACCTTCCCGGTTCACCGAGCGGGGACAGGAGCACGCGTGCCCGTCCTCTGCTGGGACCTGGGCTTAATTAATCTTCTGTCGAGCAGGGAAGTGGTAATGGTCCCGGAGGAAGCTGGCGAGATGATTGTGCTGGAGTGAGACAAAAGAGAACAGTTAGACTGTGACAGCTGATATTAAAATGACTACAACTCACTTCATATCCCCAGTCAATGCATTATACTCCTTATAAATAATGGGTTACTCCAGGTTAACTGTCTGTTGCTGCATTCCAATTGTTGATATTTAATTAGCTCTAAAATTAAAATGTTCTTTTATTGCCCTGCTGTTCGAACTGCTTTATTTCTAATTGATGGAAATTAAAGCATCTCCCAGCCATCCTGGCTCCCTGGTGCCAGAGGAGGACACGGGGCTGGGAGGAGGTTTGGGACGGGGGAATGGAGAAGCAGAGCTGCAGTAGGTGCCAATGAGTGATCGTGTCCCTGGGACGCTGGAGTCTGCACCAGGTCCTGGTCCCCAGGGAGGATTGGGAGATGCTCTTTCCCCTTCCCCACTGCCACTGTGGAGACCTGGAGGGGTTCCCGGTGCCGGATCCTGCCTCTGCGCTGGCTGCAGAACCTACTACGGTCACCAGAAAAGTGATGAGCACCTCTTTTCCTTGGCCGTCAGTATAAATGTGTCCTGACAGGCTGACAGCAGGCAGGGGCTGCAGGGCTCAGCCCCTCACTGTCTCCACGATACCTCATCCCCGTTGCCTTCATTGAAAATCACCCCAAAACACTACTCCCGGAGCAGGCTGGGGCAGAGTGAGGCACCAGAGCTGGAGAGTCTGTGCTGACGGGCACCGTGGTTCCCTTGTCTTGATAACAGGAGAAATTATGACCCCTCTGATGGACCTGAGATGAAATTTAACAGCCTGAGGCGGGCATCAAGTGGCGTTAAAAAAAAAAAATACCGTCTTGCTCCAAGCTCAAACAGCTCTTTAAAAAGCTGATGCATAATTTAACCAGAGCGATTTAAAGCAGCCACCCTCCTGGGGATGGAGGGCAGGCATGAAGGGGCTGAGAGTTTGTAGAAGGCCATGGGAGCGCTCACCCCATTGCTGCAGGGAGGATGGATGCTCATCCTCCTCCCAGCACCCGAAATTCTCCTTTGGAGAGGATCCATAGCCCAGCCCGGAGCAGAAATGTGACTGGTGCTCCAGCACATCACTAATGGCCGCGGGAGGTGAGGTTTATGGGCAAGGCCATGCTCTGCACCCAAGGTAAAACCAACATCGAGTTGCAACTGTGGAAGATTGACTGTGGCTGTCAACGGCTACGTGGGGACCTGCTGCGGCTGCCGGAGCTGCGTGCAAGCAGCCGTCCTGGATGTTAATCTGTGGTGAGTTGTCAGGAGTGTGCAGTGCAGGCGGTGGCAGGCACTAATGCCCTAAAAAGCTCTCTGGCCGGTTGGGAGGGAAGGGAGCTAAGATCCTGAGGCTCCTGTCTGTGGGATCTCCTGTGAGTGCTTGAGGAGGAGGTTGGCCTGCCCTGTGATGCCACACTGCAGCTAGTGTGCTCCCCAGCCCCTGCCCCAGGAGCTTGTGCCCTGCAGTCGCACAGGGCAGGATGTGGTCTGGCTTGGAGCTGGTCTGGGAGAAGCACTGTCTGCCTTGCAGGCTGTGCTGTCCTCGTCACCACCTGTCCCCTCTCCAGGTCCCCATTGTGTATGATCCTAGGTGAGCTCTGGAAGATGATGTCCTGGCATCCTGGCTTGGATCAGAAATGGTGTGACCAGCAGGTTCAGGAAGGTTATTCTCCCTCTGAACTCTGCACTGGTGAGGCTGCTCCTTGAATCCTGTGTTCAGTTCTGGGCCCCTCAGCACAAGAAGGATGTTGAGGCTCTGGAGTGAGTCCAGAGAAGAGCCACGAGGCTGGTGAAGGGGCTGGAGAACAGGCCTTATGAAGAGCGGCTGAGAGAGCTGAGGGTGTTTAGCCTAGAGAAGAGGAGGCTGAGGGGAGACCTAATTTCTCTCTCCAACTACCTGAAAGTAGGTTGTGGAGAGGAGGGAGCTGGGCTCTTCTCCCAAGTACCAGGGGACAGGACAAGAGGGAATGGCTTCAAGCTCCACCAGGGGAGATTTAGGCTAGAGATTAGGAGGAAGTTTTTCACACAGAGGGTCATTGGGCATTGGACTAGGCTGCCCAGGGAGGTGGTTGATTCCCCTTCCCTGGAGGTGTTTAAGGGATGGGTAGATGAGGTCCTGAGGGACATGGTTCAGTGTTTGATTGGAGTGGTTGGACTTGATGATCCGATGGGTCTCTTCCAACCTGGTTGTTCTATGATTCTATGGTTCTTTGGATGGCACTGCCAGGCTCGTTATGGTGGTGCCAGCACCGATCAGATGGGAAGGAGCCACAGGAACCAGAGCTGCCATGGCCAACCAGGGGTCCCCATGGCTCCTGGGGTGCAGACAGCACCTCCCACTGCCCTGAAATCATGCAGAGTTCCTCTACCAGCTCGATGGAGCCGGAGACCTGTCTCTTTGCTGAGCAGACAGCGTGACATTTAGGTAAATGCTAGAATCATTTGTAAGTGTTTGTTTCTGCGGGTGCCCCATCTATTACGCCACCGCTCTCTGCCGAGCAGCCCGCGCGCTCCCTTGGCTCCCAGATAAGCTCTTTGGCAGCTGCAGGAACAGTGCAGAACGCACTGGCAGCGTTTGGCCATGCAAAAACTCATCAGTAAAAGCATCCTTCAGCAAAGAATAAGAGGGGCTGCTGTGTTTGGGGGTTTTTGTGGTGGCTCAGACGCTGCATTGAGGTCCTGGCTGTGGCTGACCATGGAGCAGGAATTTGGAAGGCAATGGATGCACAAAGCACAGCTCCCTGTGACAGCCTTGACGCATCCCAAGTGGAGATTAATGCCAGGACCACGGAGCTTGCCAGGATGATGAGGGGACCCCCAGGAAGAACCATCCCTGCCCCACGGTGCTGCCTGGGGCCAGCAGTCCATCAGGGTGCAGGAACCCATGCAGCTAAGCTCAGGCTGTTTTTCTGATAAATCCTGGCTTTTAAGGAAAACAAGATTCTTGGCTCTTTTTATGAATTTCTTTTTACAAATTTCCATCTAGATTTGCAGCCATTCTTCAGCTTTTTGGCTTTTCAGGGAGAGAAAGGGAAGGGGCTTTGCTGTGACCACCCCCAAGGACCCCAACAGGGACAAATCCCGCAGAACCCCACGAGAGGCAGCTGAATGCGAGTCCCCAGGCATGAAGGCAGAGGTTTTACATACAGAGCTGCACTTTAATTCAGCTGAAACACTTCTGCACAGCCAAGTTCTGCGCTCCAAAGCTTTAGGAAGCTGTTTGTCACAGTTTGCTTCTCAGCACGTGGGGAGAGGGCTCAGCAGCCGCACGCTGGGGCTGCTCCGAGTCGAGGGCTGCGGGATCCAGCTCCTCCACGGCATGAGGACCGTGGTAGGCAAGCAAGATTCTGCGATGCCTCTTTCATGTCAGAGCATCGCGAAAGCACTTGGGAGAGTTAATAATAGAACAGCGGCGAATTAAACAATGAATTATGGAGAAGGGTAATAGAAATGATAAATAATATATTTACAGACTTGCAGCCCCTGTCCCAGCCGGCTCCTGAGGACGGGGCTGGCAGGTCCCCATGGCTGTGGGCACAGACAGTGCCATGTTGTGGCTCGACACGTCTTGGCAAAGCCAACCTTTGCTGGAGTGTGCCGGGCCCCACGCCATCCGCAGGGAAGGGCATGGAGGCGTAATTGGGCAGCGGCTCCCAAAGGCTGCGAATTGCTGCTCCTGAATGGACTTTACACAACAGAAAGCCTCTCGCTGAGCCATCTTTTCATGCTTCCTGGCTCCTAAACAACTCGATCGCACTTGACTGTAATCCCAAAACGTTTTAATGCTGGTTTATTTTTCAAAGCGACGCATGAAACAGCGAGGACTGCCTTTCCTTGCCCCGCGTCACTGGTGTGGGCTCAGTCCAGGGGGGCAGTGGAGCAACCTGGGGGGTCCCCTTGCCTATCTTGGTAGTGGTTTGGCAGCAATGTGGGGCAACAGGAAGGTGGTGATTGCCAGGACCTGCTTGCCAGCATGCTCCTCACGCTCCCCGGCTGCTCTGCACGCTCCCCAGCTGCCGCCAAATCGATGCTGGGGCAGGCGTTTTGGTTTGCTGGAGAGGCAGGTTACGCCTCATTGCCAGTGACGTGGGGCTCGTGTGGTAAACCTAATAAGCAGCCAGGGCTGTGCTGGGGGTGCAGCGCTGCTGGGGTTCCCCCAGCTCCCATAGCAGAGGATCCCTGGGGCTGGCAGGGCATAGGGGTCACCGTCCCTGCGCAGGACACGCAGGTGGCAGGCGGCAGAGGGGGCGACGGGGTCAGGACTGGAGCGGTGATGGATGGGGCTTGGCCGGTGGCAGCACACGCGGGCATCTCCATCAGGCTCCTCCGTCCACAGACTGATTTATCACTCGCTGTGATGGGTCTGTAGCATCGAAGTCTGCGTGAAAACCAGAGGGAATGTTACCCTGGGTGCAAGCGTTTGGGAGCAGGTGGCTGGCTCTGGCACAGACCCTGGGGAACCACATGTGTTCTGCACCAGGCACCCCAAAATATCAGGGTTTGTCTCAAGTGGGGCTTCTTGGCTCCCAGGAGCAATGGGCTGAGAACAAACTGAGTCTACAAGGCTTTGACTCCCCCTACATACCTTCCTGTTCCCCCCGGGATGGGCTCCACTGAATCCTGGCACCAGCAACGAAGCTGGTGAAGGGGTTGGAGAACAGGCCCTATGAGGAGCAGCTGAGAGAGCTGGGGGTGTTTAGCCTGGAGAAGAGGAGGCTGAGAGGAGACCTCATTACTCTCTCCAACTACCTGAAAGGAGGTTGTGGAGAGGAGGGAGCTGGGCTCTTCTCCCAAGGGACAGGGGACAGGACAAGAGGGAATGGCCTCAAGCTCCACCAGGGGAGATTTAGGCTAGAGATTAGGAGGAGGTTTTTCACTGAAAGGGTCATTGGGCATTGGACTAGGCTGCCCAGTTTGGTGGTTGATTCCCCTTCCCTGGAGGTGTTTAAGGGACGGGTGGATGAGGTGCTGAGGGCCATGGTTTAGTGTTTAATAGGAATGGTTGGACTCGATGAACTGACGGGTCTCTTCCAACCTGGTTGTTCTATGATTCTATGATTCTTTGCCCACGTCAGCCTCCATACACCGTGCATAACCTTCCCCGGCGCTGCGCGGGCTCCGTGCTGTGTCATTAATATATCTGTCACAGGGCAACTTGCAGGCGAGATAATATTGATGTAGCCATTAGAGCGCACGCTGCCAGTGCTGCAGCGCTGGGGGCCTCGCTCGTGCTCCGCAAGCATCGGCAATACCCAGTCCAGCATCATCCTCCCCTCTTTCCTGCTTCTCCTTTGGGTACCACACGTGTGGCCATCCCCGTGTCACCCCCCAGGACTGATTCACAACACCAGTGTCACCCTCTGCCACCCCAGAACTGCTCACTCTGCCTCTATCGCCAGAGCCTGCGCTACCTGGGAGAAGAGGGAAAAACACCAGGAGTCCTTAAAATAACACACAACTGTTTAAGGATGTGAGATCCGTATTAAATCTCAGGGAAAAGGAGCAATTATCCTGTCAGAGAAGGTGATATAATTTTGGAGAGCTAGTTCCGCAGCTGTAATTTTTTCCCCACTGTTTCTCCCCCAGAGGGATTTAGTGGGCAATTATCCATCAGGTAGTGGGAAGGTGCTCGCTGCAGGCTCTGTGTGCTGTGCCGGAGAGGCAGCTGGTGCCAGGGGAGCAGGCAGCTGCCCACCCTGCCAGGGTTCTGCTTTTGGGGGGCTTTTGCACTGAGTATCGGCTTTGCTGTTGGCTGCTGCGCTCTGGGTAGGGATGGTTCTGCTGCCTCCCAAAAACTCCCTATGGATGCCGAGAGCACGGGCTGGTTTCTTGTCAGCCCCCAGCTCCCTTCTCCCTGAAGTGAGTACAGAGCTGTGCTGGGACAGGAGGCTCAGCAAGCCCAGGACATCCAGCCACTGCTGGGTGAGCATCCGAGGGGATGCCAGGGTGACTTGTCCCTCTGCGGAGCACCAATGGGGGAGCCCCAAGTGCTCTCTTGCATGGATACTGGCACTGGTGTGGGTGCTGGTGAGGATACTGGTGCTGGCACCGGTGCAGCTGCTGGCACTGGTGTGGGCACTGGCACTGGTGTGGGCACTGGCACTAATTCTGTGCTGGTGCAGGTGCTGGTGGGTGCTGGTGGGTGGTAGGGTGGGGAGGGTTAACATTTCCACAGTCGGGCTGCTGGGGAACATAATTAAGTGCTAACTTGTCATTTTTTTAATGAAGTACCGGAGCTGGAGATTTATAATTGCTAATGAGCCAGAATAATAATTAGTTGGTTTTTAATGAGGGCGATGATCACTCAGAGGAAGCGAGCGAGCCAGGCCCTGCTTTGGCCTAATTTTTCTTCCTTGGCTGCATGGTGTGTCCAACAGCCCAAGTCGTTCCATCCTTAGCTGGCAGCGGTGGCCCTGCCACCTCTCTACCTGTCCCTCAGAGCAGGGCTGTGATGTGGCATTGAGTGCCACTGTCCCTGACCAAGCACCAGCTTTCACCAGTGGAAATATTTGGATGCCAAGGACGTCTCGGAACAATCCCATCTTGCTGGCATGTTCGTTCACTCAGGAGCTTGGTGGCTGCTGGTATCATAGGATGAGCCCTTGAAATATGGGATGTCCGTGTTTCCAGTGTGGGTGTGTGCGCTCCTGGGTGCTGATGGCACTGAGCAGCATCCCATGCCCAAGCAGCATCCCATATCCGAGCAGCATCCCATACCCAAGCAGCATCCCATATCCGAACAGCATCCCATACCTGAGCTGCATCCCATATCCAAGCAGTATCCCATACCTGAGCTGCATCCCATATCCGAGCAGCATCCCATACCCGAGCTGCATCCCATATCTGAAAAACATCCCATACCTGAGCTGCATCCCATATCCGAGCAGCATCCCATGCCTGAGCTGCATCCCATATCCGAGCAGCATCCCATACCTGAGCAACATCCCATACCTGAGCAAACTCCCATATCCAAGCAGCATCCCATACCTGAGCAACGTCCTATACCTGAGCTGCATCCCATACCTGAGCAACATCCCATACCTGAGCTGCATTCCATACTCAAGCAGCATCCCAAGCCCAAGGGAGCATGACATGCTGAGGATCAGAGGGCAAAAATCAGATAACTAATTAGGTAATTGCAGGTGATTATCTTTAATTAGAGAAAGGGAAGAGTGTGAATCAGTGGAGGCTGCCAGGCTCATGGAGATGCTGAGCTCCCAGTGATCCCTGGTTTGGGAGCCCGGGGATCGCCGACCCCCTGGCTGACTTGGCATCCACCAACACCTGCCTCCTCTTTGGAAAACCTCCCTAATTGCAGCAGAAACCTTGAGAGCCGCCGGTGATTGCCTCTGAAGGGTTCATAAATCAGGCAGCAAATAATGGGAGATCTGTGTGATATTGTTTCAAAGAAAATTTTTAAAAAAGGCAAAAAAAGAGCAGAGATGGAAACAGTGAAACCCGGTGGGGCGGCTTCATGCCCTGCCTTTTCTATGGAGATAAATAATTAAGCCATTCTGGGGGATCTTCAGCTTTCTGAAAGCATCCCTCAGCACGAGGCCTGAATGAAGCTGACGGCACTACTGCCTCCGAACTCTACCAGATCCCCCCTGGGTGAAATATCTGGGATGTGCCTCAGGCTGGACTTGCTGCTGCTGGTTCCCGGTGCTGAGACTGTCTCTGGTGATGTCTTTAGTGGAGTTTCCAAAGTCACGGCTCAGCCTTGCTGCACTGGCAGAGATCATAGAATCATAGAATCATAGAACAACCAGGTTGGAAGAGACCATCGAGTCCAACCATTCCTATCAAACACTAAACCATGTCCCTCAGCACCTCATCCACCCGTCCCTTAAACACCTCCAGGGAAGGTGAATCAACTACCTCCCTGGGCAGCCTATTCCAATACCCAATGACCCTCTCTGTAAAAAACTTCCTCCTAATCCCCAGCCTAAATCTCCCCTGGTAGATCTTGAGGCCATTTCCTCTTGTCCTGTCCCCTGTCCCTTGGGAGAAGAGCCCAGCTCCCTCCTCTCCACAACCTCCTTTCAGGTAGTCGTAGAGAGTAATGAGGTCAATGAGGTGGCACCAAATGTGCTGCCAGGGCTGGTACTGGCACTGCCTGTCACCCCAACGCGGCAAATGCCGTCATCACATCACGAATGTCACTCCGTGATCCGTCTTATTGAGCAGAAGGTGCAGGAGAAAACCCGCCCCACTCCAGACAGACCCATTAAACCAACGTACGCTATTATTTCTCGAAGGTGTAATTAAATTTAATTGTCAATTACTAAGTGTCGATGTGGAATAGGCACAATCAGCGGTGTCCGCCCCCCGCCTGCTGCAGCAGAGGCGAGAGGGTCCCATCCTGGGACCTCCCTGCACCCCCAGCTTCCTCACCCCCCCGAGAAACAGGCAATGTGGCTGTTCACGCTGCTCTGGTTTTTGCTTCTTCACAAGAGCTGAAATCTGACCTTTTTTAATATACAAGGCTGTGATTTCGGAGCCGGGAGCAGCACCAGGAGGGAAAGGTGGGAGTGAGTGAGATGCGGGAGGGAGGAAAAGAGTCACAGCCTCCTGGTACAGTCGGCTGGGTACCAGCGGCTACAATACTCCAAGGAGCATCAGTTGTAAGCAGGAGCCTGTCCCAGCAGGGCAGGGATGAAGGATGGGAGGCAGGGATGGGCAGTTGCCCATTTAAAAATAAATGGAAACTGTCACACACTCGGTATTTGGAGCAAGAGTGGGGCCAGGCAAAGTGAGCCTTCTTGGAAATTGCAGCCCTGTGTGGTGCCGCAGACGAGGTCCCGATAATTATGATTTCTTTTCTTCCTTTCTTTACCTTTCCCCCCGCTGAGCTGCAATAATTGGGTGCTGTCGCCCAGGCTCATCCACTGCTCGCTCCCTGAAAGGAGCTCTGCAATTAGCGAGCGTCACCCTGTAATAAAGCCTTTAATATCCACTTTCACAGCTCACGCTGCAAATGCTCAGCCGTTCCCATTCCCATCCTCAGCCCCATCCCATCCCTATCTCTATCCCATCCCTATGCCTGTCCCATCCCTCTCTATCCTTGTCCCCATCCCATCCCCATCTCCATCCACATCCCATCCCATCCCAGTCTCCATCCACATCCCATCCCTGTCTCCATCTACATCCCATCCCTGTCTCCATCTACATCCCTACACATCCTGGGTACCAAGACACCCCCATGCGTGGCTCCTGCTCATCCTCTCCGCTCCACCTGGAAAATGATGTTCTGGCTTGAGCAGAGCCCGTCACCGGGTCATGCATGAAACCACAGCACTGAGGCCTCGGGTCCGATCCTGACCCACTTTCCAGAGCAAAAAAAAAAATCTCTGCCAGCGTTTCAAAGCTGGCTCCCGCCTGGGAGCCCAGCACGGGGCTGGAGTTCCCAGGGTGCTTTCTAACAAACGCTCACAATAAGGTAATTACGGGCAAAATAATATATGTGTCAGTCCTGCAAGAAGTATTTTTATTAGGAGTGAGGGGGGAGCCCTGCCGTCGTGTCGACTGTGCGTGCGCCTACCGTACATATTAATTAACTGGTAAAAAGCTCCCCAGCATCGTGCCGTGTACATTATTTATGAACATCTCGGGGCGGTGGTGACTTATGGGCTCTCCTGCTCCACTTCATGCCTTGCATTTTCCCTTGGCTTCCTCCTTCCGAGTCTCTGTGTGTCCGTGCAAGCCTAGAGGGACCTGCTGCTGGCAGTGGCACGGAGAGGGGCCAGGACAGTGGTGATGGGATTGGAGTGGGTGAAGCAATCAGCCCTGTTGCTGCCTGAACTTCACTGACAGGGCCACCCAATCTTTTTCCATACCTGGGAGACGTAGGATGGATGGGATTAGATGTGATGGGATGGAGATGGGGATGGAGATGGGGATGAGATGGGATGGGATAGGATGGGATGGGATGGGGATGAGGATGG
Source organism: Coccyzus lansbergi (assembly GCA_033558105.1). Taxonomy (NCBI): domain Eukaryota; kingdom Metazoa; phylum Chordata; class Aves; order Cuculiformes; family Coccyzidae; genus Coccyzus; species Coccyzus lansbergi. The sequence goes on along the minus strand of JAUMJK010000251.1, from coordinate 1,560,908 downwards.
GATGGGGGCAGGGATGTGGATGGATCACTAGCCTGGGGTGAGATGGCAGCCCCACACCTTGGTGAGGTCCAGCACAGGTGGGCACTGGCCTCAGTTCTCCCTTCCTGGGCATCTAACAGCTGGAGAGCCCTGTGACAGGGAAGGGGAGTTGGATGCCACTTTATAAATCATCGTCTGCCTTTATAGATGGAGTTTTAACCTTCTTGGCTTTTGCCTGGGGATTTATTAGCAGTTTCATTTATCCCGGTAATAACTCAGCAGGCTTTCCATAGTGGGTGGCAGGGCTCCTCCACACGCTGGAGCAGGGACAGGGACCTACATCATCGTGCCCTATGCCTGGGTGCCCAGGGACAGGGGTGCCCCCAGGACCCCGTCCTGCAGCATTGCCTTTTCCCTGATGCAATGTTGATGATCAGCTGAGTGATGGGACGGGGGCTGTGCACCCCTGCCTGCCTCACTGGTGGCACAGAGATTGGGACAGGGGTGGCTTCGCTGGGGCTGTGAGATCCCTGTCCCTCAGGTTCTTGGCTCAGCCTGTTCGCATTCCCACACAGACCTGACAGCCGAGGGATTTTCAACCCCTAAAGGATTGTCTTAATTAGGAGACTTCATAACTTGCTATCGTGCACACACGCACACCCATTCATCTCCTTCTCTGCACAGGCTCTGCCCACCAACCCCACTGTGGTGCCGCAGGTGGGTGCTGGGGCCAGACCAGCGTGGGGACATTGTGGTAGCATCGCAGCCAGGAGGGACGTGGACAATCTTCCTGATGTGGGGATCCTGCTGCCCCCCAGGCTGAGCATGGGGAAGAAAGGATGAGGTGGATTCCCAGCCCTCAAGTTCGCTTCCCTAATGAGGTCTGTGCTAAGACGATTAAGAAGAACTTTAGTGATGGGTTTTATAATCCTGCCTGAAAGGGAAATGTGCCTCTGCTTTCCTGCCCTGTCCCTCCTGTCCTCCATGGGGGACATTGCTGCCTGATGACTTCATGTGGATGTACCCCCTGGCACCCCTGGTCTGCTTTTGCTTGTTCATCACTTGGGTTTGATTCTGGTGCTGCCCACAGGGCTGATGCTACGTGGCCGTGGGCAAGTGGGGCTGATGCTGACAGGGTCTGGATGCACCGTGGAGGCAAGATGTGGCTTGGCAGCAGCAAAGCCTGCACGTATTACCCTCCAACGCTGCATCTACAAGCATCCTTGCTCTGTCCACGTGCCATAACCACCATGTTCACTGTACCTGCACCATATCCCCAGTGCCTGTGCCATGCCCATCATGCCACGGCAATGGCATCTTGGCTTGGATCAGAAATATCATGGCCAGCAGGGCCAGGGAGGTTATTTTCCCTCTGTACTTGGTACTGGTGAGACTGCTCCTTGAATCCTGTGTTCAGTTCTGGGCCCCTCACCACAAGAAGGATGTTGAGGCTCTGGAGAGAGTCCAGAGAAGAGAAACAAAGCTGGTGAAGGGGCTGGAGAACAGGCCTTGTGAGGAACAGCTGAGAGAGCTGGGGGTGTTTAGCCTGGAGAAGAGGAGGCTGAGAGGAAACCTCATTGCTCTCTCTAACTACCTGAAGGGAGGTTGTGGAGAGGAAGGAGCTGGGCTCTTCTCTCAAGGGACAGGGGACAGGACAAGAGGGAATGACCTCAAGCTCCACCAAGGGAGGTTTAGGCTGAACATTAGGAAAAAAAATTATGGAAAGGGTCATTGTGCACTGGCAGAGTCTGCCCAGGGAGGGAGTTGATTCACCTTCCCTAGAGGTGTTTAAGGGACGGGTGGACGAGGTGCTGAGAGACATAGTTTAGTGATTGATGGGAATGGTTGGACTCGATGATCCAAGTGCATCTTTTCCAACCTGGTGATTCTGTGATTCTGTAACTGTCATAGCTGTGCTGTACTCACTGTATCTGCACCATACGCACACTGTACCTGCTCTACCTGTGTCATACACACCAGACCTGCACCACACCCACTGTACCTGCACAATAACCACTGTGCCACTACCATACCCATCGCACCTGCCGTACCTGCACTGAGCCTGCTGTGCCTGAGCTCTGGAGGCAGCATGTGTCCCGCAGCCTATTGAGTGCGGTGCAAGGGAGGGATTGATCCCTGCTGTTTCATTTATTAGACGGTGTGATGATAAAGAAACCGTCTCCACAATATCCCAAACCAAATCATTTATTCTTGACAAAAATCCAATAAAGAGCTCAGTCCTTCTCCATAGGCAGATAAAGCCCCGATTAACGGGGCTGCCTAGATCAAAAAACCAGAAGGAAATGCTGGGAAAATGAGCACGGGATGAAGAGGAGACTTCTTCTACCTTCTCGCTTTCCCAAGGCTGCTGTGGCTCAGGGTTTCATTACAAAAAGCCACCTAAGTATTACAGGATAATCCGTAAATCCCAGTCTAGTAAAATATGTGATGGATTTTGTAAATTGTGCCCTTTACAAATCTGATTGAACTTTTTTTTTTTCCCCTGCTAGTTCCCTTTTCTTCTCCTTCGCCTTCCTCTCTCGGGGGATTTTTTTTTCTCCTTAGGGACCTTGATGCCTTTTAATACCTGTGTCCCAGCCCCACTCCTGCTCCAGCCTGACCACCCTGTGCCCTGTTTGAGGTTGAGGAAGAGTATAGGGATGAGAAAAGGGGAGGAGGGGGGGAAAGGAATGGGGTTGAGGATGAGGATTTGGATGGGGAAGGGACTGAGGAAGAGGAAGGGAATGAGGAAGGGGATATTGATGGTGAAATGGGTGTGGATGATTATGGGAAAGGGAATGATAAAGGGGAGGGGGATAGGGTTGGTGCTGGGGCTGGGGAAGGGAATGTGGAAGGGGATGGAGATGGAGAAGGGAATGAGGAAGGGGATGAGCATGAGGAGCCTGTCCATGGCCCCATAGCCAGAACCGGCTGTCTGCATTATTAATTATTCCTTTCCCCATCCTGTCCCTGAAGCCTGCTGGCAGTTGGCTGCGCCAAGGCAGGAAAGCGTCTGCAAACGCCAAGCCCCATGATTGACCCCCTCCTCCTCATCTCAGCCTGATTTGGGGGCTTTCTGCCTTCCCCAGGGTCAGCAGAGAGGACTGGATATCTCCGGGGCACCCCGAGACAGTGGGACTGGGAGCCAGGGCCCGGAGGAGGCTGCTGGTGGGTCAGACAGGGACCTTGTTGTCTTTGGCTGCTCCTTGGAGGCTGTCGAGGGGCTTGGCTGCCTGACCAGGCTATAAATCCAGGCTGTCAGATGTGGCGCGGGTTGGTCTGGAGCCTCAGCATGGTCAGGGAGCACGGAGTATGGCCAGGGAGCACGGAGCTTGGCCAGGAAACATGCAGCGTCACCAGCTCTCTCGGTTCCTGCACAAATGTCCTTGGGCTCCTTGGGGTGCTGGGACAGTCCTTGGGGCTGGGAATGTCTATGAAGCCTGGAAATGGGATTTCATGGAATCATCCCTTCAGGGCACGTCGTGCAGCCCAGCATCGTGGATCCTCCCCAAATGGAGTGTGTTTCTGTGCAGGAGGGGGATAAACTTGGGCATGTCTTTCCTTCCTCCAACATTATTTCCTGTTTTTTTTTTTATTAAAACAAGATGTTTCTGGCAAAACTCACACTTCGTTCCCTGTTTTTCCATCAAATTATTCTGCAGAGGAACATCTGGCGGCTGCTAACGAATGGGTTATTCCTGTCTGTCGCGGTGGAGATGCTGATTTCCCCACAGTGGCTGGGGGCAGCTGGCAAATGCCACCATGACGCCTGTCACTCTGCACCTCTGGGTGACATGGGGGGCAGCTAGGATGGGGACCCTCCAGCACAGCAGCCCACGTAGCAAACCAGGAGCTGGGAAGAGGAGAAACATCTGCCATGTCTTTTGTTTGACTTCATTCCATCCTGAGCTGTTTTTTTCTTCTGGTTTAAGGAAAATGCTGAGGCTGATGGAGACCTGGGATCAGATCCCAGCTCCGAGCTAGGCTCCAGCCCTCGGCTGCTGGACCCGGCTCCACATCTCAGCAGGGGAATCAGATCCTTCTGAGATGGCTGAGCAGCAGAGGTGTTTGGGGGTGATGTGCACTGAATTTTCCCCGAGTCTGGACCAGGATGAGCTCTCATTAGGCTGGATGCCTTCACCCCAACACTGTGCCTTGCAAAAAACCCAGCTGGATGAGCTCACCATGCAGACCTCAGGTAACCCAACTGCCCTTGAAGGAAGGAGGGCTGGGTTGGTGCCTAAACGTGCAGTGAAGGGCACCCAAGGTCCTGCTATTGTGACAGCAGAGGCAGGGCTGTGACTCAGTTTCCCTAATACCGATTGCCTCAGTGGTCAGGGCAGCTGGGAGCCCTCCAGTCCTTCCTTTCCTCCTACAACCTGTCCCTGTGACTAAACGCAGGCATTACATGTGCGTGGAGTCAGCGCTGGTGGATGCTAGGCAGTAACCATGGCAACTGCCAGGTTTCTGTTTCCTTGCCCTTGTCACTCACCTTGAGATGCCACCGCGTTCTGGTCACCAGTCGGGCACCCGTGGGTCCCCAGGCTGCCCTGTGTGTGTGTGGCAGAGGAATGCGGTGGCAGCAGGGCTGTGCTGGGAGTCGCCTTCCCCACCCTGGAGCGATGGTTTGATCCAGGTGTCTGGCAACATCCAGGCTCCCAGGGCTCCTCTTGCCCCTGTGGATGAGATCCAGCACCATGGAGTGGAGGAGGAAGCCCCATGTTGCCCCATCACCGCATCCCTGGCATCGGCGCCGGCGGAAGGAGCACCACGAGGCGCACAAAGCAACATCTGCAAGCGCTTAACCACGCAGCCGGCCCAGCCCTTCCCAAAATAGCTCACTGGGGTGGGCTCCCATGCCAGCACTGATGTCATTTGCTTTTATTTCCCTCCCGTCCACTCCTTCCCCTCTGGAGCCACAATTGCTCATCAGCCACGCTCTGTACCAAGGGCTTTCTTGCCGCGAGCTCGGCCTGTGCTGACACAACCAGGCTGCTGATGAGTGATGGTTCTTGGTGCAGAGGCGCTGGAGGGGCTGGGTGGGTCTAGGTGCTCCAGCAATTGTGATGATGCTGGAGATTCCTCGTGTCCCTTGCCAGATTCTGGGATGAGTCCTTCTTTTTCCAGCAGCATGGGCGCTGCAGGGAAGTTGGGGAAATCCTGGCTGCCAGCTGCATTGGCAGGAAAGAGGAGAGGTTTGGGTTAGCAGCCTCCAAGGGGGATCCCAGCTTCCCCTGTGCCTCTGCCACCCTGAAAACCCTAAGGAAAGGGGATGTCATAGAATCATAGAATCACCAGGTTGGAAGAGACCCACCGGATCATCGAGTCCAACCATTCCCTTCAAACGCTAAACCATGTTCCTCAGCGCCTTGCCCACCCATCCCTTAAACCCCTCCAGGGAAGGTGAGTCAACCCCCTCCCTGGGCAGCCTGTTCCTATGCCCAATGACACTTTATGTGAAAACTTTTTTCCTAATGTCCAGCCTGAACCTGCCCTGGTGGAGCTTGAGGCCATTCCCTATTGTCCTGTGCCCTGTTACTTGGAAGAAGAATGTCCTGCTGTGTCCTGGCTCTGCCCTGGCACCTCAGGGCTTGCTGGTGGGGGTAACATCAGGATGTGCACCCACAGCTCCAGGGCAGCTTTCCAGGGCTGCTGATGTCTTTGCACTGCAAGCCAGCCCCAGACCCTCTCCATGTGCAAGGGGTTAACTTGGCCACTCTCATACAAGCAGAGACAGAGCCCGGAGCTGAGCCAGCCCGCACGCAGGCACGAGCCGGCCAGCTGGCTGCAGCCCCTCGCCTGGCTCCAGCACCAGCACATGCCTCCGGAATAACGTGTCCGCTGAGGCCACGCGGCTCAACCCGTCCTTGCCACCGCCCACTACGAGGGTCTGGAGTCTCTCTTGGGCTTTGGGGACATATGGAGGTGCAGGACAAAAGCTCAGTGACATAATGGCTGGGCATTGCATCCATCCCATCTATGTGATTTTTCATAAAATTATAGAACCACCAGGTTGGAAAAGACCCATCGGATCATCAAGTCCGACCATTCCTATCAAATACTAAACAATGTCCTTCAGCACCTCGTCCACCTGTCCCTTAAACACGTCCAGGGAAGGTCACTCAACCACCTCCCTGGGCAGCCTCTGACAATGACCAATGACCCTTTCCATGGAAAGTTTTTCCTAATGTTCAACCTAAGTGCTTTATGTCACCGTTGCAGCTGGATGTCACTTTGTCACCACGCATGGGACCCTCATGATACCAGGGCACACGGGCAGCACATGCAGGTGGGACTGCACCGCGGGGCAGTGAGCAGCGAGCAGTTGAGCTTTGCTGAGCGGTTTGCTGGAGGATTGAGCTCTGCTGGGTGCAGCCTGCGTGCCATAGCGGCGTCTGCCAGCCACAGCCGCTCCCGCTCCGCAATGAGGCTTTGGAGATTTACTGCTGTCTCATGGAAAAATGGGTGGAGTGGGAGGACTCCTTGTACAGCCAGGGAGGAGTTGGGGTGGGCACCGGCCCTTGCAGCATCTGTTCTTCGCAGTTTCCATTTCTCTGCCCTGCAACAATTCAAGGGACCCCCGTGTCCCTTCAGCCACAGTGGGCGATGTGTGGGCTGGGGTTTCCGACCCCTCTGTCATCCCAGCTGAGCACACTGCCCATGCCCACAATCCACTGCACCACTCCAAGTCATGCAGGATGCATTCCCCTGTCCTCCTCCCCTCCAGCAACACATGGCACCATGCCCTTAAATAATTACATCATTATGGGCTAATGACTGCAATTTAGCTGAGCAGTGCTCCTGCAAGTGCCTGCTGGCCTGTGCTCCAGCAAGCCACATTCCCGCCAGCCCCACAGCCCTTGAAGGTGACAATAAGCACTGCCTGGATGGACCTGAAGATGCTCTATATCACTTGGGTTGGTGCACTGAGGGGTGCTCAGTCCCTTGGGGACCCTGGGAGGAGCACAGGACCACATGTTTGGGTTTGCTACCCCTCTCAGAGCCACCTCAGCCACCCCTGTCCCCATCCCACGCTGTCCCTCTAGGAGTTGCGCCCTAGTTTGCCATGAGAGGGTCACATGCTGATACCCTGTGGCACCACATGGCTCTGGTCCCCTGGCTCTGCAGTGGGGTCAGTGACACTCAGCACCAAGGGGTTGCTGTTCCCTGCTGACCTTTAATGTTCCTTCTCACCCGTGGCTCCTGGTACTACGGCAGGAGTCCTTGGTGTCTCCATGGCTGCTCTCCTGCACCCTCTTTCTGCTGGGTCTTGGTGGGACCTTGAAACCCAGACGCTATGGCGATGGCGGAGGGAGAGCTAAGGGCTTTCACCCTTCAACTTTGGGCTCTGTTCAGCGGAAAGGGGAGCTCAGTCTGGGCAGAGATAGGGTGGATCCTGTGGGGATGGGCAGCACACAGGCCCCTGTGGGGATCATAGAATCATAGAACCACCAGGTTGGAAAAGACCCATCAGGACATCAAGTCCAATCATTCCTATCAATCAGTAAACCATGTCCCTCAGCACCTTGTCCACCTGTCCTTTAAACACCTCCAGGGAAGGTGACTCAACTCGCTCCCTGGGCAGCCTCTGCCAGTGCCCAATGACCCTTTCTGTGAATTTTTTTCCCTAATGTTCAGTCTGACCGTCCCTTGGCAGAGCTTGAGGCCATTCCCTCTTGTCCTGCCTCTGTGCCACCAAATGAGGCTCCCTGCTCCCTGCCAGCACCAAGAACTGCTGCAGGGAGGTGGGGTGCAGAGCTAATGTGTCCCCATCTGCCCCTCAGCACAAGGCTAGGGGGATGGTGGATACACAGATCCACTTCCCTCCACCATCACCCCGCTGTCGGCACCATCCTCGTGTCACCGTGAGAGCTGGGAGCACTGGGGACAGCCATGTCCTGTGCTAGTGGTCACGCTCAGCTCCGTTGTCATTGCCACGGCTGCGCTTATGAATAAATGAAATGCGAGCAAAGCATCTGCCTAATGGCACAATGACAAATGTGTACGGGAACCGGAGGGAAAAAGGAACGATTTGAAGACTTCAATTATTTAACAGAAGCTTGTTACTGGTATGCACTGGGGAATCGGTGCCAGCGCAGCTCTAGCCTCTGGTGGGGAAGGTGTGGGGCATCCTGGAGTGTCTTGTGGGATGTTGGGAATGGCAGCTCAGCCAGGCTGGGAGCTCCCCATGGAGGATGGGGACACACAGGCTGGGGGGGGTGCTGAAGGAACTGGTGACCTGGCAAGAGCAGGGACAGGGTGAGGGCAGTGCTGGTGTGTGGCTGGGAAGGGCATCGTGGGGACTAGGAGGGATTCATTCGCACCTCGCCTGGGCTGGTAGCTCCCTGCTAGGGAGGTGCAAATGGACTCGGCAGGAGCTCGTTGCCCTGCAAAACCCCTTTTTGCATGGCTGAATTGCTGAGGGCTGAGCACAGCATGGGGCCTCATCCTGCTCAGCTGGGAGCCATGGTGTAGGATGGCTGATACACCTCTGGTGATGCCAGAGTTTAATGTCACACAAGTCAGGTCCAGACATCACAGAGGGGGATGTGCATGTAAAATTGATTTAAATCAGTCCCACTGTCCCCATGGACATGTGTTCCCATGGCCTGGCCACAATCTTATCTGTGTGGCACAGGGGACAATTGGCACAGGCTGCCTCTGCTGGGTTCCCCTCCATGGGCAGCAGCAAGTGGGTGGCTCGGACAGGTCTTTTTAGGGGTCACGGTGACGCTGAGGACCTCCAGCTCCCACCTGCACCATGGCCAGTGCTGCCTACTCACCACTGACCTTGCCTGGGACCATGGGGCTGTGCCATGTCCTTGGCCATGGATCATAGAATCATAGAATCATAGAACAACCAGATTGGAAGAGACCCACCAGATCATCAAGTCCAACCATTCCTATCAAACACTAAACCATGTCCCTCAGGACCTTGTCCACCCGTGCCTTAAACACCTCCAGGGAAGGGGAATCAACCACCTCCCTGGGCAGTATATTCCAATGCCCAATGACCCTTTCTGCCAGGATGCCAGGGGCTGAGCCGATCACTGTGGATCCGTGCGCATCACCCCTGCCACGCAGCCCGTGGTCACCAAACCTGGCAGGGGACAAGAGTGTGCAAACACGGGCAAGCGCTGGCAGGGGCTGTGGGCTCTGGCAGCCAGCTCTCCGCACACGCCTGGTTGCGCGCTCTGCTGCCTGGGGACTGCTCGCTTTTAGCTTGCATATGCTGCGAGGCAACACGCTTTATTCCCCTCCAGCCTCCCCTGGCTGCAAGCCGGCGAGTGCCAGGGCTCAAGTCGGGATGCTCAAGGCTGGTGCAGCACATGCTCCTTTTCCCTGAAATTCTGCAGGAGGGAGCAGACCCTGCCTGAGTTCTGTGGGATGTCGGCATCCTCCATTTGAACACCTATTCGAGAAACTAAATACAAACATGGCATCCGCTGCTGAAGCTGGGTAGGGCAGAGCATCCTGATCCATGGTTGTAGAGAGGAGGGAGCTTCGCTCTTCTCCCAAGGGACAGGGGACAGGACAAGAGGGAATGGCCTCAAGCTCAGCCAGGGGAGATTTAGGCTGGAGATTAGGAGGAAGTTTTTCACACAGAGGGTCATTGGGCATTGGAACAGGCTGCCCAGGGAGGTGGTTGATTCATCTTCCCTGGAGGTGTTTAAGAGATGGGTGGATGAGGTCTTGAGGGATGTGGTTTAGTGTTTGATAGGAGTGGTTGGACTTGATGATCCAATGGGTCTCTTCCAACCTGGTTGTTCTATGATTCTATAATTCTATGATCCAAACGGCTCTGCTGCAAGAGCTGCTGCCCATCCCAGGACAGCAGAAAACCTTAATGTGGGTTTAATTACAGCCATAGTGCCAAAGCAGGCGGCATCTCTCGAGGATGCAGAGCTCCCAGCCCTTCCAGCAGCCTGGCTGCTCTCAGCAATTCCAAACCCTCTACCCTGATGGCCTCCAGAAGGAAGCAGCTGTTTGCCAGAGAAGCAGAGCCTGGCAGTGGGCAGCCGTGCCGCAGCCTGTGCCAAGCCAGGGAGCTGCAATGGTGAACAAGTCCCTGCTAATCTCTCAGCCCATTCTCCACAGCAACAACTGGGCTTGTGGATACTGATGCCTGCTGAGCATTGAACATGGTGCTTCATGGTGCCTGCCCTGAACGATCAGGATTAGCAGCAGGGTGCAGGATTCTGGGGACCCCTTTGCACATCCAAAGTGTCCTGTGGAAGAGGTGCCACCTCAGAGCCCCTTGGCCCCAGCCGCCCCCTCCCCAGCGTCCCCCCCAGAGCCACAGCTGGAGAGTGGCTGTTTGGAGAGAAGAAAAATTGTGGCATCAATCAGAGCGAGGAGCAAGAGCAGAGCCGGGTGATTTAGGTGACTGGTCACCGCCGTAACTGATGATGAGCTGCGAGTCGAGGAGAGAGAAATAAGAAGATGACACAGGCTGGCATCTGTTTGCATAAACTACCTTATCTGCAGAGGGAATCTGGCACCAAGGAAGTGATAAATCCCTCTTTGCCACGGCTGTGCGTTCAGATGAGATGGTTTTCGAAAGAAGGCAGCAGGTCAGCTGTGAGTTGCTGGCTGGGGAGCACTCACGCTGGCTGGCGTGGGACCTCAGGGGTGCCAAGTGTCCAGCACAGGACCCCAGGGGTGCTAGGTTTCCAGTATGGGACCCCCGGGATGCTGAGTCTCCAATGTGGGATGCCAGGGTTACACCGAGTCTCCAGCACTGGACCCCAAGGATGCTGGGTCTCTGGCATGGACCATGATGGGGAGAATGGTTTCAACAGAGTTGTGCAGAGGACCCAGTGGCTCCCAGTTCCCTCCTGTCCCAGGCTGGTGCTGCACTGTGATGCCTTGGAGGGGCACTGCGCCACACCACGCAGACTCCCTCTTCCTCTCAGCCCTTCCATCTTCTTTAGCTCCTATTTGCGAGTGGGCTGCAGCCCAAGACGGGAAATAAGGAGTAAAAGAAGACGCCAGAGCCAGGTGTTTCATTCCTGCACATCTCTTCCCGTGCAGCAGATGGGCAGAAGGAAATAATCCGTAATTGTTTATCCAGAAGCAATTTTGGAATGTGATGCAGCAGAGTCACCTTCGCCCAGCAGTCTCAGCTCTGGAAACAGTTGGGGCCAGGAGTGAGGGTACTGGTCTTGGGCTCCCACGTCCCCAGCCCCCTGCCCCAGAGCTGGGACCACTGTACAGCAACCCTCAGCTCCTTTCCACTCTCTCCTGTGCCTGCTGCTGCTCCTCATCCTCCAAATGGACCTTTGGTCATGACACTTCCAGGGAAAATTAATCACTGATGAAATAAAAGCAATTCAAATACCACAGACAGGCTGGGAGCCATGTGCTGCCTTGATGCCACGGCCAGGGCATTGCTTTCCCCTGTTGCTCTGGGTTTGCATTTCTCTCCTCGCCTTCAGCGGCGCAAATTTCCCATCATTTTATTTAAGCACACAAACCGCCTCCCGCCTCGGGCCCTCGTGCTCACGTACCTGAGCCTGGAAAATAATTTACGCAGAGATGATGTACGACCTGCTTGCTCATCTAAGTTTGTGCCTAATTCTGTAGCCGAGATCTCTCCACAGAGAGCTGTGCTGGCTGGGAGGAGGGGGTGGGGGTGGGGGGTTCCTCACAGGCTTTGGCTGTTGGATTGTGCTGCTCAAGACACTGCTGGGATGTGGCAGCGATGTTTGGGTGCTAGAAGGGACCTTCACATATATTTTTTTTCTTTAAATGAAGTTTCATTTGAACAGCCTCACGAATCAATCCACGGGTAATGGCAGGCAAATGGATCCCTGGGTCTTTCGCTTTCCCGTGAGCAACATGTGTGCGCCCACGGCCCCCCGGTTCCTGCGCGCACGTGTGTCGAGCTTTGCTGTACACGTGGCTGCGCATCAGTATTTCTGAGTGTGCATCCTCACTCTTGCTGTATAGATGGGTGTGCACAGCTTTATGACAACCGAAATGGAAAAGACAATTGGATGTCAAAATCTATCCAAGGAGCACATTTATACCCACTGACTTTTATGGGATTCCCACTGATTGATTCAGGCCCCATAAAACTTCCTGCAGCGGCTCCCACCCCTCTGGGCTGGCTGTGCCTCTGTTCATTAGGGGTGTGATTGACTCCTCTGCCTGCAGCCGGATTGTATCTGGCATTCCTTGATGTGCAGCTTCTTCCCAGCTCCCTGCCAGAGCTGCTCCAGATAAGGGACGTGGTGCATGTGCTGTTGTGCATCCATCACTCTGCCAGAGCCTCAGTTGGACCAGGAACCTTGGGTTGTGGCCGGATCCTGCACTCAGCCTCATGCTGCGGCTTTCCCTTGCGAGTCGCTCTTTTCTCCTTTGAGAGGTGACCTTCGCACTGTGCTGACAGTCTCCAAGTGACAGCCCTTGGTGTCACCAGTGCATTCGAGGCAGGAGACAGGCTGCTTCATGCTGTCCCCAGCGGAACGAGCCACCCTGGCACTAGCCCAGAATCCCGCACCCTGTGCTGAGTGGTGAGGATGCTGCCACACCAGAGGATTGATGGGGAGAGCAGCAGGGTGGCATGGGACAGCATTAATCACCCAAGGGGGGCTCTGGGAGCTGGGAATGGAATAGACACATGGGACTCTGCTCCCCCCATACCTGCAGCATGGCTGGTCTCTGCTTTTGGAAAGGCTGGGAGCTTGCAGGCACCGTCAAGGGGAAAAAGTGGGTGTCAGCCCATGAAACAGCATCCAGGGTGAGCCAATCCTCTGTACGGCTCCATTCGCGCAGCTGCAGAGATCTCCCTGGCACGGAGAAGGTGGGGTGGGTGTCTGTCCCTGGAGAGGACATGGCTGGGGGCTGATGCAGGTCACCGTGCGTCACCAGGAATCATTCAGAGCTGGTGTAGATCCTGTGCAAACAGGCGCCGAGCTTGGCACAGCCCGTGGGGCTTGCTCAGTGGGTGCTATCCCAGCACCCACTGCACCGCTATGGCCCCATGTGCGGTGTAGGGAGGAATCTGTCCTGGAGGAAGGTGATGGGAAGACCTTCCCCGGCATCCCTGGAGCTGCTGGCACTTGCCTCAGCCAGCAGCTGCCTGCCAGCGCTCTCCTTCCCATGGCTGAGCACGCTGACCTTTCCCAGCACTTCCCAGCTCAGCCCCCAGTCACTGCCCCTGCTGCCTTCTGGCTTCGACGGGGGTGGGAGATCGGGGGGAGATGCTGCAGAGAAACAGCTCCATCCCCTTCCCCCCTCTCCACTCTCCTCCCAGCCCTTTCCTCCCCAGCACTCACCCAGCACCTATTAATATTTATACATCCTGGTGTGCGGTGAGAACTTGGACACAATCAGGACACTGAAATTACTACACTGGGACAGACAGCGGGTTGCTGGCACAACGTGTCCAGCGTGGCAATACCTGTGACATCAGGGGATGACAGTGGCAGGTGATCGTGACAGGCAGAGTCTGGTCCTCCCAGTTCTTGGAGAGAATGGAGGGCACTACCAGGACTTCCAAGATTTGGACTGAAAAGGCTTAGTGCACCCTTCCTACCATGCTACTGGCTTTTAAGAGCAAGGGAGGATGGTTATTCATCGCCCTGTAAGGGAGCGCAGCTGTTGTGTTGACAGAGCTTTGCTGCTGCGTTCCTATCATATTGTTATCACATTGCTGTTGCATTACCGTCGCGTTGCTGGGACATCGCTAGAGCATTTTCATCACATTACCATTTAATTGTCATCACACGGACATTGCACAGCCCAGCACAGCCCCAAGAGCACAGCCGTTTGACGAGGGACTTCCCTCTAGCCTTTCTCTGAAAGCTGGAAGCCACGGAAGTGGCCCAAGTGGCCAAGAAGGCCAATGGCGTCTTGGCTTGGATCAGAAACAGCGTGACCAGCAGGGCCAGGAAGGTTATTCTCCCTCTGGACTCTGCACTGGTGAGACCAAACCTCGAATCCTGTGTTCAGTTCTGGGCCCCTCACCACAAGAAAGATGTTGAGGCTCTGGAGCGAGTCCAGAGAAGAGCCACGAAGCTGGTGAAGGGTCTGGAGAACAGGCCCTATGAGGAATGGCTGAGAGAGCTGGGGGTGTTTAGGCTGGAGAAGAGAAGGCTGAGGGGAGACCTCATTGCTCTCTCCAACTACCTGAAAGGAAGTTGTAGAGAGGAGGGAGCTGGGCTCTTCTCCCAAGTGACAAGGGACAGGACGAGAGTGAATGGCCTCAAGCTCCACCAGGGGAGGTTTAGGCTGAACATCAGGAAAAAATTCTCATGAAAAGGGTCATTGGGCACTGGGAGAGGCTGCCCAGGGAGGTGGTTGATTCACCTCCCCTGGAAGTGTTTAAGGTGCAGGTGGACGAGGTGCTGAGGGACATGGTTTAGTGTTTGATAGGAATGGTTGGACTTGACAATCCGATGGGTCTTTTCCAACTTGGTAATTCTATGATTTTTATCCTGGTGGCTTTTCCTTGTTGCAGCAAAGCCCGGACAAGGTAGGAAGCCCATGGGATTGGGTGAGGGCTGGTCCATGTTCATCCATTTGTGGAGCTTGGAAAGCTGATGGCTGCCAAAATACTGCTGTGCTCCCAGTACGGCGCGTCCCCGTGTCACGGGAAGGGCAGGCACACGCTGGCTCCATCACGGCAGCACACCTCACAGGGCGGTGTGTTCCCACCCCCTTTTATAAAAAGCAGTGCTCCTGTAATAAAGAATTTAATAACCCGCTGTGCCAGTGTGGATAGAAAACTCATTTGTTTAATAGGCAGCAGTTTGGCTTTGTCATGTTCATTTAGTTTTTAATGACGCACAGTTGTGCCAATATTGATTTTAGCTTATAGGGACTCAAAAAAATTTACTATCTGGAATTATCTGAAATGTAGCCGTTTTATCTGGCAGGCAGGAAGATGGATCCCTTCCTGACTTGCTCCCAGCCAGTGTGGGGGTGGCACAAACCATTTGAGAAGGGCTCCACGCGATCCCACACCGGTCCCTGTCTCACACGAGCCATTACTGCACTGAACCTCACCTGGAAGAGCTCTTCCAGCTGCTGGGTGTGGGGAAACTGAGGCATGAGGTGGTGTCCCCAGGTCAACCTTCACCTTGCAGTGCTACAGACTAGGAGAAGTCTGGCTGGAAAGCTGCCTGGAGAAGGACCTGGGGGTGTTGGTTGGCAGTGACTGAACATAAACCAGCAGTGACCCAGGTGGCCAAGAAGGTCAATGGCATCTTGGCTTGGATCAGAAACAGTGTGACCAGCAGGTCCAGGGAGGTTATTCTCCCACTGGACTCAGCACTGGTGAGACTGCTCCGAGGTGCTGAGGGACATGGTTTAGTATTTGATAGGAATGGTTGGACTCGATGATCTGATGGGTCTTTTCCAACCTGGCGATTCTATGATTCTGTGAATTGGAGTCAGCAGTCTGGTCCCTGTGCTTGTTTAACTTGAGGATGTTTGGTGCAGGAAGAAATGCCTTGGTGGAGCAGCCTTGCCCCCATCACCTCACCACTGCACGGCCTCCGCTTCCTTCTCTAATTTTTAGTGAGTCAGCAGCTCTCACGCAGCTATTCCGCAGCTGCATGGGGTGACAATTGACAGCAAATCCAATCGACGGCCCCTTATTGAGTGTAATTACTTGGCAGGAACCAGCTGAAATCCATTTGCTGAGCGTCTACAAGCTCACTAGCCCTGGGATCTCCTTGGGGTGATGCTAGGGGTGCTGTGCCCCATCCCACCAGCCCCTAGAGGCCCAGGGGGAGCAGAGCAGAACCACCTGAAGCAGAGAACCAAGCAGGTCTGGTGGGCTTGGCGTGAGGATGGGCTGGGGAGAGACCCTCCTACCTGCGTCCCCCACAGCCCCAATCCCAATCTGATTTTTGCCCACTAGCACCGAGTAATTCACTTTGAGGTTTTCCTGCTGTTAACAGGATTGATTGAGGAGCTGGTAATTACATCTCCCTAAAACGCCCCTAGGGCTTTGTGGGAATGCAAGCCCAGGAGCAAATGGCTGGTGTTGGGAAGGGGACTGGCTCTGGGAGCACCGTAGAGCCATGTATTCCCCTCCCAGTGTCCCCGCTTGCACCCACTCCCCGTTACCAGTTCAGCAGCGCTGCAGCAACAGGCTGCCAGGCAGCAGCGACTGCTCGTGCAGCCTGTGCTCTGTGTTATTTGTCATGCAAGTCTGTAAATATATTATTTACTATTTCTCCTATTCTTATCCATTATTTATCACCTAATCCTGTAGCTCTGGAAATCAGTGCTGCACCTGAAGCACCTCATGCTGGGAAATTGCCTGTTGGATAATGGAAACGCCCCACAACGTGCTGGGGCTGGAGCACTGAGGGCTGAGCCAGGGGGGCAAGGCAAGGCTGAGGTGCGTGGGGCAAGGACGTGGGGGGTTGACCTGATGGTCCTGGGAGGCCACTGGCCACTTTGGGGGTTTCTCTGTAGCTTCCTAATTAGATCACATCAAGAACCAATGTGTGCTGCATCCGTGGGCATAGATCGTCTAGTCCAACCATCAACCACTAAACCATGTCCCTCAGTACCTTGTCCACCCGTCCCTTAAAAACCTCCAGAGAAGGTGACTCAAATCCCTCCCTGGGGAGCCTCTGCCAGTGCCCAATGACTCTTTCCATGAAATTTTTTTTCCTGATGTTCAGCCTGAACCTCCCTTGGCAGAGCTTGAGGCCATTCCCTCTCATCCTGTCCCCTGTCACTTGGGAGAAGAGTCCAGCTCCCTCCTCTCCACAACCTCCTTTCAGGTAGTTGGAGAGAGCAATGAGGTCTCCTCTCAGCCTCCTCTTCTCCAGGATAAACACCCCCAGCTCTCTCAGCTGCTCTTTGTGTTCTCCAGCCCCTTCGCCAGCTTTGTTGCTCTTCTCTGGACTCGCTCCAGAGCCTCAACATCCTTCTTGTGGTGAGGGGCCCAGAACTGAACACAGGATTCGAGGTGTGGTCTCACCAGTGCCAAGTCCAGAGGGAGAATCACCTCCCTGGCCCTGCTGGCCATGATGTTTCTGATCCAAGCCAAGATGCCCTTGACCTTCTTGGCCACCTGGGCCACTTCTGTGGTTTCCAGCTTTCAGAGAAAGGCTTACTGAGTAATGGTGCAATAAGTGGGGAAGCTGGGGGCTGCAGTCACCCTTTGCACACACCTGGAGGGGTTTACCTGCAGGTGGATTAAATCTGCTGGCTTAATGCAGAAGAGATAAATGAGCCTGATCCAGCTCACCTGGGCTGAAGGCAAGTGGTGTTTGGGCTGTGTTTCTGCTCTGAAATGTTGGTGGAGCAGGGAGCACCTGATCCTGTGTGAAGAGAAGGAGATGCTGGAGCTGTGCTGGGATGGAGCAGGAGCAAGCTGGCCTTTTTTTTTTATGAGGTATGAGTAAATGCTGGTGAGAACACACTGGGGAGGCTTTGGGCTCTGCTACTTTTCTGCTCCTGGGCACTCTGAGCTGTGGTGCTTGAGCAGTGCCCAGGTTTCAGTGCTCACACATCTACCTGTATGTGCTTCAGTGTGGTGACTGCGAAAGCAGGGATGCTGGGGGGAACCTTGATCAGATGTGATGTGTGCTGCTGAAAAGTGAGCTGGTGTCCTCCGGAGTCTTTTGCTTTTGGGCCTGGAGTGCCCAGCAAGAAAGCTGAGGGATCTGGGGAGCTAGGAATTGGAAATTTTTTTCTTTTGCTAATGCTCTGGCTGAGGGGAGCAGAGCTGAGGAGGCTCCCAGAACCCCTGCCCTGGCCCTGACTAGTGCGTGGAGCTCTGCAGTGAGTGCCTTTAAAACCTCAGTTTCTAGAAGCCTGTGATTAAGTGAGAGACTTGGATAATGGCCCCTAGCAAACTCAGCTGGTCCCCAGCTGCTGTTTTCCTGAAATGCTTGGGAAGGTGGCCTTTAAATGTTAAGAAATCATGTTAAAATGAACCAGAGCCTTAGTTTAAATTTTTAATCTCCTGATTTAAAAATCAGCCTTGAGGTCTGGGCTGCTGGTGGGCGGCTGCTGCTGCTGCAGAGTGGGTGTTTCTGTGCTGGTGGTCTCAGGGCTTGGGGCCAGGGTGGAGTTTGTTGCCCCAAAGCCAGTGGCTGCACCTTCACGCAGCGGAGCCAGCTTTCCCCATGGTTAATTCTGAGGGCTCCCCTCGGCTCTTGTCAGCTATCAAAAAAATTAAAACTCGGCTTTGGAGCATGGTGGAGGAGCAGTTGGTGTTTGAGAGCTGTGGGGTTTCTGGTCCCACGGCTGCAGCTTTAGATTGTTTTTCATTTGGAAATGCTTCTACTCCTTGGCACCTGCAGCCTCAAAGGTGCTCTGGAGGAGGGCTTGGAAGTACAAGCCCACTGGGGAAGGGCTCTGGGTCTGGAGCAGCAGGAACAGCATTTTCTGCACTGTGGGGACTCTGCAGACCCTCTTGCTTCAAGCAGCATGTAGGGATCCAGCTGAGGTCTCCAACCTCTTGGTTTTTGCATGGGGGGACAAGCCTCCCCTGTGCCAGTGTGAGCTGTTCTTGCTGTGCTGCCCTGAGCTCCTTCGCAGCGCTGGCTGCGCTGTGGGAAGGCTGATAAAAGCTTTATGCTGGAGCAAAGGCTCCTGTTTGTGCTGGTTTCCCAGGAGGAGGATAGTTGCTGGGATTAATACCTCCTCTCTGCTCACATCTTCTGCTCGCCCATGGAGGGAAAGGTGTTCAGCCTGTCTTGGGTTGCTTAATTGGAGGTGGTTTGGAGCAGGAGAAAGGTTTAGCGCTGGCAGTGCCGCTGCAGCAGGTTTAGGAGCCTGATGATGCTCTGTGTGCAAACCCTTGTGTTTGTGGGGAGTGTGGGGTGGTTTGCCTTGGTAGAGATGGGTCTGAGCCCCCCTGGTCCCTATGTCCCACCCTACAGAGGCTGGAGTTCCAGGCAGGGCTGCTCCTGCTCTGGCAGCAGTGGTGGGGAAGCTGTGTGTTACTTCTGGGGAGATGCTTATGATGCTGCTGATGTGGTCAGCAGCAGAAGAGGCCCTGGTGAGCATGTTCGGGGAGGGGAAGAGCTGTTCAGGAACAGACCCCTCATCCTGCAGTGCCTCATTGAGTTCTTGGATCAATCTGTCGGAGGGAACCGGTGGGTGCAGAGGTGGAACCAAGTTGTGGCACCTGTGGGCAATTCTCTGTGGGAAGTTTCTGGCTTTTCTTGGTCTATTCCTCAACCACTACTCCCCCAGCAGAAACCTAGCTCCTGGAATCCTGTAGGAATTGCTAGGGAGATGACCTTGTTTTGCTTTCTGCCAGCTGAGAGCCCCCCAACTCCCTGAGCAGAAACCTAGCTCCTGGAATCCTGTAGGAATTGCTAGGGAGATGCCCTTGCTTTGCTCTTTGCCAGCTCAGAGCCCCCCAACTCTGCAGCCCTCGCACTGAGCACCACGATGTGCGGATTGGTCTCATCCAAGCTCAAAGGAAGATCTTAATTGGGCTGAGAAGCCCGAAGCAGCTGATGCTGGGAGAGAGCTCTGGGCTGGGAAGATGAGCTGTACTGACAGGAAGGAGAGGGCTTGCTCCTTTTCTGGTTCCTTCTTGCAGTATTTTTTCTTGAAGACATCAAATATTTAAGATGCTTCTGTTCTGAGCTGGTTTGGAGGCCCCTTGCCCAGCATCCAGGGGCAGCATGAAGCCCTGTTTGATGCTTTTCAAGCGCAGGCAACTTCAGTTCTGCTGAAAACGGAGCATCTGCCTAGGGGCTGGGAAGTTTCCCATGTGTCTTGTCCCATGCCTTGCTGGAGAGAGGAGACCTGTGCTAAGACCAGACTTAAGAGAGGACTTAACAGATCAGAGACTGCTCGTGGCCTACAGCACCACCCTGAATTAACACCTGCAGGAGAGCAGATGTTTATGGAGAAATTAGAACACCCCTTCCAATCTGAATTAAGAAATGTATTGGGGAGCCTTGCTGCAGCCAGTTGGTTATCATCACCGCCAGAAAAGTGCACTTTATTGGTAGGCAGGATAGGTCTGGCTTCAGCTTCTTCTGCCTGTGGGAGCTTGTTATACCTCTGTCTGGGAGGCTGCAGAACTTCTGTTACCCGATCTCTCTTCCTTGTGCCGGTACCGATAACTTGTGGTTCCCTCTACCTGCACTCTGATTATCAGGGAAGGACTGAACTCCTGGAGTCTCTTGTGGGCAGCATGTCTGACCTTGCCCGTCCTTGCACTGAGAATCTGGAAAATTCTCAGTGCTCCCCACAGGATGCTGCTCTCTTGCTCGAGTAACAGTGATGTTGCTGAGAGAGTCGGTGCCTCGTTCAGGGAAGATGAGGGATGCTGAGGACAGCTGAAGGAAACTCTTGGCTGTTGTCCTGCAGCCTTTGGATAATGCGGATGGTCCCCAAAGCGCCTGAGATCCCAGCGAAGACTTTTACATTTCAAATAAAGCCTTGATCTTTTTTTGGAACTTGCCTTGGTTTCAGACAAGAGTTTTTAATTCAAGCCCAGCAACGCATTTTGGGTTTGACTTTGATGCGCCCTCTTCAAGCAGGAGGCAAAATAACAGCTTTCAAATCTACAAATAGGCCTGAGGCAGCTTTCTGCTGCCCGCGGGGCCGATGCGGAAGGCTGAGCAAGGCAAACCCCTCATTAGCCAAAGTCTCCAGCAAGCAGCTGGTGGATGTGCTGCTGCTGTCATTGGGGGCTGGAGCCCTCTGTGCTGGGGATTTCTGGAGAGGAGCAAAAAACCCCAAAACTGTGATGTGAACTTGGAGACCCGTTCATCTTCACCTCTTCCAGAAGAGTCGGAGGAATGAGAGTCATGCTACATGGCTCACAGCCGGTCTGTGTGTGCATTGTCACGATTCCCAGTGTAATTACAATCGGCACTACCCCAAATCATAGCTCAGGGTTGGGATTCTCAGCGTGTGATGCTTCTGAAGGGTCAAGACAAAACTCATGGGAGGTGAAGAGACGCCCTGCGTGTGGCAGGGGTGACCCAGCAGCTCAGTCCTTGGGGTCACTGGGTAGGTGGCAATCATAGAATCATAGAACAACCAGGTTGGAAGGGACCCATCGGATCTTCTAGTCCAACCATTCCTATCAAAATGTTGGTGCCACCAGAGCTTGCTGTGCCAGCATCGTATGGGGAAGCTCTTTGCTTTTCTACCTGCTCCTGGAAACGACTGTGGTTTCGTGCTGTAGCTTGTTCCTGCTTGGATGGATTTGGAGAGCTCGTACAGAGCAGGCAGGGCTGGGGTGGGAGGGGAGGCCAGGCTCTGGTGGGGGCATTGCCGTGAGCTCAAAACTCATTCAGTCTGTAGGGTGACTGTAGGGAACTGAGTACCTGTGCAAGTGGGTAATAAACGGCTTGCACCTTGGCAAGATTAATTGTAATAACCATAAATCAGTGCAGGCACTGAATTTATGGCCCTGGAGACAGGAATTCCTGTTCTGTATGGAACAAAACCCTGATTCCGCAGGAGCTTAGGAGCATGCTGAGCGTTATTGCAGCTGCTCCCTGCTGCAGGCACGTGTGTCGGTGCCTGAGGAGTGGGATCCAAGCCCATCACGGGGGGCTGAGCTCACCCCCAGCAGGGCAGCCTTCCTCCCAGTGCTCGTTCCAGTCTGCACTGGGAAACACCCCCTCGAGGGGCGAGTCAGGATTACAGCCTCCCACAGCACATCGATCCCTGTCATCTCGGTGGAGAATGCCAGCCACGGAGCTGATTAATGCTGGGGTGGGCAAGTGCTGGGTTATTGTTCAGTCTCCCTTCAAAGAGGTCGATGGGAAATTTGGCAGTCGCTCTCCAAGTAAGCAATGTGCACACCGGCATTGTCCCCCCAAGGACTGTGCGTGATTTACACGTGAGTGCGTTATGATGTAGTGGAAACGCACACCGGTGCCCGGGCACTAACGCCGGCGGTTGTAGCGATGCTGATGGGAGTGTGTTCCCTCTGTCCCTGCCCTGATTTGACCTGGAGGCGCTGGGCCTAGCTTCAGGCTAATCTGCTCACGCTTTCCTTTCGCCCTGATCCTTGTAGGTCTCTTGGCTCAGAGGCAGCGTGTGCGCTCGGGAGGCTGATCCAGTGTTCAGGGTGGATATTTCTGTACAGATGGTGTAGGTCCTTGGGTGTTAATGCTCGCTAGCAGCCCTGAGCTGCTCTCCCCCAGCAAATAGAAGGCACAACACCGGCATAAAACACAAACACCCTTGAAGGATGTGCGTTCAAAGCTCGATCCTGTTGGGAGATTGAGGTTTGAGGAACTGCAGGATCAGGCCTGAAGAGAGGGTATTATTAGAGAGGTGCTACTGGCTCATCTCTGGGGATGGAGCTTATTTTTTGAGAACCCTAAAACGTTTATTTGCCTTGATAATCTAATGGCAATGAATCATAGAATCACCAGGTTGGAAGAGAACCACCGGATCATCGAACCATTCCCATCAAACACTAACCCGTGTCCCTCAGCGCCTCATCCACCCATCCCTTAAACACCTCCAGGGAAGGTGACTCAACCACCTCCACGGGTGCTTTTGAGCTACCTTGGGAACGAGCTGCGTCCCTATCTCAGGGTCCAGGTGCTGCTGCTTTGAGAGGAGAGGCTGATGCTGTTGGAGAGGTTGGGGTGGTCCAGGTGCTGATGCCTTGAGAGGAGAGGCTGATGCTGTTGGAGAGGTTTGGGGGGGAGGGGGGGAGCGTGGGGCGTCTCCAGCCACTTGGCGAGGCGAAAGCTAAGGAGCGGAGCTGCTGCTTCTTCCCCAGCCTCGTCGCGGGGGATGCTCCTGCCGCGCCCGCTCCCCCCCGCGGCTCCCTGCGCGCCCGGCCGCGGCCGCTGGGTAGCGCTCAGAGCGGCGCCGTCTCCCCGCCTCCCCGGCTGGGGCTGCCCCCGGCTCCGCCGATCCTCGCCGCCGCCGCTCACTCGGCCGCCGAGCCGCGCAGGAGGAGCGAGGAGCCGCCCGGAGCTCCGAGAGGGGTCGGCGCGGCGCCGCCTGCCCGCCCGCCGCGCCCCCCTCGGCGGCTGCGAGCGGGACCCCGCGCCGCCCCGCGCGCGGCCGCACTTTCCCCTCTCCCGCGCGGGGGCCGCCGAGCACCGGGCGGCAACGAGGGGGGAAAAAAAACCCCTTCCCTCCCCACGTCGCTCGGAGCCGCCGAGGCGGGGGTGTCCCCGAGCAGGGACTGAGCGCTGGGGAGGGGCCGCCTGCCGCCCCCGGGCCCCAAACTTTTTCGGTTCGGCTCCGGGAGCGGCGGGGACCCAACCGGCATAGCGCCCGGGGTGGGGTGGGGGCGCAGCCCTGCGCTTCTTCCGCTCCCCTCGCCTAACGCGGCGCCCGGGGAGGGGCTCCGGATTTGGGGGTCCCGGCTCCACGCGTCCCCGGGGAGGTGGCACACGGTGGGGAGCTGGCCGCGGACCCCCCCAGCCCCTGCCCCGTCAGGAGCCTTTCCCCCCAGCAGCTTCTCTTCCCCGGCGTCGCCTTCGCCTCCCAGCGAGCAGCGCCGCTGCGGGGGTCCCTGCGCCGGAGCCCCGAGGACGCGCCGGTCCCCGGGCAGCGGCGGCAATCGCTGCCGCAACCTCCCGGATTATAAAGTCGGGGAAGTTGGACCCCCCCCACCCCCGTCTCGGCGGAGCCATGGTCCTGCTCGGGGGCTGGAGGCTGCTGTGCTTCGCGGTGCTCGCCCTGCCCGGTCCCCCCGGAGCCGGCGCTCAAGGTAAAGGGGATGCTGGGGGGAGAGCATCTTCGCTCTGCTGCTGGAGATGCAGGGTTGGGGCGTCGGGGGACCCTACCAGGCGGGTCCCAGCCCTGCGTCCCTCAGCCAAGACCCCCCCTCCCCCCCCCCCCCCCCCCCCCTCACCCTTTATGCCAGGGAGCGAGGTGGCCCCGGAGCTCCTGCCGGGGAGAGTGGGCAAAGCCGCGGGGATGGGGTTGGGGAAGCGACCCTTGCAGCCTGTGATCCGCTGGAGCTGTGCCTCCTCCTTTCTCCTGCCCCAGAACTGCCCCCGGAGTTGGGGATGGAGAAGAGGCACTTGGTTTAGTGTTTGATAGGAACGGTTGGACTGGAAGATCCGATGGGTCCCTTCCGACCTGGTTGTTCTGTGATTCTATGAAAATGTTGCAGAGGGCAGAGACTGCCTTGGGCCACTTTTCAAAGGATGGGGTGGGGGTGGGTGAAAGCACCCATTTCGCCTCCTCCCTGGGGAGCTCCCATTGCCCTGTGAAACCTGGGGTGCAACTTTGGGGAGCAGCTCTTGACATCATGTTGGTCCCATAGACCTCCAGCTGGCTGGTGAGGCTGGGCAGGGGGCTGGGGCTGGAGGGGGGGTCTGCAGCCTGAACTCCCATGTGTGCCTGGGGCTCCCTGTGCACCCAGCCTGCCCCATAGGTTGAAGCAGCACCGTGGGGCAGGGCGAGCTGCTCTCTGCTCATCACCTCCAAGGCTCTGACACGGCACAGTCTGTTTTTAGCAGCTCCGCTACCCGAGAGGGATGCACAAATAGTCTGTGGTGCTTTGGGGTGGCGTCTGGGGTTCAGAGATACCAGGGTGGGGGCTCGGGGGTGCCATCTCCTTCCCAGCAGCACAGCTCCTGCCTGGCAGGGCTGCAGCACGGCTGAGTCCGTCCCCACTGCTTGGATCAAGCGAATCCAGGCTGCGAAATGGGGCTGGGGGGGACGATACGATGGGGTGAAGCGCCGGGGGGGGGGGGGGGGTCCTTGCCTGCGACATTTCTTGCCCTTGTTTCCAGCAGCAAGCGGAGCCAGAAGTCCCTGTGTGCTCCCGTCCTCCCGCTCCCCCTGAGCCTCCCCCAGCACTGCTATAATTTCTCAGTAATTAAGTTCAGAACATAACATCTAAAGCGGCAGTATATTATCCGGGCAGGCCCTGTGTGGGGAGCTGTGAAGGTCTCTTTGATTGATTCACTCCCTTGCTGAGTTTCTCTTCTCCTGGCTGGCGTCTCCGGCTGGCGGCTCTCCTGTGGTCTGTTTGTTCCTTGCCTGCAGGATGGGCTCCTGATGTGACCAAATCTCCATCCATTTGTCTGTGGGGCTCCGGAATCTTGCTGTGAGCTGGAAGATGTGGGGCTGGTGGTGCTTTGGGGCGGTGAGGGAAGGGGCTTTGCTCCCCTCTCCTGGTGCGGAACCAAAGCTTTGTAGCTTCGTGGGCAGCGTGACATTGGTGTCTGGCCCCTGCGCTGCGTCCCAGCCACCGGTGAGCGTGAGCGGCGGCTACCCACAGCGAGGGGAGCCTTGCCAAAGCCTGGCACGTGCCCGTCTCCCTCGCCGCAGGCGGCACTGGGGACGTGCTGGCAGGTTCATGTCCTGGTGTGTGTGTGGGTTGACGATGCTCACCGCTGCGGCTCCTTGGGGTGCGCTGGGAGCTGGTGATTCTTGCCTTCGGCCTCTGGCTTCCGTGTGGCGAGCAGGGCAGCCCTGCAGGGCTGGCAGCGGGTGCAGACAGAGCTTTGTGCTGGTGCTATTGATTCCGGCTGCCCAAGAAAAATGGGATCAATAGAGAGGGGGAGGAGAGGAGGCGATGGGGCGAGACCTCCCCGGCCAGGGCGCGGGGGCTCCCTGGGCACAGGTTGGTAATACCATCCGCTTTAATACCTGCAGTTGGTAAAACAAAGGTCCCTCGCCACCGGGGAGAAGAGGGGATGGAAGCTTAATTACAGCCCGTCTGTGCTGTGTAATTATTAATTACCCGTGGCAAAAAATAACTTATTGATTAGGGGCCTCGCGCTAATTACCCAGAGCTGAATGCAGTGCTGGGTGGAAGGCTAATCAGTCAGCGCCGCCCGGGCTGGAGCTGTGTCGCAGTGCGACCCGTGGCTGGGGCTGAGCGATGGTGCCAGGGCTTGGGGGGCAGAAGCAGCTACCAGTGCTAGCCCTGCCTGTGTCTGCAGCAAAGGTGCTTTTGGTTGATGGAGCAAGTCAATAAGGAACCACTCAAGAGAAGCAGGTTGGGTGTCTGGGGGTCGAAACGCTCTCCTCCTCACTTCTTGTAGGTTTTGTGACCCCCATGGATGCAGTTTCCCCCCATCCAGAACAGGGGGAACAGCACCTCTAATGGGATTGAGGAGGCTGTGGCCAGTCCCAGGAGGGATTTGGGAGGCTTAAGGTTCCAGACGGGATTTGGGGCAGGCACCCGAGATGGGCAGCTTCCACCAAAGAGGCTTATTAGAGGCTGGAGTGGGGGAGTGCCAGCATCTTGTGGCACCCACGTGTGGTGCTTGGGCACGTCCGCACACATGGAGCCCTGTGGGGCTGAGGGAGAGGAGAGGAGGATGGTGCCCTGCTCCTCCCTGGGGATGTGGTGCTGGTGGGAGGCTGAGGTCAGGCTGCTCCCAGTGCCCTCTGTGCCACCAGCAGCAGAGAAGGGGTGGCCAAGCGTGGGTTCCTCCTGCCCTGGCTCCCCCTTCTCCACGAGCGCAGCTGGCACATTAGCTGGTGGCCTCGTGCAAGGCCCTGGCTCAGGAAGGAAAGTGGCTTTTAGGGGAGAGGAAGGGAAGATTAAAATTTGATGCTGCTTTGGAAACCATTAGTGACCAGGCACAGCGATGAAATTTTGATGACTGGATAACTGTAAGTGGAAGGGGGGTACGGTTCAATCCCGGGCAGCCTGTGTCACCGCGATCTATTGCTGTGCTTGGTGCCCTGGTTGTTCCCCAAAGGTTTGGGCTGCCAGTTATCCCAGACACAGCATCACTGGGCTAGGCTACTGTGCCCACGGGCTAGGAACTGATTCCCTAGGGGAGAAAAGGCAGGATAAGGGCTGCTGGCAAGGAGGAAGGAGAGCTGTGGGCTCATACCAACCTCTGCTACCTGGAAATGCCAGCGCGGTTGGGCACACATCACTGGGCTGGGTTAGCTGGAGGTGACCGAGTGGCTCCTGCACTGGTGGCACTGCCAAGTGCTGCTTGTCCCTCAGTGATGGGGATTAGGCTGTGGTGGCATTTCCACTGAGCGGGAGCAAATGAAAGAGCTGGAGGAGAGAGGAAGAAAGGAGGGAGGCAGAGGGGAGATGCAGGTCGCTTGGTGAACCTGGGAAAATGCCAGTAATTAAACCTGGGAGGAGGGAGGCTGGCTCACAGACTGCCCATGGGGATGTGATGAGGAGTGACCTAGTGTCTGCTTTTGCAGGTCTCTATGAACCGTGTCCATGTCCACAGCCCATGCCCGGATCTGGCTTCTGCCTGGGGATGAGCTCCAAGCCACAGCACACGTTACTGTAGTCCCTACACAAACTCTTTGTGGGTGCATTGATGTTTTGCAGCAGCAGCGCAGGCTCAAACTGGGGTGCAGAGCTGTGTTGGGAGGAAAACCCTTTGAATGCTGTGTCCCAGCAAGCACCAGGTCCCCTCACCTCTGAGCCTTCGTTACCTCCCTGAGCTTGTTAGCGAGTTGTGTGTCACTGGGTGAAGAAAAATGGTCAGTGCCTGGCCAGTGAAAAATATGCTGCTGTCAGTGGTGATGTGATCGTGCTAACGAAGGGTGATCTGAGCCCTGTGGTGGTGCTGGGGCTGGTGTGTGGGCACAGGATGATGCAGAGGGGCTGGTGGCTGAGGTGCTTTGCTGATGCCGCACAGCTTGTGTGTGTGGCACAGGGCATTGGCTTTCTGAAGCACCCGTGGGGACCCAGCAACCTTGTGGCTCCAGGAGCTCCCAGGGGAAGGGAGGTGTTTCACCTTCCCTGGAGGTGTTTAAGGCATGGGTGGATGAGGTCTTGAGGGACTTGGTTTAGTTTTAGATAGGAATGGTTGGGCTAGAAGATCTGATGGGTCCCTTCCAACCTGGTTGTTCTGTGATTCTGTTTCCTCCTGTGCCACAGGGTAGTGTTGCTTGGAGCTGCTGGAGAGGGCAGGGGGCCAGGGTGGCTTGAAGTGTGGTGGCAGAGCCAGCAGCCTCCCTCATCCCCAGGGATGTTGTGTTGTTTTGGGGTTCCCATCCTATACATCCCCAGAGCTGTCTCTGGAGATAGTGCCGGACTCGGGGTGCGTTCCTGGAATCTTTCACCCCCAGCGACAGGCAGGAATGTGGTAGCAGAGCCTCCCTGTCTTGCCGGATCCTGGCATCTCTCACGCTCTGGGCTTGCTGGCAATGCCGCCTGTGCAAGCACTGCCCACAGCATCCTCTCCGTGGGGCTGGGGACCAACTGTCAGGGTGTGTCCCCCCACTCCCAGCGCTGCTTTGGGGATGTGCATCCCCCTCCCTGCTCCCAGTGATGCTTTAGGAGTGTGTGTGTGTCTCCTGGCTTTGAGAGCACATCTTTCCTCCCAGCACTACTTTGAGGCTGCTCCCAGTGCTGCTTTAGGGATGCTTTGCCTTCCTACCCTTCTCCCCTGCTGACCACCTGCCTGTGCCCGGGGAATGCAGGGGCCCCCTCAACCGCCCCCTCCCCTTGCCCCCAGCCCTGCAGGGTGCAGGAATTCCTGCCCATGGAAAGCCATACCGGGCTCGTGTTGCTTGGGAACTGGGTAACCTGATCCCTGGGAACGGGGCCGAGGGCAGGGGACATTCCCGAGCTGCAGCTGGTCCCCAGCCCCCTTTGTCTCCCCAGTCTGACAGTGACTGCTCCCCTGCCTTTGGCCCCCCAGGAATGGAGACTTGGGGTGCGGGGGGGCTCTCAGCCATCCCTGGGGATGCTGTGACCGGCAGCTGCCGGCTGCTCCGGATTGTCACCTCCCTGTGCGGATCGGTGTCACCCCCTGGCCAGCAGCCACTGTGGGCACTGGGACCGGCAGCTGGGCATCCTGGCTAACAGGAGGGACGGCATGGTGGCCATTCCAGGAATGCCAGGGCTGCCAAGGCCACCCTCCCTGGCAGCAGTTGTCATCCCCATCATCCAGCTCAAGGCTGGTTGTCCTGAGCATGCCAGGAGCTCCCTTTCCGCGCTGTGCAGTAGTGGGGAAACTGAGGCATGCGGCGGTGGGTGTGGTGGGAAGGGGACTGAGGTGCAGAGCTGGCTGGTGTCTGGCTGCCCTGTGTGTGCAGGCATATGCGAGTGGCTCCGTCTACTCTCATCAATCATTGCCTGCCCATGCCGAGGTGCCGAGGCCCCCAGCATAGGGAAACCTTGATGAGTTTGACCATTAGCGGAAAGAAATGGCTGAGCTAATTTTAGCTGCGATAGCTAATTGCTTTTTTGCACTGCCGGGTGAGACAACAAACTGCAAGTCCTCGTCTGTAACCTTGAGCCCTCTTGGCTCCACGCAGCAGCGATGCTTGGGTACTGCTGGGGCGAGGAGCGGGATGGGGATTCGTCTGTGGGAGTGCTGATCCCTGGAGGGGTTTCTCCAGGACGCTTGGGCTGGTGTGTGATGCTGGCAGGGGTTGGGGGTGCCTGGCATTGCTCTGCAGCCCTACCTTGCGAGGGCAGGTGTCCCTTGTGCCTCTTGGAGTTGGGGACACGTGTGGCATGCAGGGGGGTTTGGGCTGTCCTCTGCAGCCAGTGGGTCACCCTGGTCAGTGGGAGACCCAGGCCATGGCGTAGAGCCCCCCCCAGCACTTGGTAGAACGACTGTATTCCTGGCACACGCCACGTTGATGAAGGGAAATGCTATTTTTAGAGCGACTTCATTGATCAGGGTGTGTGTGCCCGCTCCTGGGCATGTGAATCGCTAGAGCCAGAGGGCATTTCCCCACAGGAAGAGCACAGGCTAGGGACCCACATGCACTCTTATCCCATCTCTGCAGGGCTGGGGTGTGTTTCTCAGGATGGTTGGAGGATCCTGTCTCTCTGTCCCCCTCCTGCAGGACCATCCTGCCCCAGCACATCCCAGTTCACTGGCTGTGAGCTGCCGCTGGGTGAGGAGACTGGGCTGAATCTAGGGCATGTGCTGGCTGTTAACTGGGGTTTATGGGGTCATTTATGCACCTTATTCATCGCTTCTGGGAAACCGCATTGCCCTAGTGGGGAGCAATTGAGCGCTGGGCTCTGCACGTGGCTGTCGCTGGGGCTGAGCACATGCCTGTGGGTCTCAGCATGGTGGGATGCTCAGTGCATCCTTTCCTCCTCTTCCTCCTTGCCTGGGATTGGGCCCTGGGCTCATGCTGAGAGCTTGGAGGAAGGTGAAGGGGAGTGGGTGCTTCGTATGTCTGGAATCCCCATCTCCCAGTAGCCTGTGAAGGTCTCGACTTGGGATGATGCAGGGCTGGAAGCTGGTTGTGGACATGCTGCAGTGGGGCCAGGATGGATGGATGGATGGATGGAGGGGGCTGGGGCTCAGCGGACACAACAGCTCTGGTTTCAGCCACCCGCCTCCTGGATGCCTGAAAAACAGCTGATGGCCGTGAAGGGGGATGAAATTGGATTAGCTGCTGTTTCCAAAGGGAGTGCGTCCTGCTGAGCTGGACAATGTGCCCGCTGTGTCCCTGCTTCGTGCCTTGGTGTGCCGGCTGTGGTGTGCAGGGGCTTGGCACTGGCTCCCTGGGGCTGAGGTGGTGCCTCCTGCCCTGGCTGTCCATGGGGGGATTGGGCTCTGCTGTGCTGTGCACAAGCTCCTGGAGGACCTTGCAGAGGGTTGGAGACCCTGGGGTAGAGTGGGGAACCCAGAGAGGAGCCATGGTTCAGCTTCTCATCCTGCAGTGGTACAGAGAAGGTCCTGGGGGAGCTTGCACAGGAGCTCGGGGCTGTCCCACCCCAACAAGCAGCAAGGTTGGGTGCCAACCTTGTCAGGAGAGGCTGAGGGAACTGGTGGTGTTTAGCCTGGAGAAGAGGAGGCTGAGAAGAGACCTCATTACTCTCTACAACTACCTGAAAGGAGGTTGTAGAGAGGAGGGAACTGGGCTCTTCTCCCAAATGCCAGGGGACAGGACAAGAGGGAATGGCCTCAAGCTCCACCAGGGGAGATTTAGGCTGGAGATTCGGAGGAAGTTTTTCACACAGAGGGTCATTGGGCATTGGAACAGGCTGCCCAGGGAGGTGGTTGATTCCCCTTCCCTGGAGGTGTTTAAGGGACAGGTAGATGAGGTCCTGAGGGACATGGGTTAGTGTTTGATAGGAATGTTTGGACTTGATGATCCGATGGGTCCCTTCCAACCTGGTTGTTCTATGATTCAATCCTGAAGCACCACAGCCAAACTGGGCATGCAGACCTTGTGGTGCTCGGAGTTCTGCAGGGCAGGTGCCTGCTGGCTTGCGGTGGGTGCTGGAGATGGAGTGCGCAGGGGACCAGGGAAGCGTCTTGGGACAGCAACTGTGTGTGGCCCCAGCTGCAGCGCTCTCGGGGTGTGTGCGTGCGCAGTGCCGCGCTCAGTGGAGTGAATTGATATTTATTTTGATAATGAGTTCTCAATGCGTTCACAAACTAATAAAATCAACTCATTAGGGTGCTATGTTTAATTCAGAGCTTTGCTGTTGGGAGAACCTTCCCTGCTGGCTTCTGGGAAGCCCCTCAGCACTTGACCTTTGCCTGCACGCACGGGGCACTAGGGGAGGAAGGTGATGAGTGCCTTCGTCTCCCTTTTTTCTCCGTTTTTCCTTGCTTGCATGGTGGAATGAAGGGCTGGAAGGGCAGTGGGAGGGAGTTGAGCTGTGCAGTGGAGGGTGGAAACAAGGCACATGCAGTGAGCAGGGGCAATGAGCTGCCAGCATGCTTCACCTGGGGCGGTGGTGGAGTCTCGCTCGCTTGGCTTCTCCCCATAAGCTTCACGTCAGGCTGGGCAGCAGCGCTGGCTTTGCCGCCGGAATCGCTGCCCTGGCGCCGCAGCGTTGGCTGGAAAAGCCCCTCTGGCTGCGAGAGCCACAAGTGTGTAAATATGTGCAATGACCAGAGTTTGCTTCTCTGCCCTGGAAATTCAGGGCTGTCATGGATGGCCGGGGGAGGATTGCCAGACTGAGTTATTCCTGTCTTCCACCTATGAGCAGGGAGGGGGGTGTCTGGAGGGGAAAAGCTCTGGAAAAGGCTTTTTCCAGGGAAAATTTGTGTTCTCTGTCATGCCGCAGCTATTTATGTTTTAAGCGAGCAGTGCAATGACTAATTAATACTCAGGAAGAAGGATGTCTGGGCAGCACCCCAGTAAATCGGTGAGTGCCTGGTGCCTACTGGCTCGGACCTGTGCCACGGGGTGGGGGACGGTGGCTGCCAGCGTCTTCATCCTGCTTGCCTTGGAGGGCTGGGGAGCTGGCAAAGTGTTTTCCATCCCGTGGGGCTGGTGACTTAATTGCGTCAGTGCCATGGGAAAGGCTGAGTGGGGTTTTTCTTGTGGTTTCTGTCTTCTGTTTTTCTTTCCCTGCTGGATTTTTTTTTTTTTTTCAATCGGGAAATGCTGCTGTGTTGAGATTCTTGCAACGAGCCTGGAAAGTGGCTGTTTGTCTGTTCGCGAGGGCTTTTGCAGGATGAGGGCTGTGCTGAGCATCCTAGGGGATAAAGGGGCAGCAAGAACTTGGGGACAGAAGTGACATCCCAGGTGCTGTTAGGGCTCTGGTGGTGGCTTTGCTTTCCCATTCCTCCTTGGCTGAAGTGGACCCAGGAGCCACCACAGCCCAGGGTTGTGGATGCTCTCCAGGAATACCTGAGGATACACTCAACGTGTTCCACAGGGTCAAATCCATCCTGGAGCTGTGCTGCGCTGCCCTGGGCTTGTGCCATCCATCTCATCCAGTCCTGGGGTTGGGGTCCAGGCTCCCTGCCTTGCTCAGCAGCTGGATGTGAAGCCTGTTCCTGCCAAACCCTCACAGGAAAGCTCTGCAAAGCCCTTGGGGATGAGGCTGGAAAGGGTCCCTCCGAGGCTATGGAGAGGATGAGTATTCACGCCCTCTTCTGCCTGGAGAATGTTCGGTTGGTGGCTGTGCAGGGTCTGGAGGTGATGTCTGTCTGTCCTTTCCCTTCTCACCTTTGGTGTTATATCTCGGGGAAACTGGCCATGGGATCTGGCCCATCTCTGGCAGAGCCCTAATGGCCTTGAGTCACTCTCTGGGTGTCCGTGACTCACAGCAGTGACCCAGATACAGTAGAGCTGTGTAAGCGTGAGGTCGGGAGGATCTGAGGCACTGAAAGGAGTTTGCTGCGAAAGGAGTTTCAGCCAGAGTCTGGAGCTCATTAAACACCCCTGGCTGATGAGGGGGCTGCGTCCTGCTTGGGGACAGGGTCACTGCAGCTTGTGGTGGTGTCTGGCTGTGCCACACAGCTGGGCAGCCCTGGGGACACCACCACAGGCTGGAGGGACACTAGTGCTCCTCGCAGGACCATCCATGCCTGGCCACTCTGCTCCTGTCTGGGTTTGCAGCCCCCTTTGGGGCCAGGTTTCTGGGGTCAGTGTGCTCGGGGCCAGGCGTGGGGGTCCGTAAGGGCTGTATGATGCTGGAGAGCACAAAGCTCTGCCTGTTGGCCCCCTGGGCTGAGGGGCTGGGAACACACAACGGTGCCATGTGTACGTCTGTTTGAGGTTTCCCGTGAGGGGAAGTGTTATTTTTTCCAGTCGGCGTGGGCAGAG
The DNA here is from genome assembly GCA_033558105.1 of Coccyzus lansbergi. Taxonomy (NCBI): domain Eukaryota; kingdom Metazoa; phylum Chordata; class Aves; order Cuculiformes; family Coccyzidae; genus Coccyzus; species Coccyzus lansbergi. The sequence continues at coordinate 1,527,563 of JAUMJK010000251.1, read as the reverse complement.
GGGCTGGGTGTGCGAGGGCAGGCAGGGACGGGCAGGCACACAGTCCCGCTCTGTTCCAAACCACGGGGCTGAATGAGATGCTGTTCCCCAGCCAGGGCTGACGTCTCTCCCTTGGCTCCGAGAACATCTTGAGCCTTACCTGGACCATGTTGGCACTGGGATGCACCTGGGCTGGGTTCCCAGTGCTGCAGGGCTGGGTGCTTAGAGCTGTGGTGACTGTGGGAGCTGAGAGGGGATGGTACTGGCACTACCCTGGCTCTGCTGCAGTGGGCAAGGGGAGATTGGTCGCGAGGTTTGGGACCCTTTGGTGGCTGTGGACACACGCTGGGGGTTGTTTGAGGAAGGGACTGTCAGGATGAGACCATAAAGGGAGCTAGCATCATCTCTAGCGCTGCTACTGGGAGAAGGAAGGTCCTGAGCAGGCACTGTGGTGCTGCTGAGCTCCATGTCCATTTTTCAGACACCCCTTGTGGCAGGGGACCAAGTTCACCCCTCGCCGTGTGCTCTGTCCTGAGGGGTTCAGCCAGGCTTGGCAAAGCTGCTGGCTCAGCCGCTGGCCCGCTGAGCCCTCCAAGAACCTGGCTGCGGAAGAGGAGCTTGTTATGGAGCCATCCTGCTTTTAATTAACAAATTAAAATCCTAGTTAACAATCCAGCCCCAGGGCTGTTGGAGGCTGGGAGAAGCTGGAGCGTTTGTTATGGAAACAGCAGTTAATTAACAAATAAATAAATAAGGATGAGCCTGGAGACAGATGCAGGAGGAGGTGGAAGGGGAGATGGCAGTGTGGTTGGGGTGTCCATCCATCTGTCCGTCCTGCGAGATGCTATGGCCTCAGTGGGCAGTGCCAATCCTGCTCAGAGCTGCTGGGTGCAAGGGGCTGGATCCTGCCTCATGTTGGCTGTGCCATTTCTGGGGCCACCTTGACTGGATCTGGGGCTCCCGCTCTCTACCTGGGCTTTGCTGAGTGCTGCTGGCCCCAGAAATCACACCCACTGCCTCTTCCCTGACCCCGAGACTGGGAAGCGCTGCGACGGAGCTCTAGCAGAGATGGATGAAGTGTGACATGGACACAACTGCTGTGCAGTTTGCAGGTGACACTGGTGCTGGGGACTGTGCGAGGAGGTGGTGGGCGTCCTCGCTGGGCTGCTATGTGCACCCCTGGGGTCAGGGATCGCTGTGGTCCCCATCAGTGTCCCCTTCGTCCTGGGATGGGTCTGGACAGGGGGATTTGGGCAGCTCCTCTGGGGATGGGGGTGCTATGGCCGTGCCCTGCAGTGGTCAGCTTGCATTAGCTGCAGGGCTGTCACCAAGAGCCTCGAGCCAGCGCCTGCTGCCATCGGGGATTATCGCCTCGGGTGGGTGCTGACAGGGACGTGCAGGGGCTCAGGGTCACTGTGTCGCTCCCCGAGGCGCTGGTGGTGCCCGAAGTGATGAGTGTCGCCCTGTCTCGCTGCTGGCACTGAGGGCAGGGGTGGCTGTGGGGACTGATGTGGGGATGTGACTTTGCTGCCAGCCCATGATGGGTCCTGCAGGGCTTCTGTACAGGGTGAGGAGGTGGCAAAACCCATATCCCCCCTGTAGCTTCACCTTTCCAAAGGCTTAAAGGAGAAAAATCAGTTGAAAAGCCAGCCCTGCAAATCCTGCCAGTGTCACACGGGCAGGAACCGTGCTCTGCTGAGCAGCTCCTCCAGGTCTGTGCCTCTCAGCCTCCCACCTAATCCAGTTAACACACCTCTGCAATCGGCTTATGGCGTGTAAGAAACCCCAAATCTCCTCTGAGGGAGGCACGAGGGAATGGAGCAGTGGTGCTGGGAGTCCAGCCCGGCTCCTTACTGGGGTGGTTGGCTGGGTCCAGTTTCCCTCCTCTGCTGGGCCCCATCTTGCTGTGCGCTCTTGTACACTTACTGGGGGAGTGTTCTCATCTTCTGAGGGCTTCACCACCAAGACAACCTTTTCCTCTGCAAGAAAATGGATAAAGCAATTGCATGAACAGACAGAAGGTTGGATGGAGATGAGAAGGTGCCCAGATCCATCCACGTGTCTCTGGGTGGGCAGGAGCTGTGGGTTGAGCCCACAGGCCACTGTGTCCTTGACTGGCAGCTCCCCATGCTGCCCATGCCCCTTCCTCATGCTTTTAACTGTCTCAGTGTGAGGTATCGGAGCAAAGATAGACATGTTTTGGTAGCAAGGTGGTTGTTGGGTATGTGCTGAAGGGCACTGGGCATCTGTGTGGCCCCAGCAGCCTCTTGGCTGCCCCATCCTGCGCTGTCCTTTCCCTGAGGTCCCAGGCAGGATGGGCAAGGGCGCCTGGCACAGCTCTGGGGTTTGTTGCTGGAGTGATGCAGCTGCTGCGAGATGCTCTTGTGTCCTCAGAACGCAAGCAGCGCAGCCCTGCTCTGACCTGTGAATGGCTTGGAGCTGTAGCCTTTCTTACGTGCAACAAAGATGGTTTCATTCTTGTGATCTCTGTGTGATTGGGGCCAAGCGAGGGAGGCTCTCCAGGCAGTTCTGCCTCTAAAAAAAAAAAACCCTTTTAGCTCTGCTTTGCAATCACTTCACAAGAAGCAGCTCCTTTTTGGTGTGGCTCCTGGCTGCATCCTCCATGTCTGCCTGTTCCAGGCTTGGCTTGGACTGTGGTGCACTGAGGAAGATAGAGCCAAAGTCCTCCCCCCATACCTGCCTCAGACTATCGAGGAAGCAGGGCTGCTTCTGCCAAGCAGGAAAATCACAGCAAGGTGCAGGGCTTTGAGCGACAAAGGATTGGCTGTAACTGGTGGCCCCAGCCTGGAGGGGCAGCAGCTCTAGGGTAACGTTTTCAGGTCACCCAGCTCACGCTTGCTGCCTGGGAACCTCATGGGACTGGAGAACTGTTACAGCTTGGATGGGGTTGGAGGGATGGGTCGGGATCTGCCACAGCCTGGCTGGTCTCAGAGGGATGGATCGGAGCTGTGGCTGGGAAGGGTGTGATGTGTGTGTGGGACAGGGGTTGGCATTGACCAGGATGTGTTGGTGATCCTCATCCTGGGGTTGCAATTGCCTTTGGGAAAGGGCAGCAGTGTGGGTGCAGTGGGAGAAAGCCATGAGGATGGGGAGAAGGGAAACTTGTTGGGACAGGGATGGGGTTGTGGGGACCAGAGGGATGATGCTTTCCAGCATGAGGCACCATGAGCTTGCAGGTCCAAGAGCATCACTCCTGGCTGACCCCTCGAGGAGCTGTGCTGTGGCCGTGCCGCCTTTCCATGCCCCCAGCTTGGACAGGAGGATTTCCCACGATTGCTTTCGCAGCCTCAAGCTACTGGTGAGCACCGAACCCCTGGGCTCGGGCTGTGCCTTCTAAATAATGCAAAAAGGCGAGTGCCGTCTGCAGGGGCTGCAGATAAACGTGGTAAATGGCTGAGAAATGGAGCGTGTCTTTTGGGAGCCACCTCTGCGGTTGGTATCTGAGCCCCTCGCCCTCCTTCTCAAGTTGAGGCGGTGCTGCTGGGCTGGCACAGGTAGAGGTGTGGGAGTGAAGGAGATGGATCAGAGCTGCTGAGTCCACCGGAGCATTGGAAATTGCATTTCACGGCCGGGCGGGTTGGGATACCAACCCCAGCACCACGCGCCGGGTGCTCAGAGAGGAGATAAGATTTGATTAAGAAGGCCGCTATTAATTTATGGCGAGTACACTCACGATAGTGGAGAGGTTGCTTTTAATTAATAGCCAGGAGGAGAGTTTTAAAGCTCTTGGTCTCAGTGGGGGGAGAAGGGGAAAAGCAAGGAAGGAAGGGAACAAAGTAAGTTGTGAGGATTAATGGACATGTCTGCAATTCTAAGTGTTATTTTTAAGTAAAAAATGAGAAAATCACTGCGTTTAAAGACACAGAGTGGGTAGAAGGGTGTGGGGTAACCTGGCTGATTCCTTAGGGGTGGAATGGGCAGGATTGCGCCAGGTGCCTTTGGCATCGCTCTGTGGGGACCTGGGCCACCCTGTGGCACCTGGTGGCCACCAGCCCAGCCTGGGAGAAACAAGGGACAGCTGGGATGTCCCTTGTGGCTCACCCTGTGCTGCTGGGCCAGTCCTTTCAGCTGGGGTCTGGACTGAGGTTTGCTGTTGGGATGGATATCGGCTGCGATGGGCTGGGGAGGATGGAGTCATCCATGAGGCTCTGTACAAGCCTCAGGGAACCCCCTCGGTTGCCTCTTTCCCTGTGACACTGGGGGATGTGGGGATGCCCCTGTGGGGCCACGTGGGAAGGGGAATCCTTCATCTCCCAACTGGGTCCCTGCTCTACTGCTCCAAGCCGTGCTGCTCTGGGGGTGCAGAGGGACCACCGTATCCTTTCATCCCAGCTTTGGGCGAACTGAGCCCAAGGCCGTGTCAGGCTGTGCCTCCCTCCTGCCGTGCACGATTCCTCTTGTGTGGCCACACTCTATGTGAACGAGGCAGATTAGAGAGGAGCAAAGGCGCTTTGGCACGCTGCCCTGGGGCACCAGGACCCTTTGCTGGTGGGTTTTGGTGGCAAACCTGCATTTTCCAGGCAATGAGATGAAAGCTGAGAGCCCTGAGCCAGGGTGGGTGTCCCAGCATGGCCATGCTCTGAGCTCCCGTATCACTGTGGGTGAGCAGTGCTGTGTGAGTGCAGGATGCAACCACCAGTGTTTCTCTATCACCAGGTTTGGTGCTTTCCTTCCCCAAATCTGAAGCCAGCATTGAGTCACTGTGGGAGAGAGGATGGACTGCTGGGGCCAAACAAGCAGCAAGTTTGGGGGTGCCATGCATGGGGGGTAGCAGCACAGGTTGCTTTGTGCCTGCTCAGGTGCTGGGAGAGGGGGGGAAAGTGGGGCTCAGCAGGGATGCCTGTGCCATCTCAACCCTATGCTCTGCTCCATCCTCTGTGTCCCCCAGATTTCTGGGTCCCCCCTCTCATGCTCTGCAGCTTCCAGGTGCTGGGAGCATTCGGCATTTCAATTCAATGTTTGCTTTTTATTAAGGGGATGAAGCCTCGTCTCAGGAATACTAATGGCTGTGGCAGCGGTGGAGAGCGTTTCTAATCCCCCAGCACCTGCTGGCTACCCTGTGTGGCCACTACCCTGGCAGGCAGGACCACAGTGGGGACATCAGGGGAATGCTAGGGGGCTGTAGTGGCTCCTGTTCCAGCAGTGTGCCCAGGTGGCCAAGAAGGCCAGTGGCATCCTGGCTTGTATCAGAAATGGTGTGACCAGCAGGTCCAGGGAGGTGATTCTACCTCTGGACTCAGCACTGGTGAGTCCGCTCCTTGAATCCTGTGTTCAGTTCTGGGCCCCTCACCTCAAGAAGGATGTTGAGGCTCTGAAGCAAGTCCAGAGAAGGGTGAAGGGGCTGGAGAACAGAACCTATGAGGAGCGGCTGAGAGAGCTGGGGTTGTTTAGCCTGGAGAAGAGGAGGCTGAGAGGAGACCTCATTGCTCTCTACAACTACCTGAAAGGAGGTTGTAGAGAGGAGGGAGCTGGGCTCTTCTCCCAAGTGACAGGGGACAGGACAAGAGGGAATGGCCTCAAGCTCCTCCAGGGGAGATTTAGGCTGGAGATTAGGAGGAAGTTCTTCACACAGAGGGTCATTGGTCATTGGACTAGGCTGCCCAGGGAGGTGGTTGATTCACCTTCCCTGGAGGTGTTTAAGGGACGAGTGGATGAGGTCTTGAGGGACATGGTTTAGTGTTTGATAGGAATGGTTGGACTAGAAGATCCGATGGGTCCCTTCCAACCTGGTTGTTCTGTGATTCTAATCAGCTGGAAAACTGATGCCTCCTAACCATACACTGATGTCTAGCGAGGAGGAAATATAACTTAGTTAAGTGATAGCTTCTCAGGTGGTGCCCTAAGCGTTCCCTGGGCATGGGGCCACATGGCTGAGGTGGCCATGAAGGTGACATGGATTGTCCTTGTGCAGGATGGGTCCCGTGGGGTGATCTCTCATTGCACCCACAGTGCAGTGACCCCCCTGGGGTACCTGAGAAGGTTTTAGCTCCCCAGGTGTGCTGTGTCTGGGGACCATGCGACACCCCAGAGATGTTAACCCCTTCCCTGACTCCCCACCCCCCCCCCACCCCAAGACGTGGAGCGTCTGCTGTAGCACTGGGGAACTGCGCTGAGAATATGTTACACAAATGAATAATAAAAACAAAGGAAAATTACCCTTTTTATTGAAACTCATTTTATGAATAAAACAATTATTCTGGTAATTGAAAAAATGTGTCGTTAAATTAAATGCAGTGGTTCCTATTAAAATTTTAGTGGGTTTCTTCTTCTCTCTTTCTTTTCCCCCTTTTTCCCTTTCCTCCCTCCCTCCCTGCCTCTGCTGGCGGCTAAAAGCTGGTAATTATAGCGGAGGGTTTCGCTTTCTCTTTATTGTTTTTTAATCTCTTCGTGCTGCGGAGCGGTAGTGATAGTCTGATGCAAAAGAGATTTAGCTCCATCTCCCCATGCTGGGGGAGCATGGGGGGCTGGAGCCACAGGGCTGTGTGGTGGTAGTGCCTGTGGCAGCATTCCTAGGGGGCTGCAATCCTGCTTTCTGGGCAGTGATGCTCTGGGAAAGGTGAGGAAGCGCTGCAAGGTCTGGTGGAGCAGCAACAGGGCTTGTGTCACCCCAAGGTGTGCTGGATTCAGGGCATCGCACTGGCAGGGAGCAGCTTGCTTAGTGCATCCTGCTGTTTCTTGCCCTGAATGGGCTGATCAACTTCCAATTAGCAAGCTGGATGTCACCCCCTGTCCCCAAGGGGCAGCGGAGCAGTGATGCTATGTGGAACGAGGGCTGAGCCCAAGCAGGGAGGAGGATTGTGCCATCTCAGGGTCACTGTACCAGGCAGGAGGGGACACCCTGACCTGCCAGTGCTTGTGTGAGGCATCCCTAGCCAAGATGGGAGAAGGATCTGGGCATCCTGCGAGCTGCTGGTCCTTTGCAGGTGGCCAAGGGGACCCGTGGGCTGACCTTTTTGCCCCCAGCCCCTTCTTCTGTCTCCTTCTAAGGTTCATGGAGTGCAGGGGGATCAGACCTTCCTCTTCCCCACCAGCAGCTGCCTGACAGCCCTGCCCTTGGCAGGCATTCCAGGATTCCTCTGGGCTTAAAAATCCCCATCCCTTCCCATCAAAAGGGATTTGGAGCTGGGGAGAAGGGGACTTAGTTCTCGGCTTGCCCATTACTCCCAGGAATTAGGATCCATTACGGCTCTTTTGGCAGGACCAGGGCCCCTGCCCTACATCTGCACCCCCTCCCCGGCACTAATGCACCCGGCTCAGACCCAGCTCCTGGCAGCCCTTATGTAAATAAAGTGCAGGGGCAAAGATTTTGATCCCATTAGGCAGGATTAGTGCCTTGTGAGGCCTTGGCATTAAAATGTCATCAGCGGTGGAGAGAGAGATGGGTTCGTCCCCCTTCCTCGTGCCTTTTTGCTGCTTGGCATCCCATTTATCCCCATCCAGCACCGCTGGTAGCTTGACCGGAGTGGGTCAGCCCCTAGTGGGGCTCAGGTCTGGGTGCAGGATGGAGATGACGTGGGGTGGTAGCACCTCTCCGTGTCATGGGATCTGTTCTGGGTTGGCACACAGCACCCACGGCACAACCACGAGCTCCGGGAGCTCAGTGCCGGCCTGCGCCGCTGGCAGATGTGCAGATGTTCCCAGAGACGCCTCTTGCTGCTGCTGCCTTTGGAAAGTGATGAATTTCTGCACCAACTAATTAGACTCTAATTAGCGAGTGGAGTGTAAACAGTCTCAACAGATGGGGGAGAGGCAGAATTAGCAGTAATGACCCTTTGTTTGAGGGGGGGGGAACATGACTGTCACACACCAGGAAACCTCCCACTGTGTCCAGGACTGGGGAATTGTGGCCTCTGTCTGTCCTGGCTCTGCAGTGGGGTGCTGGGCAACCCGGATTTCATAGAATCACCAGGTTGGAAAAGACCCACTGGATCATTGAGTCCAACCATTCCTATCAAACACTAAACCATGTCCCTCAGCACCTCATCCACCTGTCCCTTAAACACCCCCAGGGAACATGACTCAACCACTTCCCTGGGCAGCCTGTTCCAGTGCCCAATAACCCTTTCTGTGAAAAATTTTTCATAATGTTCAGCCTAAATCTCCCCTGGGGGAACTTGAGGCCATTCCCTCTCATCCTGTCCCCTGTCACTTGGGAGAAGAGCCCAGCTCCCTCCTCTCCACAACCTCCTTTCAGGTAGTTGGAGAAAGCAATGAGGTCTCCCTTCAGTCTTCTTTTCTCCAGGCAGGATCAGAGCTCCAAGTCGCCTTCTCTCTGAGCTGGGCATGTCATGAATGCAAGTGCCAGTGGCTGTCAGGGCGCTGATGAGAAGGTGAACATTGGGAACAACCTGTCTCCTTCCCAGAGGCCTCTCTGGAGAATAAACTGGCTGTGTTCCCATCCCCAGGTTCCTCTCGTCCTCCTCCTGCTGCCTCTGACCCCAGTGCTGGGCTGGGATGCAGAGCTCAGTAACATCTTTACCCCTTGCAAGGGGTGCCCAGTGCACTCAGAACGCCCGTTCCTGCTGTCCCCTCCCCATGGCTGAGGTGGTTTTGGTTTTCCCACGGGAGCAGAGGAGCTGGCTGGGGATGAACAGGGGAGCTGCTTGTCCGAGGCGGCTGCCGTGACCTTCGCGGGCGGATAATGATTGCACGATCAATAGTGGAATTAGGAGCCGCCTCTCCTCCTCTGCGCCGTTTTTCACCCCTTAATGCAGAACAGATGGCTCGGGCGCTTCAAAGCGAGATGAGCCTTAGCTGCTTAAAATCAAATTAGGATGTATGCAAACTGCGTGCTGGCCCAGGGGAAGGTGTGCTGGGAGCACCTCGCCTCCCAAACACCTCCTGGACGCTGGGATCAGTGAGGAGGACACACTGAATACACCAGAACTCCATCCTGGTGCACCCAGCCCGGCCCTAGCAGCTGCAGTCCAGCTCTCCGGTACAGCCTGTGCGTGCGTGACCACTACTGGTGGATCAGTCTGTTTTGTTACGGTTCCTCACTGCAGAGATGTGCCAATTGCATCCAGCACAGCTGGACTCCAAATCTAGTCCATGGCTCATTTACTGGTTTCATGCAGGAGGTGTTCAGCCCTGGAGATGGTGTCTGGCTCTGCCACAGTCCCAGCCTGGGGCTCCGGTAATCTCACAGGTCTCTGGTGTGACGTCGGTTGGTGTTGCAGGTCAAGCTCTTGCCTTGCTGTGGTGGAGAGCTTGCAGAGAGCAATGAGGTCTCTCCTCAGCCTCCTCTTCTCCAGGATAAACACGCCCAGCTCTCTCAGCTGTTCTCCAGCCCCGTCACCAGCTTTGTTGCTCTTCTCTGGACTCGCTCCAGAGCCTCAACATCCTTCTTGTGGTGAGGGACCCAGAGCTGAACACAGGATTCAAGGAGCGGCCTCACCAGTGCTGAGTCCAGAGGGAGAATCACCTCCCTGGCCCTGCTGGTCACACCGTTTCTGATCCAAGCCAAGATGCCCTTGGCCTTCTTGGCCACCTGGGCCATTGCTGGCTCATGGTCAGTCACTGCCAACCAACATCCCCAGGTCCTTCTCCTCCAGGCAGCTTTCCAGCCAGACTTCTCCTAGTCTGGAGCTGCCCAGGGTTGTTGTGCCCCAAGTGCAGGACCTGGCATCCCCAAAGCCACAGCTCGGGGCAGCAGGGCTGCCATGAATTCTCTGGGCTGGGGAACCACATGGCCATGAGCCAGGCTTGCACTGGCTGCCCTCAGTGCCAAACCCTCTTGCCAGGGCACCGAGTGGTGATGCTCCCTCTAGCCCCATGGCTGCTGATGCCGCACACCTGCTTTGGGGGATGCTCCAATGCTGGATCCAGCCCAGAGCTGGGGCAGTGGCAGAGGGCTGCCAGCACTGGTGAAGGTCAGAGAGAAGGATTAAATTAAGGACCTACCAGCTGCTCCTTCCCTCCTTAATGACTCGCATGGCATTTAGCATCACCCCAGGGACTGGCAGGACTGGGTATAAATCAGCAGGGCGTTTCCATGTGGGTGCGGCAAGGGACATCTAGGGTGTGCAGGAGCCAGGGGCTGCCGGAGAGTGACCCCCAGTATGGATCTGGTGGTTTCTGGGTGCCTGTGAGACCCTTGCAGACTCCTGACCCCCCCAGGGCACTCGGGCATTGGGGCAGGCTGAGCCCACGGGCACTGCTTTGTGCCGGCTCGTGGTTTGGTGAGCCGTGGCTGGAATTCAGCTCGCGCACACAAGAAAGCAAAGCCCTACCCCAAAGAAAAAACCCAAAGCTGTGATTGAAAGCACACTTGAAAGCTGCTGGGGAATATGAATGTGTCTTTGAAGTAAAAGGGCTTCCATTTGTTAAGCACAAAATGGAGCTGTGTGTTTCGATTTATAGTTTTACTTAGCAAATAAAACAGGAGAGGAGTAAGTGTTTATGTCTCCCTCGCTCCCAGCCCCTCCGCCCCCTTCACCCCCCTCCCCGAGTTAAAAGCTCAGTGCTTCTGAAAGGCTAGGAAGGCAGCCGGGAATAAAGCAAAGCAAGCAGCTTAGATAAACCTTAGATGGGCTAAGCTCTTGTCGATAGGCTTGTGAGAGGGCTTGGGGTCAGGGGAAATGGCCAGTGCAGGGGTTTGGGGGCCCTGGCTGGGACAAAGGACAGGGAGGTGGCCACCAGCATCCCCCTGGTGTGCTCTTGGGTTATGCACGTGCCTGTGATTAAGCGATCCTGCTGCTGTGGGGCTGGCAGGCTGTGGGCATGTCTCTCACCCCCTTTCCCTCTTCTCTTGGCAGACGATGTCTCCCCATACTTTAAGACCGAGCCGGTGCGGAGCCAGGTCCACCTGGAGGGGAACCGCCTGGTCCTGACGTGCATGGCAGAGGGTAGCTGGCCCCTCGAGTTCAAGTGGCTGCACAACAGCCGGGAGCTGACCAAGTTCTCCCTGGAGTACCGGTGAGTTGGCTGCTGAGCATCCAGGGTAAAATCCCACTTGGAATGCTGGTTCATAGTATCATAGAATCACCAGGTTGGAAAAGACCCACTGAATCATCGAGTCTAACCATTCCCATCGATCACTAAACCATGTCCCTCAGTGCCTCATCTACCCATCCCTTAAACACCTCCAGGGAAGGTGACTCAACTCCCTCCCTGGGCAGCCTGTTCCTGCCGGCAGCTGCTGCGGCACAGCGGGCATCGCTGGGCCTCCTGCGAGGAGATGCCGAGCCGGAGACGTGGGCAGCAGCTGTTAGCATTCTAGGAGCTCCCGCCTGTGTTTGGAGAGCAAACGGTGGATTTAAGCAGGTCAACACTGGGGAGGAGGTGTTTGCACAGAGCAGGATTAACACAGGGCTGCAAATCACGGCAGGCTCGTGGCTCCCTCCAAATGGCCTGACCCGAGGAAGAAGCAAGAAAGAGCAGCACGAGAGATCGCTGTGGGTTTGAGCATCCAGCCCTGTGCGCCAACTAATCGTGCTGCAGAGCGGCCAGCCCCACGTCACTGACTGCTTGGAGCTCGCCTTTAAATCAAGCTGGGCACCTCTCGCCTTCTCTTCTGTGTGCGTGTGTCATCCTCTCTGTTTTAATCAATAATTCAGCCCGAGACAAGCCGTTCCCCGTTTAAAGTCATTGAATCCAAAGGCTTCGTGTTGCTGTAGCAACGTGGGGCTGCTCTGGGATGCCAGGAACGCAGACAATGTGGTTGGGTGACATCCCCTCCCCGGCACTGTGGGCTGTGCAGGGTCCCTTCTCCAACATCGTGTTCCCTCCCCAGCACCATACTGGGTATCAGGTCCCCTCTCCAGCACCACGTGCCGTGATGGAACAGTGGCCACCTTGGGGGCCATGAGGTCTGTTCTCCTCTAAGCTATGGTGGCTGCAGCTCTGGGATGTCCCCAACGCTCCAGGCTTGGTGCTGGGTGTTTGCACCAGTGCCGGGTGCCCCGTGGGATGGATCCCTTGTTCCTAGCCCTGGTGTTGAAGCTCAAAGCCCTCCTGAGCCCTGTGGTTATCACAGCTCACACCTTGCAGGAGTCATGATGCAAAATGTCAGCCCTTGTATGGGATTGTGGGGACAGAGGGGACAGCGGGATTGGGGGGGATGCTGAGCCCTTGCAGGAGCTTCTCCAGTGCAGGTGAGGCAGAGCCACCCTCCCTAGGCAGGAGAAAGGAGGCAGAACCCCAACCCCAGGCTCTGCCCCATCCTTGCAGCAGGTTGGGGTGCTGGAGGGGCACCTCTAAACCCAGATAGGGGCTCCTGGCTTCCTTTCTTAGGTCTGCACCTGCATTTGCTCCATCCCTCAATTTATCCTTCTGTAGGAAAGGGACCAGTGCTCGTGGCTGTGCTCTGGGATGCCCAGCAGCTCCGAAGCCCCACATCCCTGCATCCCTGCTCCAAGGTGACTCCCTTTCCCGGAGCCCCAGGCTCCTGCCTCCAGCTCCAGCTTCCAGCCAGAAAGGATTAAGGAAGGAAGCGAGAAAATAAACAAACACATGGGGAAAACCCAAACAAACCCAGGCTGCAGCTAATGAAGCAAACAGCCTCTATGCAAATCGCTGCCTGGCTTTAACCCGTCCTTGCCGTCCTTGCTGCTGCGAGGAGGCAACCTGCTGGCATCAGCTTCCTTCTGCCCAGCGCGTGCTGCCTGTCCTGGGTCTCCGTGGGGGATTTAATGTGTCGAGATCAGCGCTTGGACGCCTTGCCTGGAATTGAAGGCTGCTAAGCGAGGAAGGCGAAGTACCAAAATTAGTTATGATGGGCAGAAATTGAATTTTAATAGAGATGTCGGTGGCACGGAGCCAGGCTGCTCAGGCAGTGGGAAGGTAGTAATTAAAAGTTAACGAGTTTAGAAACAGAGTAATCCTTAGAGAGGGGGGAAGGCTGGTGCTGATGGCCAGGGAGGCTCAGGGATGCTCCAGTCCATGCAGAGGCCAGGAAGGGCTATGGGTGCATCAGCAGTGTGGGTGAGGGATGAAGGATGCAACCAGTTCCCCCAGGTACACAGCTGGCATGTGTCCCCTGGTATGTCCCCACTCTGGGGCAAGAGAGATCTTCCCTGGGGTTCAGCTGTGCCCATGATGGGATGCACCATGCTTTGCAGCAGGTCCTTGCGCTGCGGCGGAGCTGTACCTGGGGAGCTGCTCAGGCTTGGTGGCATCACCTCATGGTTCTCATCCAGGATCATAGAATCACAGAATCATAGAACAACCAGGTTGGAAGGGACCCATCGGATCTTCTAGTCCAACCATTCCTATCAAATACTAAACCAAGTCCCTCAGCACCTCATCCACCCGTCCCTTAAACACCTCCAGGGAAGGTGAATCAACCCCCTCCCTGGGCAGCCTATTCCAATGCCCAATGACCCTCTGTGTGAAAAACTTCCTCCTGATGTCCAGCCTAAATCTCCCCTGGCGGAGGTTGAGGCCATTCCCTCTTGTCCTGTCCCCTGTCACTTGGGAGAAGAGCCCAGCTCCCTCCTCTCCACAACCTCCCTTCAGGTAGTTGTAGAGAGTAATGAGGCTGATGTGTCACTGAGTATTTTGGCCTCAGAATCCTCATTGCTCCTTCCCAAATCCCTTCTTGCAGCAGGGCATCCCACTAGCACCGCCTGCTGCTGTGGCCCTTGTGCCTTTACCCATTTTTCTGGGGGCTGGGGGTCACGGTCCGTCGGCCTCATGCTGCCCATGAACCACCCTGGCTCATCCTTGTCTGATGGTTGGACGAGCTCATGATATGTTTTAAGGGAAAGAGCCGCTCTCCCAGTTTGGCAGCGTGTTTCCATGGTGACCGCCCTTTCCTTCCCGCAGCGATTCAGCCGCCAGCTTGCCACCAGAGTGACTTGGCGTGCGGTGAAGGGCAGGTGGGGAACGGGCTCCACAGGCCCCTGGCCATGGGCCAGTGAGGGACAAGGCAGTCCTGCTGCTTGCAGGTGGAGCCAGCCCCTCAGAAGCATCCCTAGGGACTGAGAGGGGATCGGAGACCAGCTTGCCTGAGTGTGCATGCAGAACAGTTCCCCCTCACAAGCATCCCTGAGGACTGGATGCGATCAGGGACCACACGGGGGGGACTGGGACAAGCTTGGCTCCATGTGCATGCAGCATATTCCCCCTCAGGAGCATCCCTGGGGACTGCAGGGGGATGGGCACCAGCCTGGCTCTGTGCTCATGTGGAATTGTCCCCTTGTGAGAGAATCCCTGGAGATCACAGGGGAACAGAGACCACGAGGGAGTTGGGGACCAGCCTGGCTCTGCGTGTGAACGGAGCTGTTCCCCCTTGAGGAGCATCCCTGGAGACCGAGGCTGGGGATCAGCCTGGCTGTGTGTGCACATGGACCTGTCCCCGCTAGAAGCACCTCTGGGGCCACAGGGAATGAGGGACCAGCCTGGCTGTGTGCACATGGACCCATTACTCTACCAGGAGCGTTGCTGTGGACCATGAGTGATGAGGGACCCACTTGCTGCCTCTGTTGGCTGCTGCTGGTGTGGGGTGTGCAGAGAGGACTCTCACATGAGAGCCCAGCTGCCTCTCCCAGCACTTGGGGACCCCCAAGCAAAACCCCATCCTCTGCGATGCTGGTTGTGACCTTCGTTAAGGTGACTGTGGGGTGGGTGGTGGAGGCTTGTCCATACGCTCCTCTCCTGTGCCCTGGCACGCGGGCACTGAGCTCTCCAGGGCCAGCTCTGTTTTTCCATGCATAATCTCGCTGGTGCCGGGCTCTCCTGCGAGCTCTCTAGAGCCTGACTTCTCCTCGTACAAGGAATCATAACATGCAAATCAGGCAGCTTGATGTCTTTAATGAAATCCTCGGAAGGAAAGCGCTTCTCTGGTGAATTGAGGATATTTATTTCTCATACAAGAAATTTAACATGCAGATTAGTTGGGTCTGGTAATTTATCACATGAGATTGTCCTATTAAGGGTTGCGCCGAGTCCTGCTGCCTTCGGAAATTACCTTACACATAGATTACCTCTGGACAGACTCCCATCCGTAGAGATGCATCTGCTGTCTACTAAATCAGCCTTTTTTCCTCTCCCCATGTCCTTCTGCAGCTGGTGCGGGAGCCCAGCAGCTACTAACGGATCCTCCGACTCTTCCCAAGAGCCCAGGTCCCCTTTGCTGGGAGCTCAGAGCCTGGGAAAGTGTAATTACATCTCCAACACTTGCTGGTTTTGCTGCTGCAGTGCTCACCATGCCTCCCCCCAGCAAGTCAGGGTTGGCAGGACTGAGTGTCCCAGCACCTCCCTGGGCGTCTCGGCCACCGCAACCCCACGTCTGCTCACCAAGACTCCCCCAAACCCTGGGGTCGGTGTCCCCATCTGTTCTCCTCAGTGAGCCTGTGCGGGCTCACTGAGGAGCAGATTTGGGGCTGTTTTAACTCCCCATCATCCTGGCTTGGGATGTTTTGGGGTACCTGTACCCCAGGGATGCAGGGAACGCAACATGCTGGGCAGACAGGACTCCACCAAGCTTTTCTGACCTTTTGGGGACCCCACACGTTTGATACCTGGACTTCATCCCCTTAATTATGTAAAACATGGATTCAGGATCCTCTCAAAACCACAGACCGGGGAGCAAATGGGAGCTCCCTGCTGGTACCCCAGCCTGTGGTGCTGCTTACAGGGACCACATCCCTGCTCCAGCTTGAGCAGCTCTTTGTCAGACTGGGCGTGAAGCACAGCCCTCTCCCCTGGGGAGCTAATTGCCATTCAATAATATAATTAATGGCAGCTGATGAACATCAGAGGGGTTGCAGGCAGGTTAAGTGGGAGCTGGGCAGCTTTTGGTGCCTGTGGCTCTAGCCTGTCCGGCTTCGCATGTGGTAAAGTGCTTAGGAGAGGCAGCACGGAGCAGGTATTGGGTAGCACTGGGTGGGTGTTTCTGGCTCTATGAGCCACGAGAGCATTGGGGCTGGTAGGAAGCGCATGGGGGGAAGGTGATGTAAAGGATCTCCTTTCTAGGACTTTTTGTGGGCTCAGACCTGAGGATGCCACTTGAGTTGGGCAGTGGTGGTGGCCGAGCTTCCAATGAGCCCTCCATAGAATCATAGAACAGCCAGGTTGGAAGGGACCCATCGGATCATCGAGTCCAACCATTCCTATCAAATACTAAACCAAGTCCCTCAAGACCTCATCCACTCGTCCCTTAAACACCTCCAGGGAAGGTGACTCAACCACCTCCCTGGGCAGCCTAGTCCAATGCCCAATGACCCTCTGTGTGAAAAACTTCCTCCTGATGTCCAGCCTAAATCTCCCCTGGTGGAGCTTGAGGCCATTCCCTCTTGTCCTGTCCCCTGTCACTTGGGAGAAGAGCCCAGCTCCCTCCTCTCCACAACCTCCCTTCAGGTAGTTGTAGAGAGTAATGAGGTCTCCTCTCAGCCTCCTCTTCTCCAGGTTAAACACCCCCAGCTCTCTCAGCCGCTCCTCATAGGGCCTGTTCTCCAGCCCCTTCACCAGCTTCCACAGATGCCATAACATGGACTGAGGCTTGTGCACGCACTCCCCTGCCTGCTGCATATTAAGGCAGCAGATTAATACATGGGCATTAATTATTAAATGGCTCATTGTTCTGACAGGGCCAGTTGAGGTGTCAATTTACAGGGGTGCCCGTGCCTGCCAAATTCCCCTGACCAAAGGAAACCACTTCTGGCAAGTGCAGAGGCGATGGCTCCGGCCACGTGTGTCAAAACAGAACCCTTTCCAATCAGGAGCTAATTGAGATCCGATAATACAGTTAACAGGGGCTGATGAAATACCAGGGGGGTTATTTAAAAACATATTGAGCGGCGGCTGGGCGCGGGCGGAGGTGCTGGGACGCGTGGCTCAGATGCTGGGAGTCGTTAAACCTTTGCTAAGTGTGTTTTAATGCTCACTTGACATTTCATTATCACGCACTAACTATTCAAATACACGTTTCCCCTCTAGAATTAATTAGTTGTTATACAGGATATTAATCAAAGGGGACCGTGCCAATGTGCTTATACCCAAAATCCGATCCAGCTGTTCCTGGGCGGTATTGGAAGACCCGCACAGCTTTCCGCACTCTTTTTGGCTTTCAATTTGATGGATCAAGTCTTTTGGCTGATGCTTTTCCCGGCCCCTCTCCACCCCCTCAATCTAATAATAATTCGGCTGCGTCAGCCCCACGATTCTCAGCAACCCTACAATAATAGAGCCGCCAGCACGAGCCAAGGCTGGGGCATCGCTCTGCTGGAGCGCAGGGGCCTCGCGGTGCCGTGAGCAACCCAGCGATAACGAAGCGGTGAGTGCATCGCATCAGTGCTGCCAGTACCTTGCCAGGGATGCACAGTGAGGAGAGGGTTGTGGATGATGGTGATGCCGTGCCCTGCCCTGCTTCAGAGCAGCCGAGCTGCTGATAGGAGCCAGGCTGGGTGGATGGATGGGGTGGACGTTGTTTCTTATGTGTGACCTGTCCGTCTGTCAGATTGATCTGGTGCCAAAGCCTTCTGCTGGCTGGCTGCTTCTGCAAACCCGCTGCTCCCTCAGCATGGGGCTCAGAGCCCCCTCCTGACCCTGGGGCCAAGCGTGGCTCAGCCGTTTCCTGACAGAGCCTGGAGGCCACTGCTGTTTTCCATGAGCACATTTTTTTGGAGCATGGGTTAGCCTTCACTTCGGAAGTGCTTTTCCCCACAGACGATGCCCTGTCAACCTCTGTCTTTAAAAAACAAACCTTGAAACAGTGGAGTCAGCAGCAAGGGCTGAACATTAGGAAAAAAATTTTCACAGAAAGAGTCATTGGGCACTGGACAGGCTGCCCAGGGAGGGGGTTGAGTCACCTTCCCTGGAGGTGTTTAAGGGACGGGTGGACGAGGTGCTGAGGGCCATGGTTTAGTGGTTTAGTGGTTCCAACCTGGTGATTCTATGATTCTAAGGGCTGCACTGGGAGCACGACCAGCCCTCCATCCCAGCTCAAACAGTGCACAATGCACAACTGGGCTGGCAGGTGGGCACAGTGACCTGGTTGGGGCAGTGCCCATTGGCACCAGGCAGTAAGGCTGGCCCCAAGTGGAGGAGATTCTTGCTTGGATGGCATGGTGGACCCACACAGGAGCAGCCAAGGCTCCTGGCGGCTCCTTCTTGCTCAGACTTAGGGGCTGCATGAATGCTGGGGCTCCACACTTCACCCTTCCCTCCTGCCTGCTGCACGTTGCCATGTGAGAGGGGGAGATTGATCACTGAGCCCTTACAGGCATGAGTGGGGTAGGAAATCACATCAGAGTGGTCTTGGCTAAAAGCTGCTGTGGAAGCCGAGCGGCAGAGAACAAAGTCTCTGCTTGTATTTGGTTAATGACTGCAGGCCAGGCTGCGCCTGGTAATTGATTTCCTTTCTCCAGGCTGTTTTCAGCCGCTTAGGTGTGTGTGCAGAAGCTTCGTTCATTAACAGCTCCTCTAGCTCCAGTGGTGCAAGGACCAGGTCCTGTTCAATGGGGCTGCAGAGGCATCCCCATCACTCTCTGTGCCCACGGAGACTCGCTCCAGAGCCTCAACATCCTTCTTGTGGTGAGGGCCCAGAACTGAACACAGGATTCAAGGAGCAGTCTCACCAGAGGGAAAATAACCTCCCTGGCCCTGCTGATTATGTCATTTCTGATCCAAGCCAAGATGCCCTTGGCCTTCTTGGCCACCTGGGCCACTGCTGGCTCATGTTCAGTCACTGTCAACCAACACCCCCAGGTCCTTCTCCTCCAGGCAGATGTGTCAGGGGGGTTCATGGGGGTCTGTGTGGGGACCACACATGCTCCTCCACTACTGAGCAGGCAGGTGAGCATCACCCAGTGTCTGTACGTCTGTCCATCTGCGCGCCTGCGTGTGTGGTTAGGAGTCACGGTGTGTGATTTATTAACGAGGACACCACAAGGAGAGTGGGCCCATTATTCCCGGTGTCCGCATCAGTTCCTGACAGCTCCGTGGAATTGAAATATCTTATTTAAAGCCTCTGGGGATCATTTTAAAATACCAGCTGCGACACTCAAGTACTCATTCCCAAAGGACGTCTTCCCTTCTCCCATGTGGACAGGTGACCCCCAGCCTGCCACGAGGGTGGGTGGGATGTCGGTAGGTTGGAAGCCATCTGCGCTGTGTCCATCCCTGCTCCTTGATGCCACCAGACAAGGCGGGAGCCCCATGTCCCCAGCACCATCTCCTGCATCCAAGGAGGTGGGCACCGGCGCCCGCCGCACTTCCCTGCTCCCCATGTCTTATGGAAGTTTAATTTACGCTCAGTTATCAAAAGAACAAACAAAGCTCTGCCGAAACAGCCTGCGGCATGTTTTAATGCAAGATTAGATTTTGGGCAGGGAGGGCTGAGCTTGCTTATTTATTGCTTTATTGCTTTATCTCGGAGTACTCCCCATTGGGGAAGGCGATGCTGCAGCGCTTGCCTGTTCCCCTGAGGGTCACCTGCCTGCCAGGCTTTTGGGGGGTCCAGCCTGTTTTGGGGGGGGGGGTGGTGGGGGAACTGCTTCAGGAGGTCTGATGGCAATGGGGGTCCAGCTTGGGGATCGCAGGGTGATGCTCAGGGGTGGTGGGTGAGTCTAGACACGATTGTTTCCTTTATCTGCTTATCAGCTGCTGGCGCTGGCGCCTGATAAGAGCAGACGCTGGGGAGGGTGTGCAATTCAGCCTCCACTAATCAGAGCGGTGCTGGGCTTAGCCGCGCTGGGGCTGAGGTGGAATGACACCAGCAGACCTTGGTGTGGCTCTGCCCTGCACTGCCAAGGGTCAGGACAGCGGGTGTCACATTCCTGGCAGCTGCTTCCACTTTTGACAGCTTGAAGCCTCTTGCCCAGCACTTCCCGGTCATGGTGGTGAATCACCAGCCGCTCTTGGCACCAGTGGGCAGCGGCTGCTGGCTCGTGCTGCATGTGTGGTGTGGTGAAAGCATCTCCGGGCTGTGTGGCCATGAGTGCCTCTGGGGCAGCAGGGGACACCGTGTTGTCTTCCAACTGTGCACATCCATGGGGACACACGTGTCCAGCTGCTGCTCCTTGGGGAAGTAGTATTTACTGCAAGGGTTGCTGAAGTAAGTCATAGAATCATAGAATCACCAGGTTGGAAGAGACCCACCAGATCATTGAGTCCAACCATTCCCATCAATCACTAAACCATGTCCCTCAGCACCTCGTCCACCTGTCCCTTAAACCCCTCCAGGGAAGGTAACTTAACTCCCTCCCTGGCAACCTGTTCCAGTGCCCTTTCTGTGAATTTTTTTTTCCTAATGTTCAGCCTAAACCTCCCCTGGTGGAGCTTGAGGCTGTTCCCTCTTGTCCTGTCCCCTGTCACTTGGGAGAAGACCCCATCATCCTCCTCTCCACAATCTCCTTTCGGGTAGTTGTAGAGCACAATGAGGTCTCCCCTCAGCCTCCTCTTCTCCAGGATAAGTGAAGGGGGTGAACGACCTGCATCCTCTCCCAGGGCCTGTGAGTGACAGTCACTCAGATGTCGCCCTTGCCCCTGGGATGGATGGCAACGGGTCCCAGCACGCTCTGAGCTGTCCCCTTTTCCACAGGTACATGATCACGTCGCTGGACCGCACACACGCTGGCTTCTACCGTTGCATCGTCCGCAACCGAATGGGAGCCCTGCTGCAGCGCCAGACCGAGGTGCAGGTGGCCTGTAAGTGACAGCTGGGCTGAGTGGGACACACCTGGCATCCCAGGACAGCTCTGGCATTGCTGCCTCTGCTGCTCCTGGTCAGGCTGTGATGGTTGGGGGTGCAGGGGGACACCCCACAGTCAGGGCAGAGCGTGGGGTGCAGGCAGAGAATGCCAGGGCGGAGAAACCCACGGCACTGCATGCAAGCAGGTGGCTCCAGCTTGCTGGAGAGGAGAAAAAAATCTTTTCAGTGTGGAAGCAGCCTTGCTCCTTCCTGTCTGTGTGGAGTGTTTAAAGCAAACACTGTTTATAATGGTTACTGAAAGCAAACAGGAGCGAGCGGGGCTGGGTGGCTGCATCCATCAGCGTGGGAGAAGGGGCAGCCGGGTCAGTGGCTTTGTGCCGGGTGCCGCCGCCTGGCACGGGGGCTGCAAACAAATGAACCCAAGAGGGATGAGCTGGACCTTGGGGCTCTGCGCTGGGGGATGATGCAGAGGCACTATGGGCTGTTCAAGCAGGACAGGAGAGTGCTGGGACCTGGGATGCTGACTCCATCACCCTCCTCCATCACCCCTTCCCTCCAGGATACCCCCAACCCCATCCCCTTAAGCCCCTTCTTGAGAAGCAGTGACAAATCAGGCAGCTAACAAGAAATTAATAAGGCAGCTGCGCTAACAACTAATGATAATGGCATAAGTCGTTAAAAAAAGATCCTTTACATGTTTTTAATTACAGCTATTAAGGGAAGTCAATAAACCCCCTCCCCACCCTGCTTCTCCATGCACCCTGCTTCACTCTGCCTTCCTCAACTCCTGTGAGCTTCCAGCCTCTGAGCTTCCAGGCAGGATGGAGGCAGCGAGTGCCCCAAGCTATGGAGCTAAGGTCGTGCTGGGATGCTCCTGGCACTGGGCTATGGGTCGGGGCAGGGAGAGGTGCCAGAGATGAGCCCTCCCTGCTGCAGCTGCACCCCAACCTTGATGGGGTGTCCCCAGTCTGGTGTGTGAGTGGTGGGACTGCGCAGCTCTGGGGACTGCAGGGATGGATCCTGGTGTGAGAGCAGCCCTGGGCACGCAGGAGCAGCCTGTGGGCTTGGAGCTACCCCACCGCCCTGTGCCAGCTGAGGAGGGGAGCAGAGAGCAGACCCCAGGACAGCTTCTCTGCATCCTGTGGCAGAGCCCATCCCCATAGCCTCCAGCCTGCTCCCTGGCTGGACCCAGCTGGGTACCTGGGTGCATTGCCAGCCCACCCCCAGCCCCTGACATGTTTCTTCCTCATGTTTTGCAGACATGGGAAGCTTCGAGGACAGCGAGACTCAGCAGAGCGTGTCCCACGGGGAGGCGGCCGTCATCCGTGCTCCCCGCATCGCCAGCTTCCCCCAGCCTCAGGTCACTTGGTTTCGGGATGGACGGAAGATCTCCCCCAGCAGCCGCATGTGAGAACCCCTAGCATCCCCTGGCATCTCCTGGTATTCCCTGGCATCTCCTGGTGTCCCCTGGCATCTCCTGATGTCCCCTGGCATCTCCTAGCATCCTCTGGCACCCAGAGGGGCTGCGTTTCCCTCGGCTGCCGTTGTCCTTGCAATAAGGATGTTTAAACAAGGTCTTGAGCGCATCGTGCTAAATCCTGGAGACAGGCTTGGTGACTAATGGCTCTGTTTGTCATTGGCGAAATGAATTGAAAAAGAAAAGTGAAAATAAGAGGGAGGGAGGGAGGCAGGCAAAAGGGATTCAGCACGTGCCAGGGTGGTGGTTGGTGCGACAGACCCAGGCACAGCACACACACACACACGTGCCAAGCGTTCCTGCGGAGCTGCAGCCGCCCTGGTGCTGCCGGAACAGCGAGGCCGGTGCTGGCAGATGCATCGTGCGGGAATTGAATTTGTAACCCGCATTAGGCAGGAATTGAAGTGGTCTCCTTTCTATTTGCAAAGCAGGACTGAGGAGATAAAAACTACTTTATCTCATATTTAATGGTAAAAATATATCCCCCAAACCATTTTATGCTTCCAGCAGATTAGATCGTTCCTTAAAAAAATATCAAGCGTAAAAAGGTCCTATTAATCTGCACTGCCTTGTGTGCTCTGCTTGGTGCAAGGGGGTGTGGGGTGCAGTCCCAGCATGGTCCTGGGGTTCAAGGGCTGAGGAGGGGGTCATGCGTGTCCCTTGTGGGTGCCCCGAGGCCAGTGCAGGTGCTGGGTAGGGGAACAAGAGTCCTGGCTCCCCACATCAGTGCCCGCGTTGGGTTCGCATCCCCATCTTGTCCCCGCAGAGCCATCACGCTGGAGAACACCCTCGTCATCCTCTCCACGGTGGCCCCTGATGCAGGACGTTACTACGTGCAGGCGGTGAATGACAAGAACGGGGACAACAAGACGAGCCAACCCATCACGCTGACTGTGGCCAGTGAGTGCAGGGGGCACTGGCCCCGCAGCCCTGCTCCCCGTGCGCCGCCTGGCTCATCCCCAAGATTAATTTGCAGTAAATCTCTTTGGAGGCTCCGGCTTCTGCTGACTTAACAGTTCCGCCGCCTCGAAATTTATTTAGGCACTTTGGGCTGTGCTGCAGGCGCTAATTGTATCTCGGGCAGAGCCTCCCGCTCTGTCCCCACTGCCTGGGTGGGACTGGCCATTGCAGGACTGGGCTGTGGGATGGGATGGTGCCAGGTAGTCCGAATGTGGTTGGACTCGATGATCTGGTGGGTCTTTTCCAACCTGGAGATTCTGTGAATAGAAGCAGCTTTGCTGTGGGACACCCGGTGCCCCACTCGGGGTCAGCTTGGGGGGCACCGCTGTGGTCCCATCCCTCTGGGACCCTGCAGGTCATGGGTGAGGGTCCTTCAGCCCCTGTTCAGGAGGTAATAGTGAAGATGCCCCAAAGTGGCATCGGTCCTCCCGATACTCTAATCCTGTCTCCCATCCCACAGCTCCGTGGTGAGGTTTAGCCCTTTCCATGAAGGGCTCTACCTGTCCCCCTTTTCCCTCCTGCCCCGTTAATCTGTTTTTCCGTACCTCGGCATCCTGGTGCCTAATAAACAACCTGGAGCTCATGTTTATGGATTCAGCTATATCAGCAGCTTTCAAGCCGATCGCATTTTTACGGCGCCTACACGAGGGTTTTTTATTGTTGCAATCATTTTGCTTTATACACTCCCTTCCTCCCTCCTCCCCGCCAGCCAGCACTGCCACAGAGCCTGGGCTGGTGCCGTGGGGTGTCACAGGGTCCTGAGGGAGGAGATGGTTAGGGAGAGCTCTGAAGTCATCCTGATACCAAGGTGATAGGCTGGAGCTGTCTGTCCCTCCCACAGAAGAGCAGAGCTCATGTCCTTTTGGTCCCCAGTGTGTCTTCTCCATGCCAGGCAGAGCAGGCTTTGAATCATAGAATCATAGAATCATAGAACAACCAGGTTGGAAGAGACCCATCGGATCTTCTAGTCCAACCATTCCTATCAAACACTAAACTAAGTCCCTCAAGACCTCATCCACCCGTGCCTTAAACACCTCTGGGGAAGGTGAATCAACCACCTCCCTGGGCAGCCTATTCCCAATGCCCAATGACCCTTTCTGTGAAAAACTTCCTCCTAATCTCCAGCCTAAATCTCCCCTGGCGGAGCTTGAGGCCATTCCCTCTTGTCCTGTCCCCTGTCACTTGGGAGAAGAGCCCAGCTCCCTCCTCTCCACAACCTCCTTTCAGGGAGTTGGAGAGAGAAATGAGGTCTCCTCTCAGCCTCCTCTTCTCCAGGCTAAACACCCCCAGCTCTCTCAGCCGCTCCTCATAGGGCCTGTTCTCCAGCCCCATCACCAGCTTCGTTGCTCTTCTCTGGACTTACTCCAGAGCCTCAACATCCTTCTTGTGGTGAGGGGCCCAGAACTGAACACAGTATTCAAGGAGCAGCCTGTTGGGTGTCCTGTCAGCCTTGCTGGGGGCTGGGGCACGAGGGGGTGAGCAGGGGGTGCTGATGGATGTTGCTCTGGCTTCCTTCTTCCCAGATGTGGGTGGCCCAGCCGATCCTATCGCTCCCACCATCATTGTCCCACCCAGGAACACCAGCGTGGTGGCTGGGACCTCGGAGGTGACCATGGAGTGTGTGGCCAATGCCAGGCAAGTAGCACCGGGGCAGATGGGATGGGATTGGGGCATCTCCCTGTGGGCATCACCTGGCCCAAGTCTGTGTGTCCCCAACTCTCTTCCCACCAGGACTTCTGTGCCCCATGGGATGCACTGAGGTGGGGATTTGGTGGGGTCCAGAGGGGCTGGGATGGGTTCTTGATATGCTTCTGGTCCCTCCAGGCCACTGATCAAGCTGCACATCATCTGGAAGAAGGACGGGGTACCCCTCTCCAGCGGCATCAGCGACTACAGCCGCCGGCTCACCATCCTCAACCCCACACTGAGCGACAGCGGCTACTACGAGTGTGAGGCCGTGCTCCGCAGCAGCAGTGTGCCTGCTGTGGCCGAGGGCGCCTACCTCTCTGTCCTGGGTGAGGGGCTTGGGCAGCCTAAACTGTCCATGCGATGAGTTGGGGTGGTCTCAGCCCAGGGGCTAAGATGAGGCACCGGAGATGGTTTGGTGGTGGGTCCAGAGTATTCCAGCTCTAACGTTCATCACTGGGCTTCCCTTTGCAGAGCCACCACAGTTCATCAAGGAGCCAGAAAGGCACATCACGGCCGAGATAGAGAAGGTGGTGGCCATCCCCTGCCAAGCCAAAGGTGAGCTGCTCCCCGACTGCGCTCCCAGTGCCACTGTGGCCCTGTGCTTGATGTAGCCCCGTCCCTTGCAGGCGTGCCCCCTCCTGAGATGGCCTGGTACAAGGATGCTGCCCTCATCCACCTGGAGAAGCTGTCCCGCTTCCAGCTCCTGGCAGATGGCAGCTTGCAGATCAGCGGGTTGGTCCCTGATGATACCGGCATGTTCCAGTGCTTCGCTCGCAACGCGGCTGGCGAGGTGCAGACCACCACGTACCTGGCCGTGACCAGTAGGTGCCAGCCACCCCCACACCTCATCGTGCTTGGGCAGCGGGTGGGTTGTGCCTGGGACCCACCCAAACTAGGCTCACAGAGGACTTGGGGACCCCAGGAAACCCTCTTGTGGGGATGAGACTCCCTCATGCCCCGGCAGCGGGTCAGCTCCAGGATGGGCACTGGGAAAGGCTCTAGGGGGAACTGTACATCCATGTGTCCTGCAGGCATCGCTCCAAACATCACCAGGGGTCCCCAGGACAGCACGGTGATTGATGGCATGTCCGTAATCCTCAACTGTGAAACCTCCGGGGCTCCCCGCCCGGCCATCACATGGCAGAAAGGTAAAAGGGTTGGGGACACGGGGACATGGGCAAGCCTGTGGCCACAGGGCATCCTCTGTGCGCCCCATGGCCACCAGGCTCAGTGGCCACCAGGCTTGGTTGATGACTGGGGCGCTGGGATCTGATGGGGCTCCTCCATGTCACCCAGGGGAGCGGATCTTGGCCAGCGGCTCCGTGCAGCTCCCACGCTTCACCCTGCTGGAGTCGGGCAGCCTGCTCGTCAGCCCCGCGCACCTCACTGACGCCGGCACCTACACCTGCCTGGCCACCAACTCGCGTGGCGTGGACGAGGCATCTGGCGACCTGGTTGTTTGGGGTACGGCACCTGCCAGCAGGCCCGTGGCACCTGGTGCTGCAGCAGCTGAGCCCTCCCTGCCACCCGCCTGTGTGCGCAGTGGAGGAGGGACCCTTCCCGGCTCTGTGGGCTGCTGGGTGCTGCCTCCCGCCATGCATGGTGTGGGATGGAGCTCTCTGAGGATGCCAAGGATGGGCTCTGGCACGTGGCTGGTTGATTTGCGTGGGTGCAAACTCAGCCGATGCCACCTCGCAGCACCCCAGGCGGTGCTGATGGCTCGTTCTGTGTCCCCGCAGCGAGGACACGCATCACTGACCCACCACAGGACCAGAGCGTCATCAAAGGGACCAAGGCCGTCATGAGCTGTGGGGTCACCCATGACCCCAGTGTGGATGTCAGGTGTGTGCGACAGCGCTGGGAGGGTCTGGAGGGGCAGCTGGTGGTCCCTGCACCCCCAGCCCTGTACTGGTGGTCCTGCAGTGCCACCTGCTGCCCCAGCACGCTGGAGGGACTCCTGGTCCCATCTCCTGGTGGGGGGCTGTGGGGTGCCAGCACTCCTGGGTCCCCCCCGGTATAGGTACATCTGGGAGAAGGACGGGGCGCCGCTGAGCCTGGAGAGCGGCCCGCGGGTGCGCCTGGATGAGATGGGCACCCTCCACATCTCCCAGACGTGGTCGGGTGACATAGGTACCTACACCTGCAAGGTGATATCAGCTGGGGGCAACGACTCGCGCAGCGCCCACCTCCGTGTCCGGTGAGACCCCCCTCACCCCTGTCAGCATCCCACGCTGTGCCTGTGTCCCCCTGTCCCTAACTACCCCTTCCCTGACCCCCTGTCCAGGCAGCTCCCCCATGCCCCCGAGAGCCCCATGGCCACCCTCAGTCCCTTGGAGAAGAGGGCCATCAACCTCACCTGGACCAAGCCCTTTGATGGCAACAGCCCCCTGCTTCATTACATCGTGGAGGTCTCCGAGAACAGTAAGGGGTTCCTCTCACCTCCTCTGTGCTGGCCCCAGGAAAAGCCTGGTCTCTGGCGTCACAGTGGGCAGGAGATGCTGCGGGGAGCTTGAGGACTCCTTAGCCAGGCTGGTGACTCTGATATCCTGCAGGTCAGGTTCTCCTCCACCCTGTTGTCCTCCTCTCTCCCTGCAGATGCACCCTGGACCGTGCTGCTAGCCAGCGTGGACCCTGAGTTGACGTCGGTGGCAGTACAAGGCTTGGTCCCCGCTCGCTCCTACCAGTTCCGCCTCTGTGCTGTGAACGACGTGGGCAGGGGGCAGTTCAGCAAGGACACGGAGAGGTGAGCTATGTCTGGCTATCTCAGCACGCTATTATTGGCCCTGGGTTCTCACCTCTGCCTCGTCCCCTGCAGGGTGTCCCTGCCAGAGGAACCCCCTTCTGCACCCCCTCAGAACGTCATCGCCAGTGGCCGCACCAACCAGTCTATCATGATCCAGTGGCAGCCTCCCCCTGAAAGCCACCAGAACGGTGTCCTCAAGGGCTACATCATACGGTAGGTGCAGGCACGGAAGCACTCATGCTCCGTCCCCAGTGTCCCAGGGAACCGGTGGGGACACCAACAGCTCTGACAGCCTCTGATCTTCAGGTACTGCTTAGCCGGGCTGCCTGTGGGCTACCAGTTCAAGAACATCACCAACGCTGACGTCAACAACCTGCTCCTGGAGGACCTCATCATCTGGACCAACTACGAGATCGAGGTGGCAGCGTACAACAGCGCCGGCCTCGGAGTGTACAGCATGAAGGTGACCGAGTGGACGCTGCAGGGAGGTAAGCAGGGACGGGCAAGGGCTCTACGTTCACCCCAGTGGCAACGTGCTGTGCGATGAGGGTGATGGGGATGGGTGGCAGGATGGATGTCGGGGTTCCAGGGGGACTGGGAGGTATAGAAGGGATGAGCAGGGGCTGCGGAGCCAGGGAAGAGCTGGCCCAGCCAAGGCTGTCTCGCAAGCACCAATCTGGGTGTCTGTGGTCCTCTCTGCTGCATGTGCCCACGCTCCCAGAGGGCTGGCACCAGCCGATGGAGGGGACCTCCCAGAGCTGGGGTCACTGCTATCCATCCCTTCATCCCGGCAGTCCCCACGGTGCCCCCAGGGAACGTGCAGACTGAGGCCACCAACTCCACCACCATTCGCTTCACCTGGAACCCCCCCAGCCCCCAGTTCATCAACGGCATCAACCAGGGGTACAAGGTGAGGGGGGATTCCTGCGGGTCTCCCCAAATGTGGGGCAGCCGGGCAGGAGGAAACTCCTCAGCTGAGTTTCACGAACCGTTTCGGCTCCTCCGCGCAGAAACCCCAGATTTTAATTGATTCCAGCCTGACTGTTAAAATAATATTTACCGAGATTTAACACTTGCATGGGCTCGTAGTCTCCCATGCTCTGTAATTAATTCCAAATTGCAATTAATTCAAATTTACATTAATTACATTGAATTAAAACATTAAACTTGTTTCTTAATCCACTCAAAAGAAGTTCAGGAATTTAATTGCCGCCGAATGAGATAACCAGAGCAAGTAGGATATTTAACGTTCTTATTAAATGCCACTTAGTATTTTTGATTAGTATTTTTAGGGCCTAATTAGTATTTAATTAAGTTGCTATAGGCTATCTTGCACAATACCAATTAAATGCCCAAACATCCCTCCTAAACACAGGCGAGTGAG
The DNA here is from genome assembly GCA_033558105.1 of Coccyzus lansbergi. NCBI lineage: Eukaryota > Metazoa > Chordata > Aves > Cuculiformes > Coccyzidae > Coccyzus > Coccyzus lansbergi. The sequence continues at coordinate 1,498,714 of JAUMJK010000251.1, read as the reverse complement.
CGATTACACGCCGTTATCAATGGGAGTTAATCACGAAGTGTGTGCTCTGTATTGGCTTGTGGGCGTAAACACACGTTGTTAAAGGCACCGAGTCTTCCCTGCACCGTTAATTGATATTTAATCGACTCTGAATAAATAAGGGGAGACCGGCGGTGCCCAGAGGGTGGTGTTTGTGGGACTGATGGGATGCAGGATGGGTACAGCGGGGATGCTGGTACCCAGCATCGTCCCAGCACCTTTTTTTCCCTGCAGCTCATTGCGTGGGAGCCGGAGCACGAGGAAGAGGCGACGGTGGTGACGGTGCGTCCCAACTTCCAGGACAGCGTCCACGTGGGCTACGTGACGGGGCTGCGGAAATTTGCGGAATACTTCACCTCGGTGCTGTGCTTCACCACGCCGGGGGACGGCCCGCGCAGCCCCCCCCAGCTGGTGCGCACCCACGAGGACGGTACGAGGAGCCCTCTGCCTGCCCGCGGGATGGATCCTCTCCAAATGGGGATCTCGGGGAGGGTGGGAGCAGCCCTGAGATGGGAAGGTTGGGTTCCACTGGTGGGGAGAGTGTTTGATAGGAACGGTTGGACTCCATGATCCGGTGGGTCTCTTCCAACCTGGTGATGCTATGATGCTATGATTCTATGATTCTATGATGTGGAATGGGGGTGATGCTGACCACAGAAAGGCCCGTTCAAGGGGACCTTCCTCCTCCTTGAGGGGGTTTTGTGGGTTCTGAAGGCTCCCACCCTCTGGTGCTTTGCTGTCTGCTGAGTCTGGATGTCTTTGGGCAGTACCTGGCCCTGTGGGACATCTCAGCTTCAGTGACATCCTGGACACGTCCCTGAAGGTCAGCTGGCAGGAGCCACTGGAGAAGAACGGCATCCTGACAGGTGAGGGAGCACAGATGGGTACCCAGCTCCCTCTTTGACCCTCTTCCCACTCCCCTTTCCTCACCATAGACTCTTCCCCAGCCCCACTCACCCTTGTGGTGGACAAGGGTGGGGGTTGACAGCACGGGGCACGTTTCAGGCTACCGGATCTCCTGGGAGGAGTACAACCGCACCAACACCCGGGTGACCCACTACTTGCCCAACGTCACCCTGGAGTACCGCGTCACCGGCCTCACCGCCCTCACCACCTACACCATCGAAGTGGCTGCCATGACCTCCAAGGGCCAAGGGCAGGTCTCCTCCTCCACCATCTCCTCAGGGGTGCCACCAGGTGAGCAGAGTGCTGCAGGGATGCTGGGGCCTGGGAGGGGTGCTGAGGGTGAGGAGTTGGTGTCACCTGCCCTACCTTCTCCCTGCAGAGCTCCCTGGTGCCCCCACCAACCTGGGCATCTCCAACATTGGACCCCGCTCCGTCACCCTCCAGTTTCACCCGGGCTACGATGGCAAAACCTCCATCTCCCGCTGGCAGGTGGAGGCACAGGTACAGGGTGGCTTCGGAGAGGGTGTGAGGAGGTGCCAGGGGTGGCAGCTCACTCCGCTCCCATCCCACAGATAGGCCACAACGGTGAGGCTGAAGAGTGGGGGCTCATCCACCAGCTTGCCAACGAGCCCGATGCTCGCTCCATGGAGGTGCCCAACCTCAAGCCCTACACCTACTACAGGCGAGTGGCTGAGACGATGCATCCTGGGGGACTGGAGCCCTATTGTCTCCCACCATGACCCCCTTCCCTCTCCCCTTTTAGTTTCCGCATGCGGCAGGTGAATATTGTGGGCACCAGCCCTCCCAGCCTGCCCTCCCGGAGGATCCAGACCCTGCAGGCACCCCCAGACGTGGCACCTGCTAATGTCACCCTGCGGACAGCCAGTGAGACCAGCCTGTGGCTGCGCTGGATGGTGAGGGAGGAACCGCAGCTCTGGAGGGTTTTTTGCCCGTGAGCGTGGGGCTCTGGAGCTTGGGAGAGTGGGGAGCAGAGGGAGGATGGAGTTGGGGTGGCTATGGGAGCTTGGAAGTGACAGTGCCTATCTCTGCCGGCTGGGGCCAGCCCCTCCTGGAGCAGGAGTACAACGGGAACCCCGACTCGGTGGGCTACAAGATCCGGTACGAACGCTCTGATGGGCGAGGGCAGCCAGCGGTGCACATTGTCCACGACCGTGTGGAGCGGGAGTACACCATCGAGGACCTGGAAGAGTGGACCGAGTACCGGGTACAAGTCCAAGCCTTCAACGCCATCGGCTTGGGGCCCTGGAGCCAATCGGTGCTGGGACGCACCCGGGAGTCAGGTACTGCTACCCACCCTGTGGTGCTGGGCACCCACTCCATCCTGATCCAACCACTGACCCTACTCTCATCCCCTACTCTCATCCCCTTCTCCTCCAGTGCCCTCCTCTGGCCCCAGCAATGTGTCAGCAGTGGCCACCACCTCCAGCAGCATGCTGGTCCAGTGGAGTGACATTCCCGAGGCAGACTGCAATGGCCTCATCCTGGGCTACAAGGTGAGCTCCAACCGCAGACCTGGTGCTGTAGCTCTGCCTGGAATCATAGAATCCATAGAATCACCAGGTTGGAAGAGACCCACTGGCTCATCGAGTCCAACCATTCCCATTAATCACTAAACCATGTCCCTCAGCGCCTCGTCCACCTGTCCCTTAAACACCTCCAGGGAAGATGACTCAACCCCCTCCCTGGGCAGCCTCTGCCAGTGCCCAATGACTCTTCCTGTGAAAAATTTCTTCCTGATGTTCAACCTAAATCTCTCCTGGCGGAGCTTGAGGCCATTCCCTCTTGTCCTGTCCCCTGTCACTTGGGAGAAGAGCCCAGCACCCTCCTCTCCACAACATCCTTTTAGGAAGGCTGCCTACCTGCAGCCCTGCCAGCCTCACCTGCAACCCTGGGAATTATGTCTTTCCCAGCTCCCTGTTTGTGCCACCTCCAAGAACTGTGTCCGTCTTTGATGCTGTGCTGCTCCATGCTGGGATGTCCCAGGGGCTGTGGCACTGCCTGGTGATGTCACACGGGATCTTTTGCAGGTGATATACAAGAAAAAGGACTCGGATGCGCGCGCCCAGTTCTGGCTGGCGGAGGGCAATGCCTCCCGCAGTGCCCAGCTGAGTGGGCTGGGCAAGTACACGCTGTACGAGATCCGCGTGCTGGCCTTCACCAGGATGGGAGATGGTGTGCCCAGCCGGCCCCCAGTCCTTGAGCGGACACTGGACGATGGTGGGTAACAGCACCTCGGTGGGCATGGAGACCTGAATAGGCTGTGAGGTCCTGTGGGTGCCCAAAGTCTTCCCATTCCATCCTCTCCTTCTTTCCTGGGGTGATCCCTCTTTCTCCTGACTAGGATACCTGGGATTTGTATTCCTGATGGACGGGGACAGGCTTTGTTTACATGGAGCCTGGCGCTTTGCATGTGTTTGTGCTCCCCCAGTGAACCCCATCTCTCCCCTCCGCAGTGCCCGGCCCCCCTGTGGGCATCCTCTTCCCTGAAGTGAGGACCACGTCCGTGCGGCTCATCTGGCAGCCGCCCGCAGCACCCAATGGCATCATCCTGGGTAGGTGGGGAGGTGTTTTGGTTGTGCCACACTGGGATGCTCTTCATAGGGGTGCAGAAGTCTTGTAGGAGAAGGGATAGACATGGTAGAGGCAGAGACCAGCTCCCTGAGGTCCTCCAAGGATCCCGGAGACCATTGCCCCCTAGGGTTGAGGTTTCCCCTCTCACCAGGCTGTGCTGAATCATAGAATCATAGAATTGCCAGGTTGGGAAATGACCCATCAGATCATCGAGTCCAACCATTCCTATCAAACACTAACCCTTGCCCCTCAGCACCAAGATGCCCTTAGCCTTCTTGGCCACCTGGGCACACTGCTGGCTCATGTTCAGTCACAGTCAACCAACCCCCCCAGGTCCTTCTCCAGGCAGCTTTCTAGCCAGACTTCTTCTAGTCTGGAGCTGCACAGGATTGTTGTGCCCCAAGTGCAGGACCCGGCATTTGGCCTTGTTAAACCTTAGGCCACTGGTCTCGGCCCAGCAGTCCGGCCTGTTCAGATCCCTTTGGAGCCTCCCTACCCTCCAACTGATCCAACTTCCATCCAGCTTAGTGTCATCTGCAAACCTGCTGAGGGAGCACTCAATGCCTTCATCCAGGTCATTGATAAAGACATTGAACACCAGGCTGTGCTGTGTCCCAGGCTATGTGTGAGCAACCCTGTGTAGGGAGCCAAAACCCCTGGATGTGGGGCAAGGATGGAGGAGGGAGACATGCACAGGGGAACCAGGAGGGTGTCCTCTTTGCCAGCCCCACCATGCTGTTCCTTTCATAGAATCATAGAATCGTAGAACAACCAGGTTGGAAGGGACCCATCGGATCTTCTAGTCCAACCATTCCTATAAAATGCTAAGCCAAGTCCCTCAAGACCTCATCCACCTGTGCCTTAAACACCTCCAGGGAAGGTGAATCAACCACCTCCCTGGGCAGCCTAGTCCAATGCCCAATGACCCTCTGTGTGAAAAACTTCCTCCTAATCTCCAGCCTAAATCTCCCCTGGTGGAGCTTGAGGCCATTCCCTCTTGTCCTGTCCCCTGGCACTTGGGAGAAGAGGCCAGCTCCCTCCTCTCTACAACCTCCCTTCAGGTAGTTGTAGAGAGTAATGAGGTCTCCACATTTCCCCACAGCCTACCAGGTCACCCACTGCCTCAACACCAGCACGGCCAACTCAGCCACCGTGGAGGTGCTGGAGCCCAGCGCCAGGCAGTACACGGCCACCGGCCTCCAGCCAGAGGCCACTTACCTCTTCCGCATCGCAGCACAGACCCGCAAGGGCTGGGGCGAAGCAGCTGAAGCCCTCGTGGTGACCACAGAGAAGAGAGGTAACCAGAGCAGGGGTCCTGCCTGCGGTGGGGGGCTGTGTGTGCCTATGGTGTGGTGCTCCCAGCCCCTCGCCTCTCCCAGATCGCCCACAGCCCCCTGGGAAGCCGCTGGCCCAGCAGGAGGAGGTGCGAGCCCGCAGCGTGCTGCTCTCCTGGGAGCCAGGCAGCGATGGGCTCTCCCCCGTCCGCTACTACACGGTGCAGACCCGTGAGCTGCCGGACGGCGAGTGGGTGCTGCACTCAGCTTCCATCAGCCACAACACTACCACCTTCGTCGTGGACAGGTGAGGCGCGGGCTGGCCCTCAACGGGGCTGTGGTGCGATGGGGAGCTGAGCAGATGATGGGTTCTGCTTTGGGTAGTTACCCTGTGCCTCAGTTACCCCATTCCTTGCAGCAGGGTTGGGAAGCAGCAGATGATGTGCCCTGTGGGAGGGAGGGGGGGTGGCTCCCAGGGTCATCCGTCAGTCAACTTTGGTCTACAGCCAACTGAACATGAGCCAGCAGTGTGCCCAGGTGGCCAAGAAGGTCAATAGCATCCTGGCTTAGATCAGAAATGGTGTGACCAGCAGGGCCAGGGAGGTTATTCTCTCTCTGTACTCAGCACTGATGAGGCCGCTCCTTGAATACTGTGTTCAGTTGTGGGCCCCTCACCACAAGAAGGATGTTGAGGCTCTGGAGCGAGTCCAGAGAAGAGCAATGAAGCTGGTGAAGGGGCTGGAGAACAGGCCCTAAGAGGAGTGGCTGAGAGAGCTGGGGGTGTTTATCCTGGAGAAGAGGAGGCTGAGGGGAGACCTCATTGCTTTCTACAGCTACCTGAAAGGAGGTTGTGGAGAGGAGGGAGCTGGGCTCTTCTCCCAAGTGCCAGGGGACAGGACAAGAGGGAATGGCCTCAAGCTCCACCAGGGGAGATTTAGGCTGGAGATTAGGAGGAAGTTTTTCACACAGAGGGTCATTGGGCATTGGACTAGGCTGCCCAAGGAGGTGGTTGAGTCACCTTCCCTGGAGGTGTTTAAGGCACGGGTGGATGAGGTCTTGAGGGACATGGTTTAGTGTTTGATAGGAATGGTTGGACTAGAAGATCCGATGGGTCCCTTCCAACCTGGTTGTTCTATGATTCTATGATCTCACCATCACCAACCCGCTCTGCTTCCATCCAGGCTGAAGCCCTTCACCTCCTACAAGTTCCGTGTGAAGGCGACAAATGACATCGGGGACAGCGAGTACAGTGAGGAGTCAGAGTCACTCACCACCCTACAGGCAGGTCAGCACAGGCTGTGGCTCCTGGGGCAAGAATAGGGGGTGCCCCCTGGGCATCGACCTGTGCCCAGGATCAGAGCTTCACTGCCTGCTTCTCCCATGCAGCCCCCGAGGAAGCTCCCACCATCCTCTCCGTCACCCCACACACCACAACGTCAGTGCTCATCCGCTGGCAGGTACTGTCCCCTCCGCCTTCTGGGGTGCTGTGGGACTAGCCACCCACCCTTTTGGGAGGTGGCACCGAGCCATGATGGGGACAACCATCTAGGGGCTCTGGGGAGCCCCAGACCAGAGCAGCCTCTCACTGTCCTCCCCACGCAGCCCCCCACTGAGGACAAGATCAATGGGATCCTTCTGGGTTTCCGCCTCCGCTACCGTGAGCTGGTGTACGACAGCCTGCGCGGCTTCACCCTGCGCAGCATCGGCAACGCTGGTGCCACGTGGGCCGAGCTCACCCGTGAGTGTTTGTCACCCTGCCGAGCTCGAGGACCTGTGGCTGGGGGTGGCTGGTCCCATGGGGGTGGCTGGAGGACAGGGCAGGGCAGTGTCCTGTGCTCCATGGCCTCTCCTGGGCTTAAGCCTGGAGCTGTCAGGGTCAAGCTGTGCGCCACAGAGCTGTCACCAGTCCCCTTGTGCCACCAGGTCGGTGGCTGAACATTAGGAAAAAAATTTTCACAGAAAGGGTCATTGGGCACTGGAACAGGCTGCCCAGGGAGGAGTTTGAGTCATCTGGTGGTGTTTAAGGGACAGGTGGACGAGGTGCTGAGGGACATGGTTTAGTGATTGATGAAAATGGTTGGACTCAATGATCTGATGGATCTTTTCCAACCTGGTGATTCTATGACCCCAGAGGGAATGGGGTCAAATTGACTCTGGAGAAAGCAGGAATACAAGTGACAAGGGCAGAGCCCAAGACCAGACCTTGCCCGTGCACTGTTCTCAGCTGGGGTCAGACCCCCATGGAGATGCCAATGCTCAGAATCTAGCTCATGCCTCTTAGGGGATGGGTCTGGAGGTTGGAAAGGCTCCTCAGTGCTATGATAGCCCTGTTGGCACATGGGGGTGACAGGGCCCTGGCAGGGGTCACTTGCCCCAGCCCAGGATGGGGTGGTCACTCAGAGGTGGAAACTTCCCTGTGCTGTGTGTGGGACTAACAACTGCCTGCTCTTCTGCCCTGTGCCCCCCAGCTGTCTACGCCGTGCACAACCTCAGCGAGGTCTCCCTCACCCAGTATGAGCTGGACAGTAAGTCGCTGCTCCCCCTGCCCCTCTCTGCCTCTCCTTACTGCCCTCCCCACCGCACTGCCAAGTCCCCCAGGGGTGGTGGGACACCCAAGCCACAAGAAGGTCCCTGCTCACCCCTTCTTCCCCTTTTCCCCCCACAGACCTGAGCAAGCACCGGCGCTATGAGATCCGCATGAGTGTGTACAATGCCGTGGGCGAGGGTCCCCCTAGTCCTCCCCAGGAGGTCTTCGTGGGTGAAGCGGGTGAGTCCAGCAGCACAGCCCTAACTTGTGAGGGGCTGCCTACGGCTGGGGGCTTGTCTGCCCCAGTGTTCTCATGCATGCCAAGACCAGGCGGTGCAGCCCTTGCATCAAGGAGGGCTTCTCCCTCCTTGGTCTCATCTGGAGAAGAGGAGGCTGAGGGGAGACCTCATTGCTCTCTCCAGCTACCTGAAAGGAGGTTGTGGAGAGGAGGGAGCTGGGCTCTTCTCCCAAGTGACAGGGGACAGGATGAGAGGGAATGCTCTCAAGCTTCACCAGGGGAGGTTTAGGCTGAACATTAGGAAGAAATTTTTCGTGGAAAGGGTCACTGGGCACTGGCAGAGTCTTCCCAGGGAGGGGCTTGAGTCACCTTCCCTGGAGGTGTTTAAGGGACGGGTGGACGAGGTGCTGAGGGACATGGTTTAGTGATTGATGGGAATGGTTGGACTCGATGATTCGGTGGGTCTCTTCCAACCTGGTGATTCTATGATCTGGGAAGTGACGCTGTCCCCTTTTTCACCGCAGTGCCCACCGGTGCACCACAGAATGTGGCAGTGCAGGCGGCCACGGCCACTCAGCTGGACGTCACCTGGGAACCACCACCTGTCGAGAGCCAGAATGGAGACATCCAGGGCTACAAGGTACCCGGCTCTGTCACCTGGGAGCTGGCGCTGGGATGGGCTTCAGGGCCACTGGGTGCTCTGGGAAGGTGCTGGATTCCTTAGGGAGGCACAGAGTGCCCTGGGGAGATGCTGGGTGTCCTCGGAGGATGTTGAGCATCCTTAAGAGATAATGGAATGGTTTGGGTTGGAAGGGACCTTAGAGCCCATCCAGTCCCACCCCTGCCATGGACAGGGACATCTCTCACTGCATCAGGTTGCTCCAAGCCCCATCAACCTGGCCTTGAACACCTCCAGGGATGGGGCAGCCACGGCTTCTCAGTGCAACGTGGGGCAGAGCCTCCCCATCCTCGTCTTGAGGAATTTCTTCCAAATATCTCACCTACATCTTCCCCCTGCCCTCCTGGGCTGCTGGCGGTGCCAGGTGTCCCATCCCGGTTGCCGAGCGGCCGCTGGGCAGCAGGTGGCACTGTTGTCCCTGGGATGCAGCCGGGATGCTGCAGGGATGCTCAGCCTTGGGCGCCTCCTCGGCTACATCATAGAATCGTAGAACAACCAGGTTGGAAGAGACCCATCGGATCATCGAGTCCAACCATTCCTATCAAACACTAAACCACGTCTCTCAGGACCTCATCTACCTGTGCCTTAAACACCTCCAGGGAAGGTGAATCAACCACCTCCCTGGGCAGCCTAGTCCAATGCCCAATGACCCTCTGTGTGAAAAACTTCCTCCTAATCTCCAGCATAAATCTCCCCTGGTGGAGCTTGAGGCCATTCCCTCTTGTCCTGTCCCCTGTCCCTTGGGAGAAGAGCCCAGCTCCCTCCTCTCTACAACCTCCTTTCAGGTAGCTGTAGAAAGCAATGAGGTCTCCCCTCAGCCTCCTCTTCTCCAGGATAAACACCCCCAGCTCTCTCAGCCGCTCCTCATAGGGTCTGTTCTCCAGCCCCTTCACCAGCTTCATTGCTCTTCTCTGGACTCGCTCCAGAGCCTCAACATCCTTCTTGTGGTGAGAGGCCCACAACTGAACACAGGATTCAAGGAGCGGCCTCAACAGTGCTGAGTCCAGAGGGAGAATCACCTCCCTGGCCCTGCTGGTCACACCATTTCTGATCCAAGCCAGGATGCCATTGGCCTTCTTGGCCACCTGGGCACACTGCGGGCTGATGTTCAGTCAGCTGTCAACCAACACCCCCAGGTCCCTCTCCTCCTGGCAATTTTCCAGCCAGACTTCTCCCAGTCTGTAGCTCTTGAGGTTTAGGCACAGCTGCAAGATGATCTCAGCCTGCTTGGTCACCTCAAAGGTGATCCCAGTGCGCGAGACCTCACCCCTGAAAGGAGGTTGTAGCGAGGCAGATGTTGGTCCTTCTCCCAATAACAAATGACAGGATGACAGGATATGTCCTGAAGTTGTGCCGCAGGAGGTTTAGATTGCAAATTAGGAAAAATTCCTTCACCAAAAGGGCTGTCACGCACTGTCAAGCGCTGCTGGGGGACAAGGTCGAGTCACCATCCCTGGAGAGATTTAAAAGACGTGTAGAGTTGGCGCTTCAGGACACGGTTTGGCGGTGGAGTTGACAGCACTAGGGTAAGGGTTGGACTCGATGATCTTCAAGGTCTTCTCCAGCCTGAATAATTCTATCAGCTGTGAGTGGGGGTTGTGTCTGATGCCCAGTGCAGCCTGGAGACACTTAAGGGACGGGTGGATGAGGTGCTGAGGGACATGGTTTAGTATTTGGTAGGAATGGTTGGACTCGATGATCCGATGGGTCTCTTCCAACCTGGTGATTCTATGATTCTATGATTCCAGCATGTTCAGAGCCCCCAGTCCTTCCAGAACAGGAGTTTAGGTGCTTGGGGAGGGCTGTGTCGGGTGTTTGGGCACAGCAAAAAGCCTGGAGGGGCGAGATGGGCTTGATCCATGCATCACCTGGGTCTCCATGCCCCCTCTTCCTCCTGCAGATCCACTTCTGGGAGGCCCAGCGCCAGAATGAGAGCGCACGAGTGAAGACGCTTTTCCTGCCCGAGAATGGAGTGAAGCTGAAAAACCTGACGGGTTACACCTCGTACTGGGTCAGCGTCGCTGCCTTCAACGCTGCAGGAGATGGGCCCCGCAGCCCCCCTGTCAAGGGGCGGACGCAGCAGGCAGGTGGGGCTCTTGGCAGGGCTGCCTCCAGCCCTTCGCTCAGCACGGTCACATCCAGACCCCTGCGTCCCTGGGCTCTGTGGGGAGAGGTCTCCATGGGTCCAGCTCCAGTGAAGTCTGTCTGATGCCCCAGCATCCCAGCTCTGTGCTGGGTCCTGCTCCTGCTGTCCCAGAGACCGACCCTGGGCTCATCCAAAAAGTTTTGTGGGTTGGGGAGGACACAGAGGCGAAGGTCTTGGCTGATTCTTGAGGAAAGGTCTTGGCTGAGACTTGGGGTTGTTTAACCTGGAGAAGAGGAGGCTGAGAGGAGACCTCATTACTCTCTACAACTACCTGAAGGGAGGTTGTAGAGAGGAGGGAGCTGGGCTCTTCTCCCAAGGGACAGGGGACAGGACAAGAGGGAATGGCCTCAAGCTCCACCAGGGGAGATTTAGGCTGGAGATTAGGAGGAAGTTTTTCACACAGAGGGTCATTGGGCATTGGAATAGGCTGCCCAGGGAAGGGGTTGATTCCCCTTCCCTGGAGGTGTTTAAGGGACGGGTAGATGAGGTCTTGAGGGACTTGGTTTAGTGTTTGATAGGAATGGTTGGACTAGAAGATCCGATGGGTCCCTTCCAACCTGGTTGTTCGATGAAAAATGTAGGTCTTGGCAGGAGAAGCAAGGAGGACACTTATTCCCTCAGCTGCACATGGTGTCCCGACAGGGTGTTTTTTGCAGTGGGGAGGGGTGAACAAGGAGGTGGCAACAGTGTGGTGTGAGATGGTGATGACAAGTGCTGTAGATGTCCCCCGGGAGTGCTGAGCTGGTCCCAGCCACTCTATTCCTTGCAGCCCCCAGTGCCCCCGGCTCCATCCGGTTCAGCGAGCTGACAACCACGTCGGTGAACGTGTCCTGGGAGCCACCACCACTCCCCAACGGAATCCTGGAGGGCTACAGGCTGATCTACGAGCCCTGCATGCCTGTGGATGGTGAGAGCACGGTCAGGGCACTGAGGGGAGCTGGGAGGGCTCCAGGGAGGACCTGACTCAGTCTCCATTCCTTCAGGCATCAGTAAAATTGTGACAGTGGATGTGAAGGGGAACAGCCCACTCTGGTTGAAGGTGAAGGACCTGGCCGAGGGTGTGACCTACCGGTTCCGAATCAGGGCCAAGACTTTTGCCTATGGGCCTGATGTTGAAGCAAACATCACGACGGGGCCTGGCGAAGGTAAAGGGGGATGTGTGGGATGCTGTGCTGAGATGAGGGAGGAGATGTAGTGGGGACAGCTCTACCAGTGCCACCGAGGCTGGCACAGCCACTTGCCAGCTTGTAGCCCTGTGTCAGTTCTGTCTCCAGCTCTGTTCTGGATCCCCAGGTGCCCCTGGTCCCCCCGGGGAGCCCTTCATCTCCCGCTACGGCTCGGCTATCACCATCCACTGGTCAAGCGGGGACCCTGGCCAAGGGCCTATCACCAGATACGTCATCGAAGCCCGTCCTTCAGGTACCACCTCTCTGCTTTCCATGCCCACCTCAGTATCAGCAGCACCTTGGTTTCAGGAAAAAGGGAAACTGAGGCAAGGAGTGCTCACCTCTCCCAAAGAGCCGAGTTGGGGATAAGGACCTGGGTATCTGGGATGTTGGCCACGTGCTTGTCCATAAGGACTGGGCTGCTGAGTGGTTGCTGACTGGGGCTGCTGGAAAGGGGCTAGCAAACGATGGAGCAGCACAATCGATGCTGCTGCTTTCATGGGCACGGAGGTCTTGACACTCCCCCAGCCAAGTGAGGGGATTCGAGGGCTACCAAGGGTATCCCTGGTGGGTAGGGCTGGCAGCCAAGGCTCCCAATCTGCATGGCAGGGAGCCAGCAGGCACAGCCCCGATCTCTCCTACAACCCTGAGTTAGTGATTTCTCCCTGCCTCTTCAGCACACAATCGATGGGAGGGCAGTACCCAGGAGGGAAACCCCTCACTCGTGAGCCTGGAGGGCTGTGGGAAGTGCTCTGAGGCTGCGGTGGCAGCATGTCCCCAGGAGCTGCCTTGCCCTCTCGACCACGAGCAGGGCAGGCGATCGATCTGCCGCCTGCATCTTTATGGCTTTGTAATGATGCTGCAGTGAGTGAGCTCAGTGCCTGACGGTGCTGGGAGGGCCAGGCAGAGGGCACATGCTCTGAGATGGATGGAGATCAGCCTCAGGAGTCCCACAGAGCCAGTCCCCTGTTCCCAAAGCCCTTTCTCTCTTCCAGACGAGGGGCTCTGGGACATCCTCATCAAAGACATCCCGAAGGAAGTGACTTCTTACACCTTCAGTATGGACATCCTCAAGCAGGGGGTCAGCTATGATTTCCGTGTCATCGCCGTGAACGACTATGGCTATGGGACCCCCAGCACGCCTTCCCCCTCTGTGTCAGGTAGCTGGCAGGGGCAGCACGTGGTTGTCCCTGGGGGGATGCTGTCACCCCTGTGCTGGAGAGAGAGTCCTAATGTTGCTCTGTTCTCATGGCCATCACTGAAACCCATCTCCCTGCCTCTACCTGGCTCCTGAAGAGCCCCAAATCCTGCTGCCAGCAGCATCTGCCAGCACTCCCTTTGGAAAGCCGCTTGCTCTCCCCCTTTAACCCACTTCCTCACACGAATCCAGGTCTTTCAAAGTTCCCCACGGTGACCCCATGCCTTGCAGTGAGGTCTCCCTATCCATACTGGTTTGCCTCCCTGTGCCCGTCCCCCTCTGATCCTCCCTGCTGTGCCCCAGCCCAGAAAACCAACCCATTCTACGAGGAGTGGTGGTTCCTGGTGGTCATCGCCCTGGTGGGGCTCATCTTCATCCTCCTGCTCGTCTTTGTGCTCATCATCCGTGGGCAGAGCAAGAAGTACGCTAAGAAGTCAGACTCAGGTGAGAACCGGGGAGCTGGTAGCTGGTGATGGGATCCTCCCAGGACACCAGTTGGAGGGAGTGCCGAGCCCTGACCCTGTAGGAGCTTCTCTGGAGCTCCTCTGCCTGCCCTTGGGGTCTGAACTGGATGGTGGGAGCCCGGAGGGCAGAGCTCCTCCAGAAACGCTGTGACATTTGATAAAGATGCTGTGGGTTTCCTGGAGAGCTCTGGAAGCTAAAGATTAAATAAGCGACTTGTGCTGCTGTCAGCTGTGGAGGGAGGCAGGGCAGCCTGGGGGCTCAGCAGAGGTCGCTGGGATTAGTCAAACACAGTTCTGTTTTCTTAGCTGCATCAAGGGCTCAAATTGTGGGGAAAATCCAGACCTCCTCGTTAAGCAAACAGAGCCGCTGAGCTGGGAGCTGGTGGTGATGGGGCAGGTCAGGGGGTGAGTCAAGGCGGGCAGGCTCAACGCGGCCAGCAGTGCTGGGCAAGGGGCTGATCCACGGCTGCTGCCCTGGGACTGGCACTTCATGAGTGTCCCCAAGCTTTGGTGTCTTCAACACCGAAGCCAGCACATCTGTCCCCAAGCTATTCCCCCGTCCCCCCTGCGCAGGGTCCAGGCTGCACAGGGAGGGTCTGAACATCCCATCCTGCAGGGAACGGCTCCAAGGCGACCGCCCTGAGCCACGGCGAGATGGTGAGCCTGGATGAGGGCAGCTTCCCAGCCCTGGAGCTCAACAACCGGCGCCTCTCCATCAAGAACTCCTTCTGTCGGAAGAACGGCATCTATACCCGGTAGGTACCCCTGCCACAGCCCCCTCCCCGGGCAGGAGGGAGTTGTCCCTCCATTGTACACTCGCCATGGGATGGGGATGGCTGATACCTTGGGAGGTAACCCTATTCTGCCTGAGGTCACCCCTGCCATGAGCTCCACTGGCCCCGATTTGCTGGGATGCTGAACAGCCTGAAAAGCTGGGGATCCTGGAGGAGGGGGACCTGGGGGTGTTGGTTGACAGCGACTGACCATGAGCCAGCAGTGGCCCAGGTGGCCAAGAAGGCCAAGGGCATCTTGGCTTGGATCAGAAACGGTGTGGCCAGCAGGTCCAGGGAGGTTATTTTTCATGGAAATGGTCATTGGGCCTCCTGGCAGAGGCTGCCCAGGGAGGGGGTTGAGTCACCTTCCCTGGAGGTGTTTAAGGGATGGCGAATGAGGTGCTGAGGGATATGGGTTAGTATTTGATAGGAATGGTTGGACTTGATGATCCGGTGGGTCTCTTCCAACCTGGTGATCCTATGTTTCTATGATCCCTGAGAGCTCCTATGGGCAGAATGCTTGGGGTGGGCTTGGCATGATTTAGGGGCGATCCCTGTGCCCACCCTGGGGTCAGCTGGGCGCATCCTCGAGAGGGTACCCATGCTGAGCACCTGCTTCTTCCCAAGGTCACCACCACGGCCCAGCCCTGGCAGCCTCCACTACTCGGATGAGGATGTGACCAAGTACAATGACCTGATCCCTGCCGAGAGCAGCAGTCTGACCGAGAAGCCCTCCGAGGTCTCCGACTCTCAGGTGACTCCCTGGGGCTGCATGCAGGGATGGGAGCCTTAGGGAGGGGAATGCGGGGGCCAGATGGATGGTGCTGGGAGCCCTTCCAAGGCATCAGCATCGCTCTCTGCCACCAACACACAGGTCTCGATGCGTGTTTGAGAAAAGTGATGCTGGTCCTGCTCCCCTGCCCCATCCTGGGTGTTAGGCAGCGGCATTTAGGAGGAAGTTTTTCACACAGAGGGTCACTGGGCATTGGACTAGGCTGCCCAGGGAGGTGGTTGATTCCCCTTCCCTGGAGGTGTTTAAGGGACGGGTGGATGAGGTCTTGAGGGACTTGGTTTAGTGTTTGATAGGAATGGTTGGACTCGAGGATCGGATGGGTCTCTTCCAACCTGGTTGTTCTATGATTCTATGATCCCCCATGGCTTTGCAGCACAAAGGGCGTGCGCCTTGTGTGCTGGGGATGTGGCACTGCAGAGTCCCCTGAGGGCTGTTGGGGACAGAGGATGGGAGGACAGTGGTGTTGGGAACTGTCCTGCTGCCTGGTCGCTGGTGGCAACGACCATGACTCTGCCAACACTGAAAAATGGCATCTTTGTCTCCTCCTGGAGAAACAGGCAGCTGTAGCCCTGCAGGATTGCGGCCGCGGGCAGCTTCCTGGGCAGGCAGCCCCTGGGGAGGCCGCAGGAGCATCACCCCCAGCATCGATGCTGGGTGGCATCTGAAAAGATGAAGACGAAGCCCATGGGAGGGTCCTGGGGGTCCCCATTGCTGTCCTTGAGCAGGAGGGGGTCTGGCCCTGGAGGACCCCCCATTGCTGCCTGCATCGGCTCTTTCTTTTCCCTTCACAAAGCGGATGCCGGCTTCGCTCCCTCTTGCCGCAGCAGGGTTCGAGTGGCTTTTGAGGAGCTGTGAAGAGCGGCAGGAGCTGGAGCTGGCGCAAAACAGCTTCCCCACCGCCCTCAATGGGCCCTTTGTGCACGGCCAAGGGAAGCTGAATCCAATTACTGCAGCTTGGAGGCAGGGCTGCCAGCACCCTCCTCAAAAAAACACCCTCCCCACCAGCCTGGGGCAGCACAGCCTCAGGAACCCCCCAACGTCCCAGGGGCCCACGGCCCTGCAACCCTTTTGTACTAGGTTTTAGCTTTAGAAATCCCCCAGCAGTGCCGCAGCCATCCCAGCCCCTGAAGTCTTTTAGGATGGGTGATTTTCTGGGCCCCTCACCACAAGAAGGATGTTGAGGCTCTGGAGCAAGTCCAGAGAAGAGCAACAAAGCTGGTGAAGGGGCTGGAGAACAGAACCTATGAGGAGCGGCTGAGAGAGCTGGGGGTGTTTATCCTGGAGAAGAGGAGGCTGAGAGGAGACCTCATTACTCTCTCCAACTACCTGAAAGGAGGTTGTGGAGAGGAGGGAACTGGGCTCTTCTCCCAAGGGACAGGGGACAGGACAAGAGGGAATGGCCTCAAGCTCTCCCAGGGGAGATTTAGGCTGGAGATTAGGAGGAGGTTTTTCACAGAAAGGGTCATTGGGCATTGGACTAGGCTGCCCAGGGAGGTGGTTGATTCCCCTTCGCTGGTGGTGTTTAAGGGACGGGTAGATGAGGTCTTGAGGGACTTGCTTTAGTGTTTGATAGGAATGGTTGGACTAGAAGATCCGATGGGTCTCTTCCAACCTGGTTGTTCTATGATTCTATGATTCTATGATTCTATGATTTTGGGGGACTGGAGGGTGATGCCCTCATGCTCACCCCACTGTCTTTGGTCTTTAGGGCAGCGACAGCGAGTACGAAGTGGACCCCAGCCACCAGAAAGCTCACTCCTTCGTCAACCACTACATCAGCGACCCCACCTACTACAACTCGTGGCGGCGACAGCAGAAGGGCATCTCCCGGGCGCAGGCGTACAGCTACACCGAGAGCGACTCTGGGGAGCCTGACCACGCGCCCCTCTCTAACAGCACCTCCACGCAGCAGGGCAGCCTCTTCCGTCCCAAAGCCAGCAGGACTCCCACCCCCCAGACCCCTGGCAACCCCCCCAGCCAGCCTGGTACCCTCTACCGCCCACCCAGCAGCCTGGCTCCCGGTTCCAGAGCGCCCATCGCTGGATTTTCTTCTTTCGTTTGATATTTAAACAGAAGCCAAACCAAACAGGAGACAAAAAATATTCAAAAAAGGAAGAAAGAACAACAACAGAAAAAAAGCCCCAAGAAATTAAGAAGAAAGCAAAAAGCAGCAAGGGGGAGAAGAGGAGGAGAAGCAGAGAGGCCAGAGGGCCCTGGGGAGGGCAGTGGTGCCGTTGTGGGCTCAGCACCATGGTGGATGTTTCTGTTTCTCGGCAGTGCTGGGACAGAACGCGGAGAGCCTTCCCTGGGGCTGGGGAGCAAAACCCAGCTCCTCTTCTTTGGCCAAAGCTTTCTGCATCATGGACGACTCAGCCAAGGTGGGGCAGGATCGCTCCAGACTTTGCCTTGGCACCCACCGCGGCTGCTCCGAGCCGCTGCTGGGCTCGCCGGGGGCCCTGGGTGCTGCCAGGCTGGGTGCAGGGGCTCTCGCTGTGCCAAACCTCAGCCCCTCTGACAGCCTCCGGTTGTGGCACCATCCGGACACAGGGACAAGTGGTGACAGAGAGACTCCCGACTGCAGAGGGGAAGAGTAGCTCTGCTCATCTTAAAAACTCTGGACATGAAACTCCCACCCTGGACCCCTCAGTCTTCGGGGAGAAGGAGTCAGCCACTGTACTGGGAACCCAGGGGGGCAACTAATTCCTCCCCTTGTTTGTGCCTGGCCCAGCACAGCCCCCCGAGGAGAACTCAGAACTTAAACCCCAGGAAAGCCCTGCTGGGGTGCAAGCGGTGCTGATGTCTCCCCCTGGTTTTGCACCTCAGGGCTGAGGAGAGGACTCAGCTGGGGTGACATGGCGATTGTAGCTGCCCTTCTGCACTTCTGGTGGTTTGGGGTTTTCCTTTAATGGGGTTTGGTGTGGAGGCCTGGGAGGATGAGGGGTGTTGGAGAGGGTGGCGATGCCCAGGGTGGGCTCTGCATAGCAACCCCCACCCCCCGCAGTGCCTACCGGTGAGCCAGGCACCAGCCCGGCAGCGCCGCAGTGCCCAGGCTGAGCTGAGGGAGATGCCAATAAATACAGCCTGAGGATCAGCCTGTCTCGCCTGTATGTCACCCTGCTGCAGGGGAGAAAGGACTAGCCAGATGTGTCCATCTGTCCCAGTGCCCCAGCTGGGCTGGGGACACTGGGAAGGAGCTGGGCAGAGGGTCCCAAGGGCTGTGGTGCTAGGATAGGGCCCAGAAAGATGCTTGGGACTGTGGTGGCTGTATTCTAGTGTGTTTCCATCCCATAGGGATAGAAAAGGGGGAGGAAAAGAGGAGCCAGTGGTGGGATAGGGGAGGAGGTAGGTGATGCCACCACACTGGGTGCCTCTGGCATCACCAGCAGCAGTCCTTCATCACTGGCACCAGGGATTTCTCCTGAGGCAGTTTGTTTTCAGACCTGGCAGGAAAATCCGGCTGACGCACTCAGGTTTCATTGCCGTCACCCCTCCGGCAGCAAACAGCGTGGGTCTGGAGCCAAGGGCTGGAGAAAGCTCAGCCTACTGAGAGCACCAGCACCAAGGCACATGTTCAGCCCTCATCCTGGTGTGGGGAAGGGTCTGGGGTTGCCAGAGGGAGTGATTTGCATTTGGGGACTGGTTGAGCTAAGGGCGCGTGACCTAGTGCTGCAGCACCATTGGAATGGGGAGAAAGGGAGGATGAAGATTAGGAAAAATTTTTTCATGGAAAGGGTCATTTGGCACTGGAACAGGCTGCCCAGGGAGGGGGGTAAGTCACCTTCCCTGGAGGTGTTTAAGGGACAGGTGGGTGAGGCACTGATGGTTTAGTGACGTGATGGGAATGGTTGAACTCGATGATCCAATGGGTCTTTTCCAACCTGGTGATTCTATGATGCTGTGGTGGCATCACTGCTGAGCTGCAGCCACTGGCACGAGTGTCCCTGCCTTGGCACATCCTCACAGCCCAGAGCTGGCGGGGAGCAGAGGGCATTTCTGGCAGGTGACTCATCTGACCTACTTGGGAGCTGGCGCTGAAGGAAGCAGAGCATCCAGGGTGCCCGTGTCCTCCCTGGGCAGCCAGGGGAGCTCTGGCACCCTGCTCAGGTGGAGATCTTGGCACAGGAGTGGAAGGTGGGTCTATATTTAACCAGGCAAATCCTGCCCCTCACTTGCAGCCCAGCTCCAGCCCCAGGTGTCCCAGCTTGAGTAAGAGAGAACTCCCTCGGACAGGGATGTAGAACTGCTGGAGTCACGGGGCAGAGCAGGTCTGGGGAGTTGAGCAACACAGGTGAGCTCCCCATGTGACAGACCTTCCCTGTATGAGGGACGCTCCCCACCTGCACAGGGCATGTACCAGCCTCTGTGAGCATCAGCATGGTCACTCAACACATCCCCAATGCGGGGACAATGGGATGTGGGTCCCAGGAGGTGCGTGCATGAGGTCTGTGTGTGCACCTAAGCACAGTGGCACAGAGCAGAGTCCCAGCCCAGCTCGTCTATCCTGGCCTGGCTTGTCCCTGGCCACAGGGAGGAGATGCTGGAGGGTGCAGCAACATCCATGGCAGGTTTGGAGTTGGTGCCATGCCAGGAGGTGAAGTTGTCAGTGCAGCTGTGGCCAAAATGCTTGAGGCTCAGTGGCAGCAACTGTGGTGAAAACAGGATGATCCTTTTCCACGCGAGGTTTCCCATGGCTGATGGACCTGAGGAAGTGGCAGATCCCACATCCCACCGCAGCAGTAGGTTTGTTCTCTGCTCCTTGGGGAACCTCCTTGGAGGCAATCTGGGAGCCACACAGGACAAAAAGCCTAGCGTGACCACAGTAGAGATGGGCTGAGTGCCAGTGGCATTACCAGGAGCCCTCACTTGCTTTTGCTGCCTCAGTTTCCCCACAGCACAGATACGATTGGACTGGCTGGCCCCACAAGGGAAGGTGTTGTGCTCTTTTCCAAGTACATCCACCTCTCCCCTGTCCCAGCTCTTTGCAAAAGTCTCTCTCTCTGCCCTGGCCCCTGTGGGCAGGTCTGGGCTGCCTGGGCCCAACCCTGCTGCTGCCTGCACTGCTGGCTCTCCAGGCTGCTCTGCGCAAGCTGTCGGCAGCAATCAGTCCCCAGGGACCAAATCGTCCTTGACGTCTCTCCTGCCTCTTGCTCGGTTCTCCCAAGGGCAGAGCACAGCTCGCTTATCAGGGTTGCGAGTTGAAGTAGGGCAGAGGGGAGAAGCTGCATCCTCAGAGCTCATAGGATAGACAGAGCAGCACCCAAGCGGTACTCGCTTGCTGTCCCAGATATGATGGGGAGATGTTTGTTGGCCAGAAATGGAGCTGTGACCTTTTCTTAATGTATTTTAGTTGAAGCAGCATTGGCATCGGAGGAATTGAGTAGTAGCAGCTAATTTCCACGTTAATATTAGACCAAGCAAGGTGTAATCAGAGCAAAGAGAAATGCTCAGTGTGGTGGAGGAGAAGCAGCCCTGCGGCCTGGGCTCTCCCTTTCCTCCAGATTTCCCAATTTCCCGACAGCTCTTGGGGCAGAGACGAGTGTACCCACCTTTCCCTTGCCTTGGGCTGCAGGGACAGCCCCTCCTGCCGTGCTGAGGGCTAGGTGGGACTTGGCACATCCTCTGCTGCCTCTTGTGCCATTCCAGGCTGCGGAGCTCATGGCACGGGCAGAAGAACCTTCCTTCCTGGTGTTGTGAGGAGAGGAGAGCCGCAGAGAGGATGGATCGAGGTCTGTGCACCCTGTCCCGCAGCTCTGGGTGACCAGCACACACCCTGGTGCCCTGGTTGAAGGGGTCTCTGCACCAAAGGTGTGCCAGGGGAGGGGTTTCCGTGGGTGCTGTTGGCTGCGACGGGTCCCTGCAGCAGCCGCACTCCAGGGCAGGATCCTTTGGGGATTCTGGGGCTGTCGCATCGTGTCTGGGTGATGTATTCCTGGGCATGTCCTGGGCTGAGCCTGTTTCCTGGCAGTGCCAGCCAGGGGAGCATGCCGGCTGGGAACCAGCAGGCTCCAACCTGCGTACGGCTTGTCCTGGCACTCGCTTATGCATCCCTGGGTGCCAAGGTGCTGGTGGTGAGCGGGTGTGCTGGTTAGCTGGATAACCACTCACTGCTGGGTGAATGGCACAGGGAAGGGGCAAGCCCCACACCTATGGGTGCAATCAAGCGTCTGGGGAATTGATGGGGGCTGTCGGGGATTGTGCCACTGATTGTGGCAGTAGCCAGTGCTGGGTTCTAGGGCTGAAGGGATTTAGGAGGCCTGTGGGGGCAATGCCCCATCCCTGGCTCCCTGAGGTATCCGGATAGTGATCCCCATGCCCTGCTGCAGCGCTGGGGTTTGGGGGAAGCACCCAGCTCGCTCAGCAGCATCTCCTGCATGGCCAAGGCAGTCCTGGCAGACAAAGCTGGCAGGCCCTGGCGGCAGGAGGAGGGGATGGGGCTGCCGGGAAACTCGGGCGCTTCTCTCTGCCCTGCTTTTCAAAGTGCCTTTCAATCCTTTTCTTTTTTTCTCCTCCGCTTTCAAAAGCTACTGAGAAGCAGCAAAAGGAACCGGCAATGGGTTCAGGAGGGGTCTGAGAAATGCAGCCACCCCGTGCTCTGAACCTCCCAGCACCCCGACTTCAGCCCCATCTCTGCAGGGACCAATCCAGCCATAGCCTGAGCTGCCGTGGAGGAGAGGAGAGGGTGCCCATCTCTCCCAGGCGGTTTTTCAAGTTGAGTGGGTGCCTGCTCTTTCCACCTAGAGTTAGGCCACCCTGCGGGAGTCTTTGCTGGCGGCTCCCACAAATCGGCTGATGTTAATCCCTCCTGACTGCGCTGTCTCAGCCAGTGCCGTGCGCCCATGACAGCATCAGGTGAGGTGAGCAGTGCTGCACCAGCGCTGTGCTTCAGTTGATGTGCCCTGGCCCCGTGTGAGTGGGAATTGATGCTGACTGGGGCTCTGGCTAACCCTCCTCCTCCTCCTCACCCACTGCTGCACCCAGTGATGGCTCCCAGAAGACCTCTGCTTGCAGTGGTGGCTCCCAGGAGACCTCTGCTTAACCATAGGCACAGAGCTATGTCTGCTGCCTCAGTTTCCCCCTATGGAAAGCAAGGGAAATAAAATTTGCCAGAGAAACCAGCTACGAAAACAGCACTGGTTGTGAGCCCAGAAGCAGACTGTAGGCACTGGCGGAGGTGTGGTGGTGCCAGACTCCTCAGCTGTGGGTAGAGGCCATGTCCTTGGTGGTTTGGCCAAGGTGCTCATCTCAGCAGAGCCTCTCCAGCATGCCAATCCATCACCTCTTCAGAGACACCCTCATCCCACCTTGCTGCCAGAGCCACAGCTCTGGGGTTATGCTGCAAGTGGACTCCTCCTCTTCCCATGGAGGGAAGGTTCTGCGCTGGATGAGCCATCAAAGAATCATAGAACAACCAGGTTGGAAGAGACCCATTGGATCATCGAGTCCAACCATTCCTATCAAACACTAAACCATGTCCCTCAGGACCTCATCTACCTGTGCCTTAAACACCTCCAGGGAAGGTGAATCAACCACCTCCCTGGGCAGCCTGTTCCAATGCCCAATGACCCTTTCTGTGAAAAACCTCCTCCTAATGTGCAGCATAAATCTCCCCTGGCGGAGCCTGAGGCCATTCCCTCTTGTCCTGTCCCCTGTCCCTTGGGAGAAGAGCCCAGCTCCCTCCTCTCCACAACCTCCTTTCAGGTAGTTGTAGAGAGTAATGAGGTCTCCTCTCAGCCTCCTCTTCTCTAGGCTAAACAACCCCGGCACCCGGTGCTGCCCAGCTCTGGCTTCCACCACAGCCATGGCAACTCTGCTCAGTGCCACCAACCCCAGGAAACAGAGCTCCATGAGCTGTCGACATGAGAAATCCTCAGCTCCCACAGCACCCGAGCTGGGTCACAGAGCCAGGGCATCCCAGGCCCCAGCTCGCCACCCACCTATGCCCCAGCCTGGCTCCTTCCACAGAGGCTCCCGACGCTCTGGAATATGCAAGAAACGCTGCATTAGGCAGACGCCGGATAATCCTGTCTCTCCCGCCCCTTTTCTCCCACAAAGGTTTTGCCTTAATCCCCAAGAATGGCTGCATCCCTGCACTCTCCCTTTCAGCACATCACCAAAGGCTGGGGTGGCTCTGATGGCCCCACCATCGCGTCCCATCCATGGACCACTCAACCTTCCGGAGGTGTTGGGGGGGACCCTACGACCCCCAAGAGGCGATGGAACAGTGGGGTGGGATGGAGCAGTGGGGCTAGGATGGAGCAAAGAGCGAGTGTGGGTCTCACGGTCAAGAGCGGAACAGAAGCCTTTGTGCTGCCCTGGGGCTGAACCCAACTCCTCATGGCGGCTCAGTTCAGCTCTTAATTGCCCTGATTTAATTACAGTCTGTCACTCCCCACCTCCTCAATCCCTGGCCGGTCTGACAGGGCTGCAGCCAGCCCCTGCTCTGCACTGGGGACCCTACTCGATACCCCCTGAGAGAAGGGGTTCAGGTCCCGCAGCCCATAGCGGTGACCTCTGCGAGTGAGGAGTGGAGACCCCACTCAAGACCCCCTGAGGGAAGGGATCTGGAACCCCCCACCCCTGCGGATCTCCCCTTGTCTAGAGAGGGGCAGGAGACTCTACTTGAGACCCCTCGAAGGAAGGGATCCAGGACCCCTTACCCAGGACGAGGTGACATCCATGGGCGAGGGATACCCAGAGGGAAATGATCTGCAGACCCCTACCCAGTCTGGGGTGACATCCATGAGCGAGAGACCCCCTGAGGGAAGGGATTCGGGACCCCTACCCAGTCTGGGGTGAAATCTATGGGTGAGGGACTCCCTGAGGGAAGGGATCCAGGATCCCTACCCATTCTGGAGTGACACCCATGGGTGAAGAACCGCCTTGAGGGAAGGGATCCAGGACCCCTACCCAGTCTGGAGTAACATTCATGGGTAAATGATCCCCTGAGGGAAGGGATTCAGGACCCCTACCCATTCAGGAGTGACACCCATGGGTGAAGAACCCTTCGAGGGAAAGGATCTGGGGACCTCTACCTAGTCGGGGGTGACATACATGAGCGAGGGACCCCCTGAGGGAAGTGATCCAGGACCCCTACCCAGCTTGGGGTGAAATCTATGGGTGAGGGACTCTCTGAGGGAAAAGATCCAGGACCCCTACCCTGTCTGGAGTGACACCCATGGGAGAAGAACCCTTCAAGGGAAATGATCTGTGGACCCTTACCCAGTCTGGGGTAACATTCATGGGTGAATGACCCCCTGAGGGAAGGGATCCAGGACCTCTACCCAATCTGGGGTGAACTCCATGAGCGAGGGATCCCCTGAGGGAAGTGATCCAGGACCCCTACCCAATCTGGGGTGAAATCTATGGGTGAGGGACCCTCTGAGGGAAAGGATCCAGGACCCCTACCCAGCCTAGGGTAACATCCATGGGTGAATGACCCTCTGAGGGAAGGGATCCAGGACCCTTACCCAGTCTGGAGTGAAATCTATGGATGAGGGACCCTCTGAGGGAAAAGATCCAGGACCCCCACCCAGTGTGGAGTGACACCTATGGATGAATGACTCCCCAAGGGAAGGGATCCGGGGACCCCATCCTTCCCCCTCGCCCACACAGGACCCTATCACCCCCTTGTCCCCCCTCCCTCCCCTCGCGGTGCCGCGCCCGGGACCCCGACTCCCTTCCCCCCCCTCCCCCCTCCCTCCATGGGTTTGAATGGCGGGCGTGGGAGCCGCCCAGTGACGTGTCGCGTCGCCATTGGCCCGGGGTGATGACGTCACGCGGCGGGGGGGTTGTGGGGGGAGCTGGGCTCGGCTGGGCTCGGCCATGGCTCGGCTCGGCGTCCCGGGATCGCAGGTACGGGGGGAGCCCGGGGGAGCTCGGTTGGGCTCGGTGCGGCTCGGTTGGGCCCGGTTCGGCCCAGCAGGGCTCGGTTCGGCTCGGTTGGAGGCAGCCGGCGCGGGGCTTTGCTATTGTCCGGCGGGCGGGGTCCCTGCGGTAGCTCCGCGAGCCGGTTATGGGGGGGGGGGGGGTTGGGGAGCGTGGGGACACCCCCCCTCCCCTTCCTTTCCCCGCGGGCGAAGGGGTTAACAGGATGCGGAGCCGCGTTTGGCCGGCGCGGACCCCACCCCGCTGGCCACGGCCGGGGCGGTGGTTGCCCGAGGTCCCTTCTCGGAAAGGTCCGTGGAGCCGAGCCAGCGGCTCCCTCGGGCTGGGCTGCCCGGGTGCTGAGTCAGACCTGCTCGAAATCCCCTTCCGAGCCTTCCTCCCGCAGCCTGGGAACGGGCTCGGGGCTCCAGCGGGGCCAGGGAGGTGGTGCTCCCGCTGTGCTCAGCACTGCTGAGGCTGCTCCTTGAATACTCTGTTCGGTTCTGGGCCCCTCAGCACAAGAAGGATGTTGAGGCTCTGGAGTGAGTCCAGAGAAGAGCAATGAAGCTGGTGAAGAGGCTGGAGAACAGACCCTATGAAGAGCGGCTGAGAGAGCTGGGGGTGTTTAGCCTGGAGAAGAGGAGGCTGAGAGGAGACCTCATTACTCTCTCCAACTACCTGAAAGGAGGTTGTGGAGAGGAGGGAGCTGGGCTCTTCTCCCAAGGGACAGGGGACAGGACAAGAGGGAATGGCCTCAAGCTCCTCCAGGGGAGATTTAGGCTGGACATTAGGAGGAAGTTTTTCACACAGAGGGTCATTGGGCATTGGACTAGGCTGCCCAGGGAGGTGGTTGATTCCCCTTCCCTGGAGGTGTTTAAGGGACAGGTAGATGAGGTGCTGAGGGACATGGTTCAGTGTTTGATAGGAATGGTTGGACTAGAAGATCCGATGGGTCTCTTCCAACCTGGTTGTTCTATGATTCTACGATTCCCAGCCCACTCTCCCACTGCCCCTCGGGAGAGCATCCTGGCTCCCAGACCCTCTCTGGTGCCCCAAGAACCAGTGCTGGTGGAGAGGGGGGCTCAGCTTGTGGCGCCCTGGCTTGACCCCAGCAAGAGCAGCGAGCAATATAGATGTTTCCGAGTGCCGAAGCTATAGATCAGCCCATGCTGTGCAAAGGGAGCTGGGAATGCTTGCAGTCGGGAGGGGAAACTGAGGCACAGAGTGAGGCAGCGTAAGTCTTGGCGCCCCAGCTCGGGGCTTTCTCCCTCGCTGGGTGCACAGTAAACAAGTCTGTTTTGGACACAGCTCCCTCGGAGACCGTGGATGGAGTCCAGCTGAGGTCTAACACCCAGGACGGTCGGTGAGTTTGGATCCTGAGGGCTGAAGAACAAGCCTGGCTTGGATCCCCGTCGCCCCAACCCTGTGCCGCCGCAGGGTGACCTGGCAGTGGATCTCTCTCCAACGGCTCCAACGGCTCCACACGCCGCTGCCGACAGCGTTATGCTGACCGCGGCGGTCTCTCTCTCCCTTTGTTCCCTGGGTTTTGTGGCGAGCGCCAACAGCCAGCGCGGTTTTGGGCCCCCCGAGCCGGCTGCCCGCGGCTTGTCCAGCCGCACTGGCAGGTAGGGTGCTGCGGCCAAGCCGTGGGAAGCCAGCCTGTTTATTTCCCGTCCACCCCAGCAAAAACCGCAGGAATTTGGAGCCAGGCAGAGGTCGGGAGGTCTGTTTAGCCCCCGGTGTCCTGTCGGACCCTGGCCAGCTTATGTTGTTGTGAGAGACAGAGCCGAGGGCAGCAAGAAGATAACCTTTTCCCCCCTGGAAACGTCCTCTCCTCGCCCCGGAGAGCCGCGGGCTGGTTCGTGGCCCCGTAGCAGGAGGATTTATGGTTGTGTGCGTGTTCTGGCGTGTTGTACCAATAGTTCCTCGCTGAACTCTGGCTAGCTCCCGCTTGCTGGCAGTCCCTCTGGGAGTAGTGCTGCTCTGCTTTCGGCACTAGCGTGAGTTTCCCAGCTCGGCGCTGCTCATTGTGCCGATAGCCCTGGTGAGAGCTAAACTTTGCCTCCCACCCTGGTGAGTTGTCTCGCTGACCCCAGGCTCCGATTCTTGCTGCCTTTCTGCTTCCAGAGGTGCTGCTCTGTGCATCCCACAGCATCCTGGTGCCAGGGACAGGACCAGACCTGTCACCTGTGCCAGGGAGGAGGCGGTCAGCGGGGCGCCAGGGCTGCCCGCACTAACAGGACCGTCTGCCCCCAGGTCCTGGGAAGGCTTGCCGGAAGCCCAACGTGAGGGTGTGACAGCAGGCTGGTCCCCTTGTGGGGATGGAGGTGGCAGGGTGTGATCTGTGCCCTGTCTCTGGCTGCTGTCTGCCAAGCTGTAAACATCAAAGGGCCTCCTGAGCCGGATTCCCAGGGTGCAGCACATCAGAAAGTGGAGCTGAGCAGCCAGCGTGCCCTCCCTGCCTGACGTGCAGCTTCTCCCTGGCCCCAGGTGGCACAAGGGGGACCGACCGGTCCAGCGCAGCCCCTGTCCCAGCAGCTGGCAGGGTGGGGAGAGCATCCTCTGATCTCTGGGCTGGAGGGTGCTGCCTGGAGTGTTCTGCATGGCAAAGCTGGGGAGGCTTGTTTGGAGCCAGCCGGGCCGGCCGGGATGCTTTTCCCACCCCACACTCCATGGGTTTGGCTTTTCCAGTCTCTGAGCGGGATGAGCCAGGAGCAGGACTTGTGAGAACGCAGCTGGGCTCAGTGTTTCCTCCATGCACTGGTCTCTTTCTTTAAACGACCGGTGCTCTCTGTTCCCCATGCATGACTGGTGCCGAGCAGGATGGGACAGGGAAAACGTGGGGGGACTCGTGGGAAGCCCACACCATCAGGACATATGGTCCGTGCTGTCCCATCCTCCCCAGTGGCTGCAGGACCCCACTAACCTGCAGGCAGCCACCCGCTCGCAGGGGAAATCGTGTCCCCTGTGACCTGAGGCTCCCGCTTCTCAAAGCTTGTGCTCCCAAAGGTCTGAGAGGGCAGGTGGAAAGCGATGCCTGGGCTGTGAGTTCATTTTATACCTCTTGTCCTCGAGCCATGCCGGCAGGATCTGTCACCCTCTCTTTCTCTGAAGCCCTGCTGGGGCTTGGCCGTGCTCTGGGCTCGCTGCCCCAGGACGGGTAGCGCTGCCAACCTGCCTGCCTGCCTGCAGAGTCTCTCGGGTTACAGAGCAGCTTTCCCTGGTAGGTAGCTGGAGAGGCGGTGAAGCAGCCCTGGCCTGGTTTCCTTTATGAAAGTCCCAGCAGTGGGAATATCACAGGATCCACTTTCCATTCCTGGAGCAAGAGGAGAAAAGGGCTCTGTGTCCCATTCCCCCTGGACAGGATGGGGCTGGCAGCCAGACTGTGCAGGCAGGAGCATCCCGCAGCGCCGCTGTCACTTCTCAGGGTGAGCCGGGAGCGAAGCGTCAAGGGCCGGGGAGATCTTGGCCACCACGAAAAGGCTTTATGGGCAGGATCATGAGGGGATGGAGTGGCTTGTTTGGAAGCTGTGGCAGTGATGGAGAACTGCTGGCCGGGACGGCTGCCGTGGCGCGCCGGTAACGCTCCAACCTCCCGGTGGCCCCTTTGCTGCGGCTTGCAAAGTATCTCACAAATGCTGAACTCGGCCCCGAAATCTAAATACAAGGGAGGGACAGTCCCCAGATGGCCTAAATCAGCAGCACGGTTGCCTGGCCCAGCCGGGGAGCTCGCCGGGAGTGTTTGTTTTCTGTAAAACCAAAGGCTGGAGGAATGCTGGCCTGAAAAGAGACCTCGCAAGGGGAGAAAGTCTGAGCCATGCACACGCACCCATGGCTAGCAGGGTGTGTGAGATCCTGGTGAGGGATCTCACACAGTTGAGGCAAAGAGGGGAAGAAACCCCTTGGGCTCCTGGTTTGAGGGTGCGGAGAAGGTGATGTTTAGCCTGGAGAAGAGGAGGCTGAGAGGAGACCTCATTACTCTCTACAACTACCTGAAGGGAGGTTGTAGAGAGGAGGGAGCTGGGCTCTTCTCCCAAGTAACAGAGGACAGGACAAGAGGGAATGGCCTCAAGCTCTGCCAGGGGAGATTGAGGCTGGAGATTAGGAGGAAGTTTTTCACAGAAAGGGTCATTGGGCATTGGACTAGGCTGCCCAGGGAGGTGGTTGATTCCCCTTCCCTGGAGGTGTTTAAGGCACGGGTGGATAAGGTCTTGCGGGACTTGGTTTAGTGTTTGATAGGAATGGTTGGACTAGAAGATCCAATGGGTCTCTTCCAACCTGGTTGTTCTATGATTCTATGTGGCTGTTCTCTCTCTTCCTGCAGCTGCTGGGGATGAACTGGGGGCTCCCTGAGAGAGATGCCCCATTTACTGTTCCATCCCTGGGGCTCCTCAACAGTTGGTCTCCCTGCTGAGAAGGGCTCAAACCATCCCCTCTGTGGGTTGTGGGATTCTGCAGAGGGATGGATGGGGAGCGTGGCCGCCTGCCGTCGACGCTGTGCTGTAGGGTTTGCCAGCCCTGGCCAGCCCCCTAAGGAAGCTGAGCGCAGGAGGGCTGAGCACTGGGACTTTGCACTCGTGTAGGGTCAGAGTCCATCCTGCCTGCATGGCACCAGCTCGGCCGTAGCCATCCAGAGGCCCTTCTGCTGCAGTGAGGGATGGACGGATGGACATCGGAAGGCAGGTTTGGGAAGGGATAGGGGGTGAGAACTCTTCCCCAGCTGTGGGGAAGATGCTGCAGCCAATTGTGGTCTCCAGCTGAGTGGGGTGCAGGCCTGGCCTGTGTGGGATCTTGCTGGCATCGCTGCCCATGGGCTGCAGGGCTGTGACTCGCTTCCAGCTGACCCTGCAGAGCCAGGGCTGGGTGGGCGATGAGAGGGATGTGAACCCTGCCCCGTGGCTTGCTCAGAGACGTTGTCCCTTCTCCGTGCATGTCATGGGGCCACAGTGTCGCCAATGGTGCCCAAAGGAGGAAGCGGGCGGCCGTGAGCCCTTCCTTCCCGGCAGCCTCTCCCGGGACCACCTGGGGCTGCCTGGCGCCAGGGGAAGCGCGGGATGCGGTGACGTGGTCTCTGTCCTCATCCCCTCCCGTGAAGCCACAGGCTCCAGGCTGGACCGAGTGCCCAGTGACACCGAGGTGGCTGTGGGAAGGAGGAAAATGCCTCTCTGCGTCCCGGTCAGCCCTCATCATCTCTGCCGTCAGCTGCCACCCCTGAGTCACAGTGGTGACGATGAGGTGGCTGGGAGGGTGGGCACAGTGGGGTGAAGTGAGGAGCAGCGCGGAGTGCTTTGGGGTGCTCATGGGCAGCAACAAGGCTGTGTCCCTGCACCCCTGTCCTACTAAGCTCGGGCACAGAGGGGTTCCTGCAGGGTACCTGCCTGTCCCTGTCCAAGCTCCCCCCAGCACGCGGTGCCTCGCGGGGGCTCTACGCCCTCCTCGCACACTTCCTGCCGTCTGTTTCCAATTCCTCCTGGCGTCTGCTCCTCCCAGCTTTCTTCCAATTAAAAAAAAAATCCCAGGCATCTTCTCAGTGCGCAGCTCCAAGGGGCTCAATTGCTGCTGTGCCCCACTCGGGTGGGCTGGGTTTGTGCAGGGAGGGGATGACGGGTGCCTGCAGCACCCTGCACCCCTGTTCATGCCCATGCACATGGGGCACAGGGTTGGGGACCATCCTGTGACATCCCCATGCCCAGTTCTTCCTCTTGCAGCCCTGTCTTTCACACAGAGGGTCATTGGGCATTGGAATAGGCTGCCCAGGGAGGTGGTTGATTCACCTTCCCTGGAGGGGTTTAAGGCACGGGTGGATGAGGTCTTGAGGGACTTGGGTTAGTGTTTGATAGGAATGGTTGGACTAGAAGATCCGATGAGTCCCTTCCAACCTGGTTGTTCTATGATTCTATGGTTCTGTGATTCTATGGGGTCTGGGACCTGGTTGTTTAGGAGGTGTAGGGAGCTTGGGAGTGTTGGGATTGTGGAGTGATGCCTTGTCTAGAGGCTGTTTCCAGCTGAGCAGAGTGGTTGGAGAGAGCATGAGATCACTTTTTGCAGATGTCAGCAGGGCTGTACCCATCCATGTCCTCAAAGCCTAACCATGTCCCTCTCTCCTTTTCCCTAGGAGTGACCTGTCCGTGACGCTGGTGGGAGCCCAGCCCCGGAGCATCAGCCGTGAGCACGAGCTGAGTGTGTGAGACGTGTGGCTCCGTCTTGGCCATCCTGGTGCAGTGCGGCACAGCCTCTCTCCGCCGCAGCGATGCCGATCCTCAAGCAACTCGTCTCCAACTCTGCCCACTCCAAGCGGCGTTCCCGGGCTGACCTGACCGCTGAGATGATCAGCGCGCCGCTGGGGGACTTCCGCCACACCATGCACGTGGGGCGAGCTGGGGACGCCTTTGGGGACACCTCCTTCCTCACCAGCAAGGCAGGGGAGCCGGGGCTGGAGGCAGGCGAGGAGCCAGGTGCCTCTAAACCCAGCCTGCTCTCCCGCCGCTTCCGCAGCAGCAAGCGTTCGCAGTCGGTAACGCGAGGTGACCGGCGGGACATGCTGGGTTCACTGCGGGACTCGGCTCTCTTTGTCAAGAATGCTGTCTCCCTGCCTCAGCTCAACGAGAAAGAGGTGGACAGGAGTGCTGGGCAGCTGCCCAAGAGCCTCTCCTCCAGCCCGGTCAAGAAACTGCCCGAGGAGGTGAGCCCTGAAGAGCAGCAACGCCCGAATGGGGCGGCAGCTGGGCCGCGGAGCCCTGGCTTGGATGAGCGTGACTTTGGGGACATCACAGAGCTGCCTGTGGTAGTGGCCAAGAGTGGGACGGGCATGAAACACGCCGAGTCCATCATGTCCTTCCACATCGACCTCGGGCCTTCCATGCTTGGGGATGTTCTGAGCATCATGGATAAGGAGCAGTGGGAGCAGGATGAAGACCCCGAGGCCGAGGAGAGCCGCGAGGGGGAGGAGGATGCTGCCCTGCCTGGCTCCCCGGCAGCAGCAGGAGCTCCGCTGAGCCAGAGTCCATCTGGTAGTGCCGGTGGCCGCTACCCTAGGGACAGCAGTTCAGTGTCCAGCTGCGCCTCAGGGCTGGAGGAGCAGCGCAGCCCTGTCCCCGGTCCGCTGACCCACCGGGGGCCCCCAAAACGCCCCGATAAGGAGTTCTCATTTGCTGACGAAGACGATGATGAGATCAGAGTATAAAGGGCGCGTGGTCGAGTCAAGGGGTCTGGCTCTCATTTGCTTGGACACGGGGCTGAACACCCCAGCGCTGCAACAGGTGGCACCAGGGAAGACTCAACTCCTCACTCCTTCCCTCTCTCATCCGGCAGCGAACGTGCTGTGGCAGGACAGCACTCTGCTCCCAGGGCTGGGGGCAGCCTTGATGCCTCTCAACCCTCAGAGAGCTCCAGCACATCCCAGAGGGGAAATCAGACTCAATTTCGGTTCTTTCTGTTGGACTTTGGATATTAGCTCTTTTCTTCCCCCCCTCCCCAACCCATGTAAGGCAATATAGGATCAAACAAGACGAGGCTTTGAAGTTTTAGCCCCTTTAGTAATATATATTTTTTTTTCCACCGTACAGTTTTTACTGCTCTCCGATTTGTACTTAACTTTCTTTACTCTTGCTTTTGGTTTTAACAGAGGGGAGATTCCCCATGAGGAAGGACTTGGCTGTGGAGCTCAGAAGGGGCCCCTGAGACCATGGGTGGCTCCAGCTGCATGGGTTTCTTGGGGAATTTTCTGCAGACCAAGAGCCTCCAGCCCTGTGCCATGATAGGGGCTCACTCCCCATCCCTCAGATGGATGGATGGATGGATGGATGGATGGATTGATGGATCCGTCCCAAATGCTTGACACTCCATACAGCCCAGGGGTAGTGGGGATGGCCCCTAGCCAGCCCTGGCACCACCTATTCCTGAGGATGCTGAAGGGAGTGTGGATCTGTCCCCATGGGAGGAACACTTGGGTCTCCCCCATGAGCTGGGGTGAGCCTTGGTGTCCCGTGTGCCCATCAGTGACTGTCACGAGGCCAGCCTGGCTGGGCCTTGCTGATGTTGGTGCAGGAGGCTGGGAGAGGAGGGTTTTTTACCATGTATGTACAAATGCAAAGAATAAAAGGAAACGGTAGTGACAGAAATGGCCTGAGTTCCTGGGTAGTGAGACGCGTGGGGTCGTGTGTGTTTGCACTCAGCTTTCTCTGTGCTGCCACCGACCCCAGACCCTGTCCTGCTGGTCTGTCCCTCCCACGCTGGTCTCCTGGCTGGCATTCCGGCACCTGCAGCGGCCGTGCTTTATCTGCCCATCGTGTGGAGCTGCCTGTGGTGGGAGGAAATGGGTGAGATCCCGCTGGCCGGATCTGGCTCCGGGCTGGGACCCTCTGGCCAGGCAGGTTCCTGCCAAGAGACGGCTCTGCCAAGATGCCGCTCTCTTCCTCACAGCCAAGGAGGAGGGGAAGGTGATGGTGGGGCAGGACTGGCTGTCCCCGCTCCCATGGGCTGGGGGCCAGGGCTGGGATTGCCCCGGGTGCTCCCGGCACTGCGGGGCTGCTGTGGCCGCTGCTGAGCCCAGGGAGGGTGGATGGAGGGGTTGGTTGGCAGGGTGCATCGTTCCCATCCCATGGCTGTCTTCCCACAGCTCAGCCTCTAGTGCGAACAGGGCTCTGTGAGCAAGGAGAGCGCCTTTTCAGCACCAAGAGTGCCTTTTCTTCCTCGGTTCTGCTCACGGAGCTGGGCTGTGATGGCACAGAATGCTGGGAGCAGCACCAGAGCCTTTCCCTGAGCAGATGGAGAGCCTGGCTCTGCTGAGAGCCCCAACCAGGCTTTCCTCACCGATGCTGGATGGTGAGGAAAGGATCTGGCCCTTCCAGCACCTACCGGTCCTAGGCGATGCGCCTGTCCCCTGGGAGGAATCTCCCCTGGTGAAGCCGATGAGTGCTGTGCTGCGGCTGGGGCACAAAGGGGTTCTGTGTGTGTGCCAGGGCCAACACAACGTCCCACGGCATGGGACATTGAGCTATTGTCCACGCTGGGGAGAACAACAGCAGCTGCAGCTGGTGGCTCTGAGCCCACCGGGCTGCCTTTGCCCTGCTCGCCGCAGCACAGCCTCTGTGCCAGGGTCCCAGAGCCACTGCCCCCTGCTCTGGGCACCCGTCCTCTGAGCCCGTGGCCCTGATCCCTGCCTCTTGGGAGGTCACCAGGCTGCTGGGAGACCTGGTTCTCTTGTCCCTTATGGATCCTCTGATTCAAGGCAGTGGGGCAGGGTGGGTCCCTGGGCTTTACAGTGCTTCATAGAATCAGAATCACTAAATCATAGAATCATAGAATCACCAGGTTGGAAAAGATCATCGAGTCCAACCATTCCTATCAAATACTAAACCATGTCCCTCAGCACCTCATCCTGTCACTTGGGAGAAGAGGCCAGCTCCCTCCTCTCCACAACCTCTTTTCAGGAAGTTGTAGAGAGCAATGAGGTCTCCTCTCAGCCTCCTCTTCTCCAGGATAAACACCCCCAGCTCTCTCAGCCGCTCCTCATAGGGCCTGTTCTCCAGCCCCTTCCCCAGCCTTGTTGCTCTTCTCTGGACTTGCTCCTGAGCCTCAACATCCTTCTTGTGGTGAGGGACCCAGAACTGAACACAGGATTTGAGGAGCGGTCTCACCAGTGCCAAGTACAGAGGGAGAATAACCTCCCTGGCCCTGCTGGTCACGCCATTTGTGATCCAAGCCAAGATGCCACTGGAAAGGACCCACTGGATCATCCAGTCCAACCATTCCTATCAGCCACTAAACTTCCTGGGATCCTCTTGCCTCCTGAGGGCTCGCTGGAACCAAAGGGAGAGAAGAGACTCCAGGGCAACCCAGCACCATCCGCTTGCGACCATCACTTGGCAATCTTGATCTTTGTGACGCCTGTCGGCTCCAGCCTCCTGCTTGGCAGCACCGTGCTGCTGCGAGCCGACGGGGCAGAAAGTGCGCACAGGCTCACCGAGCACATAGGGGATGCAGCCCTACTCCATGGGACAAGGTGATGGCCCCAGCACACCGTGAGTGACCGAGCACAGGGCCAGCAGAATGGCTTCTGGGCTAGTGGGGAGTAACGCCTGCAATGTCCAGCCAGTGCTTGTTGCAGGGGAGGGCACGTTGGCCGGGCTGCACCCTCAAACTCCTCCAACCCCCTTCCATTTTCACATCACAAGGTGGGTAGCTTGGGATTTGGCTGGCACAGGCGCTCGGTGCCGGGTGGGTGCACAGCGCCCTGTGCTGAGCTGTGGCCGCTGCAGCCGCGGGCAGCACTCCGGCAGGCAGGCAGGCAGCACTGGTCCAGTGCATTTATAGCTAATGACAGAATGGGAGCAGGTCTCCATCCCCGATGTGTCAGGCCACATCGCCCCGGGCAAGTGTCAGGGACGCGTGTGGCCTCTGGAGCTGCGAGATGGAGGAGGGATGGAGCATTAGGTTAAATGTGGAGGGCTGCGTGGTCTTTTTGGGGTGGTCCCTGGGAGACGTGGGATGCAGTGCGACACCGTGGCTGTGTCTAGCATGGGCTGCTGGAGCCTGGCATGAGTGCAAGCCCTCAGCCCGGCTGTGAGGACCAAAGGGTGTGACCAGGCCATTCCCATCAGGATGATGAGGCTCTGGAGCAAGTCCAGAGAAGAGCGACGAAGCTAGTAAAGGGGCTGGAGAACAGAACCTATGAGGAGCGGCTGAGAGAGCTGGGGGTGTTTATCCTGGAGAAGAGGAGGCTGAGGGGAGACATCATTGCTCTCTACAACTACCTGAAAGGAGGTTGTGGAGAGGAGGGAGCTGGGCTCTTCTCCCAAGGGACAGGGGACAGGACAAGAGGGAATGGCCTCAAACTCCGCCAGGGGAGATTTAGGCTAGAGATTAGGAGGAAGTTTTTCACACAGAGGGTCATTGGGCATTGGAATAGGCTGCCCAGGGAGGTGGTTGAGTCTCCTTCCCTGGAGGTGTTTAAGGGACGGGTGGATGAGGTCTTGAGGGACTTGTTTTAGTATTTGATAGGAATGGTTGGACTGGAAGATCCGATGGGTCCCTTCCAACCTGGTTGTTCTGTGATTCTGTGATCCTGGTGAGCACCAGGCAGCGGAGAGCAGTGCTGGGGATGGTGCTGCTGTGCAGCCAGCAATGCTCGAAGCACTCAGAGCGCCACAAAACCCACACAGGATCCATTCCCTTGCTTTCTGA
Organism: Coccyzus lansbergi; assembly: GCA_033558105.1. Lineage (NCBI taxonomy): Eukaryota > Metazoa > Chordata > Aves > Cuculiformes > Coccyzidae > Coccyzus > Coccyzus lansbergi. Next base: position 1,462,892 of record JAUMJK010000251.1, on the reverse strand, counting down.
GCATTGTTAAACCACACAGCTCACAGCGGGCTCCGTTTCAGGCTGAGCAGCAGCTCCGATGCGAGGGGGTTAACCCAGCTGATGGACAGCCCCCCAGCCCCCCGTGCTCCCGCTGCTCTGCCCCAGAGCTGGGGCTGGAGGAAAAGCAGATGTCGGTGCAGAGAGGCAATAATTAGGGAGGATGTGATGGGGGCCAGGGCTGAGCTCCCTGCAGCTGGGCTGAGGCACCAGGCAATCACGGCTGCAAATTGAGATCAGATGTGGGCAGTTTTTCTTTCTAAATGGAGGGCTCCGGGTGCTGCCTGAACTGTTTTTGCTCTGTTGTGGGGAGGAGGAGGAGGGTTTGTGAGTGGTGCTGGGGCCTAGGATAGCTGCTGTGACCTGGGGAGTGTGGTGCTCGCTTGGGAGACCTGTACTTTTCACAGGCAATCCTACTGCTAGACCTTTTACAGCTCTCCCTGCCTGCAGCTGCTCTGAGCTGGAGGTGCCTTTTGCAGGAGCAGGGGTGATGCAGGAGCTGGTGGCTGGTGTGGAGAAGATCAGGTTTGACTTGGAGGCTGATGTGGAGCAGCAGCGAGGAGCTCAGCCCCTGCCCTTCCTCGGTATGGACAGTAAGTTGGAGGCTGGGTCCTGGGGCATCCTTGAAGAGTGACAGGAGTGCAGAAGGTGTTGGGGTTCCCCTTACAGGTGCTCCTGCACCCACCACAATGCCCTAGTGCTTCTTGTCCTGCCTCCTCCCTGAGCTCCTGCCCAAGGCCAGGTTGGCTCTGGGCACTGCTCCTTCAGGGGTACATAGAATCATAGAACAACCAGGTTGGAAGGGACCCATCGGATCATCGAGTCCAACCATTCCTATCAAACACTAAACCATGTCCCTCAAGACCTCATCTCTCCGTGCCTTAAATACCTCCAGGGAAGGTGACTCAACCACCTCCCTGGGCAGCCTATTCCAATGCCCAATGACCCTCTGTGTGAAAAACTTCCTCCTAATCTCCAGCCTAAATCTCCCCTGGTAGAGCTTGAGGCCATTCCCTCTTGTCCTGTCCCCTGTCCCTTGCAAGAAGAGCCCAGCTCCCTCCTCTCTACAACATCTGGCACAGCTTTGAGGGAGCTGCCAGCACAGAGGGATGAGGTGCTCTTGCTCTTGATGGGGCTGATCCTGGGCTGGTGGGTGAAGCTCTCCCTGTCCTGCTTTCCCCCACAGAGCTGGGGGTGGCTGTCTGTGAGTTCTTCCACCGAGGGCTGTGCAGCAAGGGTGAGTGCTGGGAAAGGATGGGGATGGGACTGACTCTTCCCTGAAAGATCCTGGGGACATCAGGGAGCCAGGAGGGCCTCTCTTTGGACCGTGACCGGCCCATGTCTGTGTCCCCATGGCCAATGCATTGGCAAGTTCTGGCCTGAAATAGAATCATAGAACAACCAGGTTGGAAGAGACCCATCGGATCATCGAGTCCAACCATTCCTATCAAACACTAAACCATGTCCCTCAGGACCTCATCTACCTGTCCCTTAAACACCTCCAGGGAAGGTGACTCAACCACCTCCCTGGGCAGCCTATTCCAATGCCCAATGACCCTCTGTGTGAAAAACTTCCTCCTAATCTCCAGCCTAAATCTCCCCTGGCGGAGAAATGCTGATGCTCCTCAAACTCCTTCATTCTCCCTGGCCCTTTGGATGAGTATTCCTACCCCCTCTGCATCAGGGAGGGCTTGAACACCTCCAGGATAAACCAGGTAGTGCTTGGGGGGACTGAGCCCTGTACAGAGCCCAGTGGGCACTGCAGTTCCCTCCCATGTCCAGGAAGGATCTCATTGGCATGTAGGGAGATGATGGGGCAGGTCATTCCTGGATGCAGGCAGGGCTGGAGAGGCTGCACAGGGCACATCCCAGCTGCTGAGGGGCTGTGAGAGTGGGAGCTGTGGGACCCAGGCAGGCTCTGACAGCGAGAGTGCACCACTGCCAGGCATGCGGTGCCCCTTCCGACACGTCAGTGGGGAGAAGATGGTGGTGTGCAAGCACTGGCTGCGTGGGCTCTGCAAGAAGGGCGATGACTGCGACTTCCTCCATGAGTACGACATGACCAAGATGCCGGAGTGCTATTTCTACTCTAAGTTTGGTAGGTATGGGACCACGTTGGGGATGCCAGGGAGCCTCTCCCACCCAGCACCCATGTCCCTCAGCTCTGGCCTTGAGCAAGTGCCTGATGCCACCTCCTGTCTCTGGGAAGAAACGCCACTGGTGCCCACCCAGGGCTAAGCCTGGATGCTCCTGGAGCACCTCGGTTCTTCCTGTCCAGCCCATCCTTCAGCATTTTCCACTGTGTTTAGTTTGGGCAAGTGTTGTCCTACCCATCCCAGCTCTTTCTTTTGCAGGTGAGTGCAATAATAAGGACTGTCCCTTCCAGCACATTGATGCCAGCACCAGTGTCATGGGCTGTCCCTGGTACGACCGTGGCTTCTGTAGACATGGTGAGCTGCTGGGATGGGTGCCAGGGTGAGCAGGAGCTGCCCTGTTCCCTACCCACTGGTGATGGGGCATCTGGATCTCATTGCTCTCTCCAACTACCTGAAAGGAGGTTGTGGAGAGGAGGGAGCTGGGCTTTTCTCCCAAGGGACAGGGTACAGGATGAAAGGGAATGGCCTCAAGCTCCACCAGGGGAGGTTTAGGCTGGACATTGGGAAAAAAATTTTCACAGAAAGGGTCGTTGGGCACTGGAACAGGCTGCCCAGGGTGGGGGTTGAGTCACCTTCCCTGGAGGCGTTTTAAGGGATGGGTGGATGAGGCACTGAGGGACATGGTTTAGTGACTGATGGGAATGGTTGGACTCCATGATCCAGTGGGTCTTTTCCAACCTGGTGATTTTATAATTCTATGATTCACTCCTTGCCCATCCTCCTGCCGCCTTTAAGGTGACTGAGCTGGAGTGGCATGAACCACAGTGAGTTGACTGGGTGCCCAGTGGAAGTTTGGTGCAGCAAAGATCCTGTGTAGATGGGGCTGCTGGGGAAAGCTGGGCTCCTAAAATCCCTGTGGAGCAGATGTGGCATTGTGTCCCCACAAATGGAACCTCTCCTCTGCATGGCAGGTCCCCTGTGCAAGTATAAGCACACGCGGAGGGTGATGTGTGCCAACTACCTCGCTGGCTTCTGCCCAGAAGGACCCAAATGCAAATTCATGCAGTATGTATGGGGCAGGCCTGGGGGAGGCCCCTGTCCAAGGCTGCAGAGGTGGCTGTGGCCCTTGTGGTGTTTGGGCCAAGGACGAGGGTGCTTTGGGCCCTCTGAGCTAATGGACCCTTCTGGTCTCCCATCATGTCCAGGTCAAGCTGCTGTTTGCAGTGGGTGGGCAGGGGACAGCCCTGTTCCTCTGGGGATGCCTGAGCCCCAGGACTACCCTGGGAGTCTGTGGGAGCTACAGTGACCTCTGGGGGTACTGCTTGCCACACCTCCAGAAGTAATAATCTGTCCTCTGTCTCTCTCTCCAGCCTCAAGGCCGGGCTGATGACGAGCAGCATGGATCCATCCAAGGTGAGGCAGCAAAGGTTCCATGCCCTTCCCCATAGAGCTGAAACCCTTCTGCTCTGTGCCTCTGCCCATCAGGGTGATGCATGAGTTGCCCCTGCCCCACAGCCCTTGCTTCCCTTGCTCCTACCCCAGCTTTTGTGGGGATTTGTGGGATGGCAGCTGCCAACTGCCCCTCCTGCCCCATGTTCCCCCAGGGAGCTGGCTGTCCCTGGGGGCTGGCACGGCTGGATCTGGCTGCCGCTGGGGAGAGTGGATGCAAGGATGTGCTGCCCACAGAGCCCCCTTTATCTGTTACCAGTGCTGCCCAGCACCTGACAGCACAGCTATGGGACACCAACAGCTGCCCCCCAAAGCTACAGAGCCCACTTCAACTAGCCACCTGCTTTAAGGTGAGTGGTTTGGGGACTAGGAGGCTTGGGAAGAGCAGTCTGGCCTTGGAGGGAGGGTAAAGCATCACAGTGAGGGGGAGCATCTGGTGTGCAGACTCCCACAGCACTCTCAAAAAGTTTCCTTGGTGTGAGCTGGTGGGAAGGAGGAGATGATTTGACTGCAAGCAAGGGTGGGGAGAGGGGACCAATGATAATGAACAGTTGGCTGGGAGTAGAATGGCCCTGAGGGGCAATGAGCCCCTTGTCTCCCTCTGGGTCAGAGGTTTGTTGCAGGAGGAGGCACCTGGCTGCTGCTCTTAGGTGAGAACTGTGCCACAGACTTGCTGGGGGATGCTGGGATAAGGACCATGAGGTAATGTAGCACACGCTTACTCCAGCACGAAACTGATGCTTGCCTCTTCCTGTATCCCCCCTCAATGCAGACAGGGAAGCGTGGGAAGACTCAGCTGGAAATCCTGCTAGGGAAGTGACTTGAGTGCTCTCGCATGGACGGTGAAAGGAGGACACTGTGTAAAACACGTTGGATCCAGCGAGACGGCTACTGGGACACATGATGGACTAGAAAAGCCAGTTTGTTCTGTACAGCACCAGTTCCTGCACATGCACCATGGAAACTGCAGCCTCCCTAGTGCAGCTTAAAATTGGATTCTTCAGAGCTGCCTCTGTTCCTGCCTGTGTATGGGCTGGGGCAGTGCCAGCGAGCACCGTGCAACCACTGACCCACAGGTTTGAAGAGGGTTGTGGGACCAGTTTATACTGGAGTCCTGGGCAGATGAAGGGGTGGGTGTGCTGTGAAGGGGGTCAGAAAACACTGTGTCCAAGACCACAGAGCACCAAGCAGAAAAAGGAAATTCACAAAGGTTTTTATTGCTGGCAAGAGGGAGTTCTGGGTGAAACGCCTCGTGACACAGCACCACTGCATTGCTTTCTAAATAAAGAGTTCGGATATATTCTTCCTTGGCTTTTTTCCCCTTTCATGCCTGTAACATGATCAACTCTTTTCCAGACAGGTCTGGAGATGGCAGGCTACAACTAGCACTCTAACTGTCCTCATTTGTCTGATGCAGATACGGGTTTGCCCTTTGGGCACAACAGCTAATCCAATGGATTTTCTTCCCACAGAAACACGGCGCTGCGGTCGGAGCTATTCCCTTCACAAAGGTCTTCCCTCAGAGCCCAGGCAGTCTCACCAGCCCTGTGTAGAGGGTGAAGTAGGGGCCTGGGGCCCTACAAGGACCACTCTTCTCTCCTGAATCACAGAATTCTTCAGATTGGTGAAGACCTTCAAGTTCATCAGGTCCTACTGTAAACCCAACACTGCCAACTCCACCACTAAACCACGTTCCCGAGCACCATCCTACACAGCGTCTAAAACTCTGGGAGTGGAGACTCTATCTCTTCCCTGGGTAGCCTATTCCAATGTCTGATAACTCTTTTGGTGAAGTAATGTTTCCTAATATCTAACCAAAAATCCCCATGAGGTCATTTCCTTTCATCCTATCGCTTGTTACTTGGGAGGAGACAAACACCCTCCTTCCCACAACCTCCTTTCAGGCAGCTGTAGAGAGACATGTCTTCCCTGAGCCTTCTTTTTTTCCACACTGAACAGCCCCGGTTCTCCTGCCAGTCAGGAGTAAACACTATTTTGCTTGCTTTGGAGAGAGGTAGGTAAAAGATGGGCTGTGCTGGGCACAAAGCTGCTAACACACAGGAAACACTTTTTTTTTTTTTCCCAACCTCACACAATTCCTCCCAAAACTTACTGTCAATCACCAACTACATCATCTGTGTCTATTAATCTATATTAGCAACCAAAGCCAAGGAATTGCCCTGTTTCTGGTGTTTCCAAAGTGAGATATTTGGGGTTGCGCAGACTACAGGAGCTCCACAGCAAACAGAGCCCCAAGGGGCAGCTCTAACAGTTTCTTCTTTCAGTACTAAATAGTCTGAGCAGTCTGCAGCGACCGCAGGCTGTGGAACTCTTCAGGCTGCAGGAAGGTAACTGAAAAGCAGCCCCTTCAGCAGTTAAAGAATCTGTCTCTGAGTGTAACTGTGCTGCTGCTGAGCTGAAGCACTGGTGCGACACTGGTGCTGAGCGCTTCTGCTGATTCCCTGTCACGTATTTGTGATTGTTTGCCAGGTGCTGTTCCAGCTCCTTCAGTGGTATTTACGCCAGCAATGACACTCTAGAAAAACAAGGAGAAAAACCAAGATGGCATTTTCACAGTGCCCTGTTTAGGGGCTAGGTAAGCATGCTTTGCCCAGCAGCGAGGAGCAGGAGATCGAATGCAGCCTCCTCTGTTTGAGTGCTACAGTCCTGCACATGAGAGGAAGTCCTGCTGCGGAAACCACACAAACATCAGTAAATCCCTTGTTAGCATTCCAGGGAATGGGTGCTTAGCGTTGGAACGTCTCTTCCTTCTGCTTTGTGCAAGGTTTAAATGTGCTCCTGGTGCTCTCGGGGGAGAAGTTGTGAATCAGCAACTGTTCCCACTGACTTTTAATTCCCCTGCCTCCCTCAGCCAGGTCAGATAGTAGCCTATCTGACCATGAAGCTGGTGAAGGGGCTGGAGAACAGGCCCTATGAGGAGTGGCTGAGAGAGCTGGGGCTGTTTAGCCTGGAGAAGAGGAGATCTCATTACTCTCTCCAACTACCTGAAAGGAGGTTGTAGAGAGGAGGGAGCTGGGCTCTTCTCCCAAGTGACAGGGGACAGGACAAGAGGGAATGGCCTCAAGCTCTGCCAGGGGAGATTTAGGCTGGAGATTAGGAGGAAGTTTTTCACACAGAGGGTCATTGGGCATTGGAATAGGCTGCCCAGGGAGGTGGTTGTTTCACTTTCCCTGGAGGTGTTTAAGGCATGGGTGGATGAGGTCCTGAGGGACATGGTTTAGTGTTTGATAGGAATGGTTGGACTCGATGATCCGATGGGTCCCTTCCAACCTGGTTGTTCTATGATTCTCATGTTAGTCTTAACTGCAAAGTATTTACAGTAGTCCAGAGCCTGAGGTAACATGAGTGACAAACAGACTTTCCACCTGCTGTGAAAGGGAGAATTGCCTGAAGTAAGAGACACCAAGAAGGAAATCTTACTGATCTGCTCATAGTTCCAGGCATAGCTGAGGAGACAGTATCCAGCCAGCAGCATGGAGATCCCTGCTGGTCCGCCCCTTCTCACGTTGATGTATTTGTCCTGATAGTTGCTCCAGGCTGTTGGAATAGAAATGCAAGAGTCAAATATGCACAGGTCTTACAGAGTTCCCTGGTTTCCATGCAGCTTTCCAAAGCCAAAGGCCTGGGCCTATTTATTGGCTCCTATGAAGATGCAGAGTGGCTGCTTCAACCAGGCTGTGGCAAGTAAATTGGGTTAAGTGGGACAATTCTGCCCCACGAGCTGGGAATTCAGCCTCACCTTTCCGCACGCCTCCAAGCAGCCCCTGGGGAGAAATGTCCCGGGTGGCCAGCCAGGCAGGGAGCTCCCCCAGCCTCACGTCCATCAGACGCCTTTCCAGGAGGGGACCCGTGCGATGAGAAGCCAATGGGTAGGAAAGCAAGGACAAGGTACGTGGTGCTTGTGTTCCCTGCGCTGGGTGGTGAGCACAGAGCTGGTGCCCAGCAGGTCTGCAAGAGACCTGGGTTTGGGATTGACCTTGGGGAAAGGATAAAAGTAAGTAAGTAAAAGTAAGTAAGGATAAAACGGTTGGACTCGATGATCCGGTGGGTCTCTTCCAACCTGGTGATTCTATGAAAAGAAGAGCAAATTGTCTCTCCCACAAGGTGAGTTGGCTCTGCCAGCCCAAACATGCAAGAGCCTGTCTTAAACCTAAACAGAAATGTAAACCCTTGTGTCTGCAGGCTGGAGAGTTGGACAGTGCACCTGCCTGGACCCTTCTGGGATCACTTTCTGGACAAGCCCAGCAGCTTAGCATTCCCTACCCCTCCTCTCCCATTCACATCCAACAGTTTAGCCTGACAGTGCCGTAAATCTCAGCAGCACAGACTTTTGTTTCTCACATTACCTTGCTGTCCCTCTGAGAAACCGCCCTTTGGTGCCTTTGTTACGATCCCCACGTCTTCTTGGAAACGCTTCCCTGGAAAAATACTCAGTCCATCATAATTAGGATACAAGTCTGGAAACCACTCCAAGCCCACAGCCCCTGCCGGTGCACCCCTGCCAGAGGCCTGGGATAGACAGATGGGTTGGCTTTTGGAGGTGTGGAGCGAGAACTGCGCCAGTGCCAGCTCCGTGTCCCTCCTTGCATCCAGGATGGGCTCGGAAACTGCCGCCATCTGCTTCGCGCTCTCTCGAAGCTTTTGTATGCCGCCAGTTAGGTAATGTTTGGATATCCCTTCTTTGTGACCTCCCAACCCCTCCATCGCTGACAGATGGAGGCTCTTGGTATGCAAAGCAGGAAGAGGGGTTTTATATTCCATGCCGCCTTCTAGGTACATCTGCTTCTCTTCTGTCATGCTTTTGTCTATTCCCTCCTGCTGAGTGAGGTCACCAGGGCTACTTCTGCAGTCAGCTTCTGGGGGGACTTCAAGCACGTCTATTTTTTTTGCCTTTGAACTACCCCCCCCTTTTTCTCCCTTTAATCTCTCAGACACATTCTTCACAGCTCCAAGACTGTGCATCTCTGAGTCTGCCACGTCTGGAAGAGTTATTTTCTCCTGTGGGGCTGTATCACTGTGGCCGGCAGCACTGCCTGCCTTCAGCCCTTTCCCAGGCCCCTGCTCTGCACTGTGGCTTCCAGCTGTCCCCTCTCTGCTCCGGGAACGGCTCTGCTCCCTGACCACCCTGGCACGGTGCTGCTCAATCACTATTTTCACGCCACTATTCAGCTTTTCTGGTAGATCTTTAACCTCCTCGGGGAGCAAATCAAGGGACCTGGCTACGTCCTCCACCGCGGGCTCCACCGTCCTCTCTGCCTTAAGCCCCTCGGGCTGGCGAGGAAGCCTGGGACTGGACCCTCCGCCTTGCTCGCCTGAGGCCACTTTCCCCTGCCCCACACTGGGGCTGGCAGGCCGCTCGCTGCTCTTACCGGCCCGAGCCTTGCTGCCTGCCCTTGGCTTGGCAGCGGGGCCTGCTCCCAACGAGCCTGAGCCGCCCCGGGCCGAAGGGGGGGGGCCGGAGCCGCTGCTGGGTGCTGGGCTGGGCGCGGCCTTGCAGTGCGGGAGGTGGGTGCGGAGCCGCTTGAAGGGCCTGCGGCAGTAGGGGCAGAGCTCAGAGCCCGGCGGTGCGGCCGCCATGCTCACCCCTCTCCACGACCACCCCCCTCCCCTCTCCTTCTCTTCCGGGTTCGCTTCCCCGCCAGGCACCGTCGCGCGCACTGCGCAAGCGTAACCACGCCCCTCTACAAGCCACGCCCACCCCCGAACGACGCCCCGTGCCCATCCCATGTCCTGTCTGTCCGTATTGCGCATGCGCAACCTGCCGCTCTGCTCGCGCCCTCCCCCCCCGTAACGTCAAAAGGCGTGGTCGGCACGAGGTCGGCTGTTGCGCATGCGCAGCGGGCGGGGCACCGGAAGCGGCGGTACCGGAAGCGGCCGTTGGAGATGAGGAGGCCGGGTGGGGGCTAGAGGGGTTGAAGAACGGCTTCTCTTCAGCGGCGGCTCCGCGCTGGGATCAGACCTCGTCCAGGCCGCCATGAGCTGCCGACAGCCGCTGCCGAGCGAGCGAGGAGCGAGACAGAGGTGGGGGATCAGGCGAGGGAAGGAGCGAGGCCTGAGGGCAGGCAGGGACCGGAGGGGCAGGTTTCGGGCTGGGGGGGGGTGTGTTTGGGGGGAGGGGTCAGGGATCGGGAGGGTTTTGCGGGGGAGGGGGGAGGGCAGCCGAGGAGGTTTTGCGGGCAGGGGTGAAGCTTGAGGAGAATCGCAGAACAAGCAGGTTGGAAGGGACCCATCGGATCTTCTAGTCCAGCCACTGGAAGGAGAAGTTTGGGGGGAATGAGGGGCACAGGAGGGGCTGGTTTGGGGGTCACTGGAAGGGGAGGTTTTGAGGGGAGGTATTAAAGGGGGAGGTGGTTTCGGTGAGGGGGGTTCAGCGGAGGGGGAGGTTTTGGTAGAAGAGAGGGACACTGGAGGAGGAGAAGGCTTTGGGGGGTGACAGGTGGAAGAAGTGGGAGAGAGTGTGTTGAGCAAGAGGAGTAGAGATACGAGGAACTGAGAGGAGCGGCCCCCACTCTCCACAGTGGCTAAAACAAGGCTGCGAGTGTGATGGTGACAAATGGTGTTGCTGGGGTGGGTGGCTGCATTTGGGAGACTGAACAGGCATAGGAGGCAGAGAGTCTGGGATATCGTGGTGTGCAGTGGGGTGGGTGACATTGTTGGGCTTGACGGAGAGAGAAGCAGCGAAAGAGAAGGGGAAAGGTCTTGTCTGGATGGAGGACTCGGTGATCCTATGGGTCCCTTCCAACCTGGTTGTTCCAGGAGCTGGGCTAAGGGAAAAACAGGAGGGATGAGGAGGTGTGTGGGAGCTGTGAGTGCCTGGAGCCGTGAGCAGGGTGGCAGGCTGAGGGGCTGAAGGGGCTGAGTTTGCCCGTGGGCTTGCAGGCACTGGGAGAAGGATCCAGAATCAACGTGAAAGTGATGCGAGGGGGGCAGTGGCTCTTCTCGGTGGAGAGAGAACCTGATGAGCTGTGAGCATCCCGGGGTGGGAGGGAGGAGGCAGCTCCAGGGCTGTCAGCGTGGGCCAGATACTGGCAGCTGAGTCTGCTCTGCAGCCTGTCTGCAAGGGAAGATTCAGCTATAAATACCTTGCTCAAACCTATTTTGACTCATTCGACTGCATGTTAATTTTTAGCCGACAAAGAAGCTCCATCCTAGATTTTGGATAATGCCCAGTGTTAAAAGGTCCTGGTTAACCTGTGGTGTTTTGTACAGTGGGAAAAATAACTTGTTTTTAGTATTAAAATTCAGCAGACAGCGAGAGATGTTGGTTCACAGGGATTCTAGGTTGATGTTGTTGTGAAGCAGTGTTGATGTCATAACAGGGTGACAAATACACCAGAACTCGGAAAGGATTTGTCTTCCATGAGATGTTTTCTGCTATAATTTTCTTTTTGCAGAGAAAGTAATGTTGCTCAGGAGTAGAACTTGACAGGCTGTCAGAGGCTGTGAAAGTCATCGTAGCTGCTAACTGCAAGCTCACATATGCAAGATGGAAGGAGTTCAGTATTTATTGGAACCGTGACCACTGCCACCCTTCCGAAGTTCTTTTCTCAGCCTGTCAGATGTCATCCAGAGTCCCAGGCATGTTTTTAGGAGTGCCTGAGTGCTGAGAGCAGTTGTAAGGCTGTGAATGGTCTCAATGATCTGGTGGATCTCTTCCAACCTGGTGATTCTATGAATTGTCAAGCGAGTTTATTTAGAAGGATGCTCAGAGCTGGGTTTAACAGCAAGTGTGAGTCTGTGTCCCTCACACTGACATGGAAACATCAGCCTGGCTGCTCTGTGAGGAACGTGGTTGTTCCCCCTATTCTGAAGTAAAAACTGAAAAGAGAATGTGGAAATCCGTTACACATCAGGGTTTTAGATATGTCCTTTGATAATTTATCAAGTTTTCCCACTTCTAGTGGAGCTGCCTTTAGAGAACAAACCAGACGGTGTATCAGGAGACTTGCTAATGTTTTTCTTTCCTTCTTTCTTCTTGAACTTTCTTCAGGAAGAGGAGACGGAATGGCAATGAAGATGACAGTCACATTCCCCAGACAAAACGTACTACCAGGAGTACTGTCCTTCAAGATACTTGGGACACTGAGGTGAGAGCCTTCTTGGGCAAATTCATTTTCCTTTAATGCTGAGTTTAAGTAATGGTTGGAATATTCTGTGAAATTTTATGTATTGGGAGTAGTTCATGAAAACATTTTTGCTTTGTTTGTGAGGTCACGAGGCCGTTCTGTGCTGCAGAGACTGAAATCTGTAAAATGTGGTTTGGAAATCAGTGTGTTCTCCAGTGACCCTTGTTATCTTCGGTCTGAATATTTCTGTTAAAGTATTTCAGGCACTGATAGGCAGTGCCTAAGTGGAGATAGGAGAAAAGCGTTTGCGGCCACTCTTGACGTTGCTGCCTGAATTGAGGTGTAACACATCTGGAACCGAGTAGATGGCTGGGGGATTACAAGAATGCGTGGTCATTCCACTTGGCCACCTGCTCTTCCAGCTGTGTGTTTGCTTACAGCAACGCGATTATTTGTGGTAAAAGCATTCCATCTGGGGCCGTACGCAGCGTGCTTGTTGCAAGCAGTTGTGCTTATCTGATGTTTAAAAAAATGCTCTGATGGAGCTCGGTGGCGTCAGCAAGACTCGCTGGCTCCCAGCTGAGATACTGGGATTTGAACTGTTGGGTTTCCACTCAGATTTGCTGTGCTCTTTTGCTGAAGGTGGGATAACTGTTAGTCCCTCATTGCTTACGTCAGATGTACCAGGATGGGGCGATTTGCTAGCAATGAGAGAGCTTTTATTGTTAAACATGCTGATTTCCAAGCTACTGTCAGATTTTCAGAGTTGTTGCCTGTATTAATCATCTGAAAATTCACTCTGTGCATTTTGAATCAGTCATGTACTTCTCTGGTAAAATCTTTATGGAAAAGAGCGTGTGGAGCAGACGCTCTCTCTGGATTCATGTCCCTGGAAATTAATGCAGTGGATTTCCCTAAAGGTTTTCAAAGTATCCTTGTTGGTTTTTGTTCAGCCCTCTCGCTCTAAAGGTTGGCTGTAATGGGTGATTACAAACTGAAGCAGTTTTATTGACTTATTAGCTACGTGTTGCCTGCAGAGAATGTGTTGTGCTATGTGACTTTGAGAAACATAATCTTTTATCCTACCCTAATGGCTTCAAATGTTTACTTGCATTTTAAATGGTCCAAAGCTCTGCCCCACTATTCTTTTTGTGACAGTGGCTTTCTTTTAACTGGTTCACCTTTACACATAGCTGACACCATACTCAGTGATATTGTTTGGAAAACGCCCCAGCAGGTGGGATGTTCACCACAAAAGAATTCGCTGTGATGAGAAATGTTCTCACTTCCTGTATTGTTGTTTTGCTCGAAGTCAGACTTGCTGGGACAGAATGGTTTTTTGCTTCTTGGGTATAACGGGTAGAACCGTAAAGAGTTGTTTGCCGTCTGACACTGAATCACTTGTCCAACAGGTTAAACACCTCTTCGCATGTAGAGTAGTTAATGGCTAAACGAGCTTTGTGGCGGGAGGAGGAAGAATTTAGTGTGGAACAAGGGATTGAAGTAGGAGTAATGAAATTAAGAATATCAGGAAAAGCCTTCATGGTGAGTGGCAGAAGCACCTTTGCTTGTCCTGCAATCACTTGGCTTTTGACTGGGCAAATCCACTAAAATACAGGAATTAGCCATGTGGTAGCCACGCAGAGCGGGTGCCCTTCACTCTGTCCTTAACAGTGGTTCTGTTTGGGGTGCCTGTGTCTGAGGAGCATGGGCATGAGCTGCCTGCCTTGCCACCAGCGCTGTCGGCGCAGAGTTCCCTTGCTGAGGCTGGCGTGGAGGCTCTGCTGCGTGCATGCACTTGTGTTGTCAACGTCTGTGTTTAACATGTTAAACCCTCACGGGCAGGCAAGGAGGGTTTCTCATTGTTGGCGCTGAAGTGGAGGAATGCGCCTTCCAGACATGGTTTTATGAAAATCATAGAGTAGTTTGCATCAGAAGGGACCTCAAAGCCCATCCAGTTCCAAGCCCCCTGCCGTGGCCAGGGATAAAGCTCCATCCAACCTGCACTTGAACACCTCCAGGGAAGGGGCAGCCTCCACTTCTTGAGGCAACCTGGGCCAGGGCCTCTGCACCCTCAAGGGAAAACATTTCTTCCAAAATCTTACCTCAGTCTCCCTTTTTTCAGCTTAAAACCATCCCTCCTTGTCCTGTCCCTGCACTCTACGATCGAGGACCCCTCCCCGGCTTTCCCATAACCCCCTTTAAGTGCTCCCTTTCTCAAGGGAGCGAAACAAAATTCACACTGGCATCTGCTGATGAGTAGAGCTTTTTTCTTTCCGCTTGTTTTCTTCTAATTTTGGATCCCTGAACTGAGCGTGCCCAGAAATTGAAGCTAGGAGATCAAATTGGTATTATTTGATGGTTTCTTTAAGGACTTCCTGTGCTAAGTGAAGATGTTCTTGCGCTTATGGTGCACGAGCGCTGCTGATTGATGTCATTTTTGAGACCTTTGGCCATTTGTAATACTTGATTCGGTTTCCTGATACTTTGCCATTTGTGAAGACAGCTCTTCTGATTCAAAAGCCTCACTAGCTTTAGGATATTGAACCAGGGGAGAAAGTGAGTGTGTGGGAGCCATTTGTAGCTTCAAAGAGCACACGAGGAGAGAATTGCTTTTCATCTGAGGGCAGACGCTGGCTTGCTGTGAAACATGAACTACGGTGCTGGTTCCTTTTGCCTTCCTTCAGTTGAAAGTTAACTGGTTTCTCTTACAGTGTGTGGTTCACTTGAAACCACAACCTCAGTGTGGAAAATCCGGCAACTGTGCAGCTGAAAACATACCTGGCTTTTGTCAGGACCTCTTTCTGGTTTTTTTTTTGTTGTACTCTTTGCAGCCGACAGCAATATGTGTAGGATGAAGGGGGCTTTTTTTCTTGGCAGTTCAAATGTGGGCTGCTCTGTGATGTTATCCCCCAGTCCCACAAACTGCTGCTCACACGAGCTTGGGCTCAGTGACAAAGGATATTTCCTCCCACTGGCCTGTTCTTTCATCCAGTGTAGGTGGCACCCTTGACTCTGGCTTTTACAGGAGGGAAGCTGAATGATAGAATCATAGAATCATCAGGTTGGAAGAGACCCACAGGATCATCGAGTCCAACCATTCCTATCAAACACTAAACCAAGTCCCTCAGCACCTCATCCACCTGCACCTTAAACACCTCCAGGGAAGGTGAATCAACCAACTCTCTGCCAGTGCCCAATGACCCTTTCTGTGAAAAAGTTTTTCCTAATGTCCAGCCTAAATCTCCCCTTGTGGAGCTTGAGGCCGTTCCCTCTCATCCTGTCCCCTGTCCCTTGGGAGAAGAGCCCAGCTCCCTCCTCTCCACAGCCTCCTTTTAGGGAGTTGGAGAGAGAGAATTCAATCTCTATCAGCACCATTTTCTTAGCAAATTGCTGTCATGATGTGCAATTCCTGCTCCTCCGGGAACAGGAGGAGCGCTCCCCGGTGACAGCCACCCTGAGGATGACAGCAAACTTCTGCTTTGCAGCTCAATTCAGGGACATGACGGGAATGCTGGACTAGAACTACGTTAAACGTTAAACATTAGCGAAGGAGAACATTTGCCACTGCGTTTCATTTCCCGTTGAGCCTGTCATGTGTTTACACAGAGATTGACTGTGCTGTTTTGCCTGGTACTCAGTGGAAGCCCTTCTTACTCCTGTCCTTGCTGGCTGTGTGGCAAGTCAGGCCGGGTTGTGGTGGATCCTGAGAGGCTCACGGAGTTCGGAGGTTCTGCAGTTGTGCTCTGCGACCTGGGGGATCACCAGTGAAAATCCCTTTGCCCTGATTTTCCCTGGGAAGGAAGGGAGTTTGCGGTGTTCTGGCTAAGTCTTTTCCTTCCTGAACAACTTCTGTAAGATGTGATTTCGTGTGGTTCCTCTTTGTTCTGATGTCGGGATTCCCTGGAGCTCTGCAATCCCACCCTTTTACCAGAGGAGATTGCTGATGCACAGCAGCGCTTGCTTCTCTCCAGTCAGAGCTTCTGCCTAGCATTGCCACTATGTCACCCTATGGTGTTAGACTGTTGAGGAAGGTCTTATATTCTAATTAAACCAGATTACGCCTCTGTTAAACTCATCCTGAAAGATTTTGAGAGCAGCAGGGTCTGAGCAGCTGTTTCTGTCATGAATGGTTGAGATGCTACATCACAGATCAGCAGATTAATACACTTAACAGCACATTTGTTTGGAAAGCACTTAAAACCTCTGTAACTGCTCAGTGTGATGCTAAGAGGGGCTGATGAGTCAGGTAAACCTTCAAGATTCCCTTTTGATAGTTAAAGTACTCATAAAATTTCCCTGGGCCGCTTTCCCTTGCGCTTTCATTAAAGACATTGTTTCATTGTGTAGATGCCTGTCGTTGCTGACATGATGACTTTAAGGATTCTTTTTTTGTCTAATTGTAGTCCAAATGCGTAACAGAATGTGCTCCACAGCCTGGGGAAATGGTAGGTCCTTGGCGTGATTTGGGCAACCAACGGGCTTCACGCGCTAGTGAATTTTTGCATTAGAGAAATGGAAATAAAGAGGGTCTGACAAAACCAGATCTGTCAACAGCCTTAGATGTAGGAAGCACGTCCCAGGACACGATCTCAGCTTCGAAACAATTAGATACGCGTAAATTAATCATTACTAACCGCTCTAAAATGTTTGTTAAGATGCGAAACTTAAGCAATAAGTTGTTACCAGGTTCTCATTTGGATTTTTGCCTTGATTTTCAGAAGATGGCTGTAACGGGAACCAGTAAGGAACGCAGATTAAAAGGAAAGAAAGTGTCCTGTGCGGTGGGTTTCTCTCCAAGGCTGCTGTGACTTGTTCAGCCTAACAGCATTGCATTTCAATATTTGCGCTTCTGTGCCAAAAGAGATGGTCTAGCAGGCACCCCTGCCTGGCTCCTCTCTGTCCTGGCATTCTCTCCCTCTAGCGGTAACAGCCTTAGGAAGAGGAGCTGCCTGCTGATGTAGTTACATCTGCTGCTTCCTCAAGAACAACTCCACGTGTGTTTTGTTGTTCTCCTCGCTAGCTGAACCTAACATACCCATGCGGGTGCAGCCTTGGGGCCCTTGTCTCGCTTGCTGTACTACAGCAGAACTGAAGCATTTTTGGTACATAGCAAAACAAGGACCTTTATAGGATTGAATTGTCATGATTGACTGGGGAATCGGTGCCGTAGGGTTTCCAGTCGGCACTGAGATGTGGTCCACCTCAGATATTCACACAGAGGCCTTCCTGGGCCTCTCTAGCTGCTTGTTGACTTCACGCTGGGTGCGGTTTGCACCACTCTGTGGATTTGCATCTGCAGCTGGATGTGATGCTGAGTGACAAATTGCTGTGGACTTGTTAAATTTTATCTTCTTTTTCTGCTGTGGCCACCAAGCTTTGACTTCCGTGGTTTTAGTTTAATACGTACAAAAACATGTGGGTGTTTTTTTTTTTTTTTTTTTTTTTTTTTTTGTAGCTGTTGTCACTTACAGTGGCTGCTTTTGTGAATTTACTACTTATGGGATGGCAAAGCAGCTGTTCTCTGATTCTTAAGTATCTGAATATTGGCAGTGTTGTCCTGAACAGTGTATCACACCATAATGAAATATTTCAGCTGGAACTAACGGAACCTTTCATTACCAGCTCTTAACATGGTGTAAACCAAACAGTTTTATGTCTTTGAAACACTGACAATGATGGCTAATGCTCTCCAGTCATCGCCATGAAATGGCTTTATCCTAAATGCTGGCAAATAAACCCTGCACTCTGAGCTAAATAAAGAGCTTTTTTCTTTCTGCCTGTGGAAGTCTTAGGTGCCTGTCGCTCTTTCACCGACAGGTAAATCATAGTGAAAAGCTGACAGTTAACATTGCCCTGCAGGTACTTTACAGGGAGGAGAGTATTTCTATGTGTGTCAAGGTGTTCAAAGACTTAAAACGGGTATCGTGTTGCATTTCTTTTTTTAACAGCCTGTTGCTCTGGATGCTTCAGATCTCCTTTTAGAAAGGTTGACTTGCAGGAAAACGCTTTGCATGGTGCTTACCTAAAACATCTGCTAGCACGGAAGCGATAAACGTTTCCTCATGCCCTGCCTGCCTTGACTGACACGTGCAGTTCTGTAGGAATGTTCTTTATTTTCCAATTCTCGGATGAATCCAGCAAACTTCACTAGTGCTCATGTGGGTCATGGGGGCAGAGCTGGTGGGCCTCAAAGCGAGATTGAAATGCAATGTGGTGGAGGCCAGCGGTCCTCTGGGAGAAGGCTCGCTCATTGCTTTGGCTCTGACGCTTCTCCTGTGTTGGCAGCCACGGAAGCTATGAATGCCAGGAAAGCACTTGGTGGATTTACATCAGTCCATCGAGCTGAATGTGAGCCTTAAAATCTGGAAGGGAGGGACTTACTGTAAAGATGGTTTGCTTACCTGTGGTGTTTCGTTACGGACAGGAGAGGACGCGTTGTGATTTTGCTGTTAACCTTCTCTTTGTCTCAGTCCTCCAGCAGTGATAGCGGCAGCAGCAGCAGCAGCTCTAGTAGCAGTAGCATCAACAGCCCTGACAGAGCGTGCGGTGCAGAAACCAGCCTAAACCCGGTCGTTGCGGGATCCAGCCCTGTCTCCTCTCAGTCCTTCCATGAGCAGTCTGCACTAAGCCAAGGCCCTTACTTCCACATCAACCAGATCCTGAAGGAGGCACACTTTCACAGCTTACAGAGCCGGGGACGCCTTCCAACATGATGAACCAGCAGCTCCCTGCCTTCTGTGAAAGGACAGCACTGTGTTGATTTGATATTTCAACATAAAAGTTTGTTAAAATGAAATTGCACAAAACGCCTGTTGCCTTTTCAGTCTATATTTGAAATAACAGGTTAACAGGAAATTGTTTACTTGTGGTTTGCTGCACTATTGCAATGCAAAAAGGGGCTTGGAAGCAATTTTTATAGGATTCTTTTTGGGGTGGTTATAATGTGCGTGTCAGGAGGAGATGGAGGAACCCACAGCTGTTATAGGATTGCAAAATGTCCAACTTCAATTTTTATAGGATTCTTTTTGGGTTAGTTATAAAGTGCGTGTCAGGAGGAGATGGAGGAACCCACAGCTGTTACAGGATCACGAAATGTCCAACTTCAATCCACTGCCTGATCTATTTGTTAGCAATTTGTTGCTTTGTGTAAAGTTCTCTCACACGTTCACCTTCAGTTTTATAAGTCTTTTTTTTTTTTTTTAATTTCAATAAACTAGTTAAAAATTTATTTGGCAACATAATTTTTTTGAGCATTTGGAGTTAAAAGAGAGTAGGTGCAGTCACTGAATCCCTCAGGACTGCCCTAGATGCCTGCTTTCTACCCAGCTCAGTGTGTGACGAGTCCTGTCTCAGTGATCTATGCTGCTGCAGTCTTGAAAACAAAATGTGTAACTAGAAGCAGGGAAGCTGAGGCAGCTGCTGCTGGAATGTTAGGAGCCCACTGGGCTCATGAAGAGAGGTGGGATCGCAGTACCTCTAGAGGAAAAATAGAGCAGCCAGAGATGCTGCTTTCACTCAAGATGAGTCTTAGGTTGCTCCAGTACCCATTTGTAGCTGTTAAATGTTTTGTTTTCTGTTACAGTGTGTAGGTGGGGGGGGGTTTATTTCCTTTAATTTTTAAGGTTAATAACTCCTAAGGAATAGGAGGTGACAGAATAGCCAGAGGGCCAGGACAGGCCTGGGCTGAGCCTGGTTCAAGTGGCACACTGCACTCTGGCACAGGATGGAGAAGTTCTGCTCTTGGGATGGTACCAGCAGAAGCCTCACACGTCCCTGCCTGGGGAAAAGAGATGAGAACACAGGCAAACGCTGTATGTTTTTATTGCATCACTTGGTCATGCCAGAAAGCCATCCCAGCTTGAAGAGCGAAGGTGCAGCCGTGTCTTCATCCTCAGTTGCGAGCTGCCTGAACAGAGAGCCAGGCCGCAATGCCTCATCTTCTGCTCTTGTGAGCGCAGGAGGTGGAACCTGGGAGTTTTTAAGAACAGAAGCGTCAGTAACTACTGCCTCATCCCTCTGACTTACTACATCCCCTCATCTGCAGTAGCTGCAAGGAGGCGTGGGCTACAGCGGAACAGCTCTTCCCAGGCAACCTGAGCTTGGCCCACAGCCTAAGCTGTGTCACTTCTGGGAGTTAGGGACACATGGAGGTGGCTCTGAGCAGCCACAGTGCAGCACCATGCTGCCATCACAACCTCCACAGAATTGTTTTAGCATAGGAGGAAGAGCAAGCATCTGTCGGGAATTCGGAGAAGTAGGGCTAGTGCAGAACAGATGTTTGCCACCACAGCAGGTGAGGGGAGCAGCAGGAGCAAGCAAAACACTGCACACCTACACTTCTACTACAGCTGAGGTGCGAGAGGCAAGGAATAGCTTCATTGTGAAGCTTTGGGGTTTTGCACAACCCTCACACTCTGTCTGGTCTTTAGTGCTTCTGAGTAACAGAGAGCAAGAGCTGCAGAGGAAGCAAGCATCTCAAGTAATGCTCTGCTCTGATAAACCCAGACCTTTACTCTTCTGTCCCAGTTGACAAGACATCTCACAGATGGATTACTGGGTTAATAATAGCTAAAGGAAACTGATTACTAATTACTGCTTCCTGTAGAATTGAGGTATTCCTTGGCTCTCTCAATCCTCAGCACACAGAACTCCATCTAAGCAGGTGTTTTAACTATACTGGCTGTCTACTGATGAAACTCGGAAACAGGACAACACGGAGCCTTTGCAAAAGAAGCAAGCCACTCTCTTCACACAGGCTTAAATACCCCAAGCCAGGCTTCCTCAGGAGTTAATGGTCACAGCATCCCACTGGAAAGGAGTTCACAGAATTAGCTAGCATCCTTCAGCATTCCTCGCAGCTGTCTTTAAATGAATTGTCTTTTTATGCATCAATCCCAAAATGCCTCCTCTGTGTAAGTCTTCACTGCATTCTCATGGTGGTTGTTGCCTGTTTTACCACAGAGCAGCAGACCCCAAAAATACAAGGGCCCTCAGGGTTTTTTTTCTGAGGGTCTAGGGGAAATCCAAATTATCTCACGCTGTGTAGCCATAATGGTTCTCTCATTTTACCGGAAATAAAAAAAATCAGGTTAACTATTAACTGCTTGGCTACTTTCTTCTTTCCTGCAAGCTCTAGTGTTGATGGGAGAATGAATGCTGGCAAAAAGTTAATGTGGATCGATTTTACCAACCTGAACTCTTTCTGTGCTCCTGGCAGCAGACTTGCTCTTCCGTGAGCTTGACATACTCAGTGGCAGAAGTCCAAATCTGAAGAGATGGAAGAAAGA
Source organism: Coccyzus lansbergi (assembly GCA_033558105.1). Classification (NCBI taxonomy): domain Eukaryota; kingdom Metazoa; phylum Chordata; class Aves; order Cuculiformes; family Coccyzidae; genus Coccyzus; species Coccyzus lansbergi. The sequence continues at coordinate 1,441,952 of JAUMJK010000251.1, read as the reverse complement.
AATATGGCCGATTATGGAGAAGCAGCAGTTTCAGACCACAGACCAGCTTCCCAGAGATGTGAGCAAGCACAGAAGAGCCCAGTCCCTTACCTGATCTGGCTGGAGGCCAAAGGCAAGATGTTGTGGAGTTCCTGGGAGCTCAGAGCACCACTGCGGCTCGTGTACTGGTTCTCCGTCCCGGTCAGCAAGCCAAAGAGAACCTAGAAGGCATGAGGGAGCAGTCTGTGTTTGGGGCAGCTGCAGAGCTGACTACACAGTGCCTTGCTGGCCAGTCTACTGGTGATCAGGCTGAAGTATGAACAGTCTCCCTTCCCCCTCTTGCTCTTAATTGACACTGCTTGTTATTACCACAGCTGAGTTCTAAGCCTGTTTTCAGCACTACTCATCCCAATTAGTGTTGCACAGGCTCCAGTGAGTCCTGTAAGATAAAGTTCAGTCGACTCCACGCACGATTACGTGCGGCACAGCCAGCTCAGTGAGCTCCTCTTATCTTCAGCTGGTATTAAGTGCTCTTCCTGTTTCTGAGGAAGTGCCAGTCATTATCTTTATGCACGAAGTAGTTTCTGAAGCCACCTCGGCTGCCCTTCAAAATGGGTTTTGCAGCCCTGCTTCCTGATCTACCCCTTTCCTTTTCCTTGAACTTACGGAGGTTCGCTGCACCAGGCGATTAAGGTTGCTGTTCAAGTGTGGAGTGAAAACATCCAGGTCAAAGGGATCGATGTGTGCCTCTAGGAAGTCGGTCACCTTCTCGATCCTGCAAGCAGAGTGGAGCCTGTCAGGGGTTATGTCCTAGTGGCAGCTGCTGATGGCAAGAGGGTGGTTTTACTGTCCCTCCAAAATCCCAACAGACTTGCCCCTACGAGGTGACACAGCAAACTGGGCATTACTCTGCAGATAAGCAGCAGCCTAAAGGTTTTCCAGCTATTACACAACCCAACCCCAACCTGTCTGGTGCTGCAAAGGAACCTTCTCCCCCGAGTATGTCTCAGAGAAGGACGCCTGGAGGCTTTAACTCTTGGGTAGAAGCTTTACTGTTCTTTTCTGTCCTCTGCTGACAGACACACTGCAGGCTCAGAGGGGACCAGCCCCGTCTCTGAGCTCTCAGCCACAAAATCCCAACCCTCCTACATTCCAAGCAGGAGGATGTTGGTGCTTAGAGCCTGCACTGCCCTTCTCCCGCCAGGCCAAAGGCCCCCACCACTCCTTCACCAATTCCCCAACAGCTACTTGGGTTTAAACTATTTTAGAGCCCCCACAAACTACTGTGAGTATCTGAACCCCTGAACTGCACTGTACCTGGAGTCGTGCTTGATCCTGCTGGTTTTCGCTTCCTCGCTCTTTGCTGTCAAGACGGTGCTGAGGTAGCGCAGATCGTAGAGCAGCTGCAGAGCTCTGTTCTGGGTCATGGGGAAGGCGTCTGCTTTCTGCAAAGTGGACAGTCAAGAACAGGGCTCTTTGCCTGCAGAGAGGGCTGTCAAAGGGCTGCTTCAGGGGAACCATTTAAAAATACCAGCAGCACGAAACAACCAACTGAACTGAACCATCCCAAATGTGCAATGTGGTACCAGTTTGATCCCTATTTGCCTCATTTTCGGGAAGGCAGAGGAGGAATGTATTTGCCCTTTCCAGCTCTCACAGAAAGACACTTTTTGTGCTGAGGGGCACCGCTGCATGCTCAGTAACCCTCCCATCCCATGCTAGCTGGAGCGAGGGCTGATCCTACTCATGTACCTTCTCCTGCTTCTCTTCCACAAGCTTTTCATAAGCAGCAAGTACTTCTGCCATGCAGGTCCTCAGCAGCTCCTGCAGGGTGACTTTTGGGAGAGTGTGGCCACCGACCCGGTTCACCTCTTGGCACAGGCTGAAGAGGAGGCACTGGACGTACCAGGATGGCTGTTGAAGAGAACAAGTTATTTTTATGTAGTCTGTAAACTGTGTTAGCTTTATCACAGCCCAGCATTGCTTGAGTTCTCATGATGTGAGCTTCCCATTTCCTCAGCAACCACACAGCTCTACCGCTGAGACCTACCTGCACCCACAGCACGGCTCAAGTATCTGACCGGTTTGATTTATGGATGCAGCAGACTTAGAGCTACTGCAGTCCTCAAAAGTCCCACAAATACTTTTACCAGAGCTATTCACCCGAGTATAGTCAGAACAAAATTGCTTCTTGTGCCTCTTCCATCACACTGACCCTGCTCTGACCAAGCGTTGCCTGACTTGTTATTTACTTCCTTGCTTTTTTCCCAGGACTCGCTATTATCCTGACCTCTCATCTGGCTGCTCTTGCCTGGCCCTCCTTTCCCTCTGTGCAACCACTACTGGCTCGTCCCCATCATTCCTGCACCACACGAGGCCTAAGGAAAGCTGCAGGCTGTGGTTCTCCTAGGCTTTGTGCAGACCCACTGCTGTAGCCCTGCCCTTCAGTTCATTCAATGTCCACAAGATCTCTCTCCTGAGGGCCTCTCTGTATAAAACGGGCATCGAGTCTTTTATGGGCTCAGTTTTACAGGATCTGGGCCAATCTTATTCAATTGAATATACAGCAGAAAGCATCCGATTTCCTTCCTTGACCTTTGTCCTTAGGACACAAGTACTTCGAAGAGCAAACGTGAGCAACACCGAGCATTTGCTCTCTGCTCACAACACCAAGCAAACTCCACAGCAGGTCAGCACCATCTGACAAAGCTTTGGACACCAGCACTTTCCTCCTCCCAGCAGACTGTTTCCTTGTGTTTAGAGAGGGAACATTCACTGTACCTGCACGGGCAGCCGGATCTTTGACGTGACGCTGTTTCCAGACTCTGTCTCCTCCTGAATTTCAGTTTCATCCCAGCTGGTGGCTGTGGCCAAGACAGAGCCAGCTGTGTCGAGCAGCAGTGTGTGGGTAAAGCGCTGAACCAGACCCTACAAAAGACAGAAGCACCCGGTCACAAGACACACAGCTCCAACAGAAGCACCACGGAACAGTCAGCCTGCAGATACACCGGCCTCCCGCATCCCCCTGCTCCTCCCCAAGTGATTCTTCTGGAAACCATCCCACTGGATGCCAGCTCCAAGCTACCACTGCCACCTCTTCTCCCTGCAGGCTGACTGAGCAGAGTGGCAGCAGCACAACGAATTCAGAACAGCCAGTTAGGAGGCAGCATCGCTGAACTGCAAGAAGCCAAGCAAGCGAAACCCGTGAGAGAAGCAGCTCCTTACTTTGGTGACAGCCGAGCTCCAGATCTGGTAAGCAAAGAGGCTCTGCTGCAGGAGCTCTGCCTTCACCCCCTGCCACTTGGCCTGCACGGGCGTCACTTCCTGGGCTTTCCCCTTCCCCAGCTTCTTGGTGGAACGGGTTTCCTTCAGTGCCATCTCCGCGCTGCCTGACTGGCCGAGGATGCACTGCTTGAGGTGAGGGCACAGCTCGGTCAGGGACTGGCAGAGCCTTGCCATGAAGAGGACAGCATTGAGTCTGGCATTGCTAGGAGCGTCCGCTTGTCCCTCCAGCAGACTCTGGGTGCTCTGGAGCTCTTCCCGCACACAGCTCAGCACGTGGTGGATGCAGGCAACGCAGTGGTCACGGAGCAGTCCCTCCACTGTGGTGGCATCGGCGTAGCGGTCAAAGGCAGAGTGTGGCGGCACCACGGGAGCAGCCTCCTTGGTGGCTGAGGAGTCTGTGGGAAGGTAGGACAGGAGATCATCTAATTTGGCCTTCAGCTTGGAGTCCAGAGCCGAGCAGAAGCTCTGCACGCATGGTGTGAGCGCCTGGGCCTTCATGGACAGGCCGCTCTTGGCAAAGTGGCCACGGTTTGCCACGCTGACCCAAGCAGCGTCAGAAGGCAGGTCACTGGAGTTCTCGGACCACAGGAACAGGGCCACGTCCTGTTCAAACTGGATGTGCTTGTTCAGGGCAGAGGTGCTGGATTTGACTTCAAGTTCCTGCAAGGCTACGGTGAGAAGCTGTTTGGAGCTGCTCGAGATGGAGTCAAACCCTTCCTTGGTCAAAGTCTGGAACAGAACCAGGAGAAAGAAAAAGCACCTTTTTTACATATGCCTTTCAGCACTTAAAATGCACATTTAGTGCTGCTAACAGGCACCAGGGGACGGGGTCAAGAGGGGCACAGAGCACAGCTCCACACAAACTGCCGTGGCAGAGCACCCACCTCTAGCCTGTCCAGGAAGAGCTGCTGCAGCAGGTCCTCCCAGAAGGAAACAGGCTTGTCCAAGAGGCGACGGCACACGGCCTCCCAGTTCTGGCTTACGGACTCACTCGTGAGCAGCTCCCACACTGCGTCGCGAATCCCAGCAAGGCCCTTCATGCTCTTCACATAGATGAGCAGGTTGCTGACCCCAGCCCGGATGTCATCGCTACACCTGAAGGCAACGTTTCACTTCAGTCTGACATGCTTGCAGCCCCAGGGGAGGCAAGAGAGAATATCAGCCACGTTAAGGTGAGGGAATTCTCAATCTGTCAGTAAGAGGCTCTGCCTGCAGAAACATCTGCAGGGCTAAGAGTACCTCTGCCTCTTGCCAAGGCAGCCGCACCCTGGATCCCACAGTGGGACCTGCAGGAAAGCCACAAGTCCACCTGTAGGACTCTGGGCTGTGTTGTGTGTTGAAGCTGGGAGTGTGGCATCCCAGGAATGCCAGCAGGCAGAGAGGGACTCTGGGAAAACATCCCCTGAGGAGAAAACACATCCTGGGGGCTGCAGCTGACAGCAGGGACCAGCTGGCTCCTGTTGGATGATGACGGGACTGACAGGGCTGTCAGGCAGCAGGGAAAGGGTGGAGCTGGCAACTCTATAAAGTGGCTCTGGCTGCCTCACACAGATCAGGGAAAGGCAGTAAGGAGGAAGGACTTTCTAGAGCTCATCCAGTCCAAAGTTACCCAGAGCAGGTTGTACAAGATTTGGGTTTGAAGATCTCCAGAGAAGGAGACTGCAGCCTGTTGCAATGCTCTGTCACACTCATGGACAAAACAGATAGCAATTGCATGAAAGGAAAGGAGTGGCCAGGCAAGAATGAGTTCTGTGTTTGCACAGTATGGGAAGGGCTGGACAGGGCAACAGCCTCATGTAGTGAACTTTATAAGGTAAATTTTGTTGATTCTGAAGGGAAACACAGCTGGATGAGAGTTCAGGGTAGCTGGAAGGCCTAGGAGAAGGGTGCTGGACCAAAAGCTGGATAAGCCAGGTAAGAATTTTCTTCTCACCTACTCTGTGCTTGTTGGCTGGTAGTTCTGGCAGCATAAAGTAGCTCCAGACAAATACTTTTGGGCAGCACAGGTTAACTTTTCTAATGGAGTGTTACCACCTGGCTTCTAGGTGCTCTCCTGTAGCAGGTTCTCTCCTGCTTCTGGCTGTCCCACTGCTGGGGAGAGGGAATGCTGGGCAAGAAGAAGGTGCAGCCCAGCTGAGGTGAGTGAGGAAGCAGGTGAGGTTTGGGTTTGCTCTGTGCTGCTGCTGCCTGGGCACGGAGGCGCGTGGTGTCTGGGAAAAGAGGATGCTGTCACACTCACATGGTGATCCACTTCTGCAGCGTATCTCTGAGATAGTCCTGGCTGATGGGGTGCGCCAGGGTCCGCAGAGCTGGCTGGAACTCCACCACAGACTCTGGGAGGTACTTGAACCAGCTGCTCAGCTTCACCTCATCCTCCAGAACCCCACCGCGCCCTGGAAGCGTGTGGGGTTAGGGCGAATCAGCCCAGCAGTAGGGCAGCCTTCTGCCGGTAACACTGGGCAGGCAGAGGGTGAACACCAAGGTGTCCAGGTACTCACCTGCTGGCTGCTGGCCGGTGGTGCTCTCCAGGGTGGAGAAGAGCAAGCTGCAGGGCAGGGCTGGATCTGGTAGCATCCCTTCGGGGACGGTGTAGAATAGAGCATGAGCCTGGTACAGTGTAGTGGTCAGCAGCTCCATCAGTGAACACACCTGAGCCTTTATACCAGCACCTGCAGAGAAATCCCTTTCAGCTGAGGCAACCCCTTCAGCACAGGTAAGAGAAGCCCTGTGGTTCCAGCGAAACCTTCCAGGGAAGGGCTGGAGGGCAAAGGACTCAGTCCCAGGCACGGTCTGCTTCCCGTCTGCAAGCAGGACTGGCTTAAGACCCTGAGCACTGCTAATTTTTTGGGGTATTTGCTGCTGTGGAAAAATCACAGAATCACAGAACAACCAGGTTGGAAGGGACCCATCAGATCTTCTAGTCCAACCATTCCTATCTAACACTAAACCAAGTCCCTCAAGACCTCATCCACCTGTGCCTTAAACACCTCCAGGGAAGGTGAATCAACCACCTCCCTGGGCAGCCTATTCCAATGCCCAATGACCCTCTGAGTGAAAAACCTCCTCCTAATCTCCAGCCTAAATCTCCCCTGGCGGAGCTTGAGGCCATTCCCTCTTGTCCTGTCCCCTGTCACTTGGGAGAAGAGGCCAGCTCCCTCCTCTCCCCAACCACCTTTCAGGTAGTTGGAGTGATCAATGAGGTCTCCTCTCAGCCTCCTCTTCTCCAGGCTAAACACCCCCAGCTCTCTCAGCTGCTCCTCATAGGGCCTGTTCTCCAGCCCCTTCACCAGCCTCATTGCTCTTCTCTGGACTTGCTCCAGAGCCTCAACATCCTTCTTGTGGTGAGGGGCCCAGAACTGGACACAATATTCAAGGAGCGGCCTCACCAGTGCTGAATACAGAGGGAGAATCACCTCCCTGGACCTGCTGGTCACACTGTTTCTGATACAAGCCAGGATGCCATTGGCCTTCTTGGCCACCTGGGCACACTGCTGGCTCATGTTCAGTCGGCTGTCGACCAACACCCCCAGGTCCCTCTCTTCCTGGCAGTTTTCCAGCCAGACTTCTCCCAGTCTGTAGTTATGCATAGGGTTGTTGTGCCACAAGTGCAGGACCCGGCATTTGGCTGTGTTAAACCTCATCCCATTGGACTCAGCCCATGGATCCAGCCTGTTTAGGTCCCTTTGCAAAGCCTCCCTACCCTCCAGCAGATCGACACTTGCACACAGCTTTGTGTCATCTGCAAACTTGCTAAGTGTATATTCAATGCCCTCATCCAGGTCACTGATGAAGACATTGAACAGGACTGGACCTAGCACTGAGCCCTGGGGAACACCACTTGTCACTGGCCTCCAGCTGGACTTAACACCATTTCCCACCACTCTCTGGGCCCGGCCAGCCAGCCAGTTTTCTACCCAGGAGAGTGTGCGTCTGTCCAGGCCAGAGGCTGACAGTTTCCATAGCAGAATGCTGTGAGAAACTATGTCAAAGGCTTTACTGAAGTCCAGAAAGACCACATCCACAGCCTTTCCCTCATCCAGCAGCCGAGTGACTTTGTCACAGAAGGCGATCAGGTTGGTTTGGCAGGACCTGCCTCTGGTAAACCCATTTTGACTGGGCCTGATCACCCGGTTCTCTTGTAAGTGCTTCATGATAGCACTCAAGATCACCTGTTCCATGACTTTCCCTGGCACTGAGGTCAGACTGACTGGCCTGTAGTTCCCCGGATCCTCCCTGCTACCCTTCTTGTAAATGGAAACTACATCAGGCAGCCTCCAGTCCAGAGGTACCTGCCCAGTCTTCCAGGACTGCTGGAAGATGATGGAAAGGGGTTTGGCCAATACATCCGCCAGCTCCCTCAAAACCCTAGGATGTATCCCATCAGGCCCCATAGACTTGTGGGTGTCCAGTTGGCCAAGCAGGGCTCTGACCACCTCCTCTTGGACTATGGGAGCCTCGTATTGCTCCTCTGTTTCCTGGGTATCTACACAGAGGGAACAGCTTTCTTTACAATTCAAGACTGAGGCAAAGAAGGCATTAAGTACCTCAGCCTTCTCCTCGTCCCCTGTCACTGCTGTTCCCTCTGAGTCCAAAAGGGACTGTATGGTCTCCCTTGTCCTCCTAAATGCTGCCAGCAGCAGCACCACATGGTTGTGTCCTCACTTATGTGAGATTTATGGGACTCCCTCCTCTGCAGGGCAAGAGGGAGATGAAGCGAAGGGGGCTACCCAGACTGTGAGAAGTAGGCAGCCCATCATACTGACCATGGTGTGGCTGGTTGAGAAGCTGCTGAATAGCCAACTTCCTGGCCAGGAGGAAGTCAGCGAGGGCCTGGCGCGGAGAGCTGTCCTCCAGGAGCATGATGGCACACAGGGCTTCTGCCACTGCCTGGTCCGACACCGTCTGGCTCTTCAGCAGGGACTTGCTCCCCTGCAGGATGGTGGATCTATCAAGGGAAAGAGGCAGATAGTCACTGGTCTTGGTGCTTGATTGAGATACTCAGGGGAGTAGTTTTAGAATTATAGAATGGCTTGGGTTAGAAGTGACCTCAAAACCCAACCAGTTCCACCCCCCCACCATGGGCAGGGACCTCCCACTAGGTCAGGTTGCTCCAAGCCCCATCCAACCTGGCCTTGAACACCTCCAGGGATGGGGCAGCCACATCATCTCTGGGCAATGTGGGCCAGGGCCTCCCCACCCTCACAGGAAAACATTTCTTAAGATCTCATCTCGATCTTCCTTCTTACAGCTGAAAACCATTCCACCTTGTCCTGTCTCTACACTCCCTTATCAAGAGCCCCTCCCCACCTTTCCTGTAGCCTCTTTTGGTACTGGAAGCTGCTCTATAGTTTCAGCAGAGCCTTCTCTTCTCCGGACTTAACAACCCCAACTCTCTCAGCCTGTCTTCATATGGGAGGTGCTCCAGCCCTTGGATCACCTCTGTGGCCTCCTCTAGACTCGCTCTAACAGATCCACGTCCTTACATGATAACCCAAACAGGAATGTTATTTCCCCTAGATGGGAATCATAGAATCATAGAACAACCAGGTTGGAAGAGACCCATCGGATCATCAAGTCCAACCATTCCTATCAAACACTAAACCAAGTCCCTCAAGACCTCATCCACCTGTGCCTTAAACACCTCCAGGGAAGGTGACTCAACCACCTCCCTGGGCAGCCTATTCCAATGCCCAATGACCCTCTGTGTGAAAAACTTCCTCCTAATCTCTAGCCTAAATCTCCCCTGGTGGAGCCTGAGGCCATTCCCTCTTGTCCTGTCCCCTGTCACTTGGAAGAAGAGGCCAGCTCCCTCCTCTCCACAACCTCCTTTCAGGTAGTTGTAGAGAGTAATGAAGTCTCCTCTCAGCCTCCTCTTCTCTAGGCTAAACACCCCCAGCTCTCTCAGCTGCTCCTCATAGGGCCTGTTCTCCAGCCCCTTCACCAGTTTTGTTGCTCGAATGGGACTATCTAGATGTTTTGGGACTGTACAAGGTGTTCTTGCCCTACAGGGAAGCATGGCTAGCAGTGAGAGCAGTAGGGTATTAGATCCAGGCTCATTAAATAGTTTGGGTTAGAGACCTTTGAAGATCACCCAGTCAACCTCACTGCAGGACCATTTTGCTCAAAGCCCCGTTAAACACGGTACTGACCAGCTCCAATGATGGAGTATCCCTGGCCAAGTGTCCCCCCACCCTCCTTGTATAACGTCTCTTCGTGGTGGCCTGCAGGCCGTCTCACCTGAGATGGCTGGCAGCGGCCACTTGTCGCAGGAGGATGGGGAAGCGGGCGAGGATGGGGCTGGAGCGGGCACGGGGAGCGTCGAGCTGCAGCTGCTGGCGGAGGTGGCAACCAAGCAGGTGAAGACGGGCAGCGTGTAGGAACCGGCCGGCTTCCACAGCCCCCCACACCTTCTCAGGGACCTCCAGCAGCAGTTTGAGCTGGGCTGCTGCCCGATAGAAGTTGTCCTGAGCTGGCGGCTGAGCCTGGAGGGGGGAAGAAGACAAGGGTAAGGCAGGGGAGAAGGGTAAGAAGGGAGGTCTGAGGGTGGGGAGAGAAGTGGGCCAATGGGGAGAAGGGGAGGTTGGAGGGAAAAGGTGGAGAGGGAAAGGTGGGGAGGGAAAGAGGGGGGCTGGAAGGGAAAGGTAGGGGTATGGGGGGAAAGAGAAGGCCAGAGGGGAAAGGTGGAGAGGGAAAGGGGGGTTGGAGGGAAGAGGTGGGAGTAAGAAGGGAGCTGGGGGAAGGAAAAATGAAGGGGTGAAGAGAAAAGGGAGGGAAAGGGGAGGCTGGGAGGGAAAAAGAGGGGTCAGAAGAGGGGCTGGAGGGAAAAGAGAGTGACAGAAGGGGGGGCTGGGAGGGGAAAAAGAAGAAGGCAGAGGGGAAAGTGGTGCAGAAGGGGGACTGGAAGGGAAACGGGGAGTAAGAAGGGGACTAGAGGGGTTAAGAAACAGCGGTGAAGGAGCAGGAAAATGGGGGTGGGAATGAGGGTCTGGGAGTAAGAGGGGGGAAGGGGGCCTGGGAGGGTCAAGAGGGGGCGAGAAGGGGGCTGCAGGGGGAAGAAGAGGGACTGAGGCGGGGAGGAAAGGGTCCCCTCACCGCCGGCCCTCGCCGTGCCGAGCCGCCCCGCTGCAGGCCCCGCACGGCGCCCAGGAGCCGCTGGGCGCTGAGGCGCATCTCGGCGATGGTGTCGGCCGCCTCAATGAGGTCGCGGTAGCGCTCGCCCACCATCTGCCGCAGCTCCTCCCGCTTCTGCTCGATGCCGGCCCGCAGCCGCCGCTCCACCGCCCGCAGCTCGGCCGCCGTGTGAGCCTCGAACAGCGCCTCGGCCTCCGCCTCAGCGCCCCGCGCCGCCATGGCCGCGGCCGCGCTGACGTGGGCGGTGCCGCCGCCGCCATCTTGGGGCCGGGCAAGGGGCTGGTACCGCCACCTTTGGGGCGGGCGCCGCCGCCATCTTGGAGCCGGGCAGGGGGCTGTCACTACCACCACCTTGGGGCTGGGGGGGCCGGACGCCGGCGTCGCCATTTTGGAGCCGGGCAAAGTGCGGGCTGTCCCGCGCTGGCGTCCATCTTTGTGTAGGGCAGGGCGCCCGGGGGCGGAGCAAACACAAGCTGTCACGTTTGTTTCATTAAGGTTTTGCATGTTTCCCAGGCAAACGGGGCGGGCTAGGCGCCCTGTGGGTGCCGCTCTCGCTCCATGCACCCCCGGGCTGGGTGCCAGAAGGCCAACCGCGCCCTGGGCTGCATCCCGAGAAGCGAGGCCAGCGGGGAGAGAGATGGTTCTGCCCCTCTGTTCCTCTCTTGTGAGACCTCGTCTGGAGGATTGTGTCCAGTTCTGGAATCCTCAGCCTAAGGAGGAGATGGAGCTGTTGGAACGGGTCCAGAGGAGGCTACAAGGATGATGCGAGGGCTGGAGCACCTCTGCTATGAGGACAGGCTGAGAGAGTTGGGGTTGTTCAACCTGGAGAAGAGAAGACTCCGAGGAGACCTTACAGTGACCTTCCAGTACCTGAAGGGGCTACAAGAAAGCTGGGGAGGGACTGTATACTAAGGCTTGCGGTGATAGGATGAAGAGGAATGGGTATAAACTGGAGAGGGGCAGATATAGCCTAGACATATGGAAGAATTTCTTCCCTATGAGAGTGGTGAGACACTGGCACATGTTGCCCAGAGAAGCTGTGGCTGCTCCATCCTTGGAGGTGTTCAAGGCCAGGCTGGGTGGACTTTGAGCTGCCTGATCTAGTGGGATCTTTCTGGTGCTTTGAGACCTGAATTATCCCCCTTATGGGATTCTCTGTAACAGCAGGCACCCAAATGGGCCACTGCAGGGCTGTGTTTGTGTGCCCCACCTCCCAGCAGTTCCTAACCTCCTGGGATGTTCGTGGAGGTGTTCAAGGGCAGGCTGGATGAGGCTTTGAGCAGCCTGATCTAGTGGGAAGTGTCCCTGCCCATGACAGGGGATGGAACTGGATGATCTTTAAGGTCCCTTCCAATCCAATCTATTCTGTCATTCTATGACTGGGGGCAGCGAGGGGCTAGGGGCAGCCAAGCTCCCCTCCGACAGCCCCACTGTACACTCTGAGGTTTCCCAAAACAAAGCTTCCAGCAGAACGCTACCAGCCCTGGTTTCCATAACAAAGTGCTCCCCTAGCTCAGGTTTGGCAAAATGGCAGAGGATTAAAGCAAATCTGTGGGGGGCACAGAGGGAACGCAACAGCTGAGGAACCAAAAGACCCCTCTGAATAGGCTTTTATTTCTCCTTACTCATTTTTATGAAGCTCCACCATGTGAGACCTGTTTTCCCTCATAGAATTGCTAGGTTGGAAAAGAACTTTGAGATTATCAAGCCAAACCATCCCTGTCCACTACTAAACCAGATCCCTGAGCTCTTCATCTACTTACCTCTTAAACACCTCCAGGGATGGTGACTCAAACACCTCCCCAGGACACCCTGTACCAGTGTTCATTAACCCTTGTGGTGAAGAAATTTTTCCTAATATCCAATCTGTCCCTTCCCTGGCACAACTTGAGACCATTTCCTCTCATCCTATCATCTATCACTTGGGAGATCAGACTAGCAACCACCTTGCTACAACCTCTTTTCAGGGACGTGTAGATGGTGATAAGGTCTCCCCTCAGCCTCCTTTCCTCTCAGTTAAAAAGACTTCTTTATGTCCACCCTGCTGAGGCAGAAACCAGCATGTTTTGGTATTGCCTTTCTCCTACCAGCTTCTGTTTAAAGACTTTATGTTTTCTGACAGAAATCCAGAGCCATCCCTGTATGTGAACCTGAGCCTGTGTATAGTTGTATCCACATCTGACCAGAAGAACTCTGGGGAGCCAATGGACCAATTTGGCGCCTAATGCTGACTCAGCCAGCTACAACGCAGTGGAGCAGCAAACGTGGTAATGGCTTTCTCACAAATGCATGTTCCCAGAGGAAAATCGTGCCCCAGCTCCCTGCTGCTCACTGGTGAGAGGTGGGAGAGCATCTAGCTCCACAGGAGATGCAGGAGTAACCAGAGAATGTGGGCGTGGGGGCTGTTGGAATATTCACATCCCATAAAACCCGTTTGTGTTGCAAACGGGGAGGTGGGAGAAAAGGAAAAATTTCAATGTCTTGGAGTGAAGGGTTTTATTTGCATGGAGGCTGTTGACAGCAAAGTCATCCTGTGCAATGGAGTTGTGGTTTACAGCACAGCAAATTCTTCTACATTGCTGTGTTTCCCTGGTAAGGTGCCTCTTCTCTAAGTACACTCTCTCCCAATGCCAGTCCCTCCAGTGGGTTAAACTGGACTTGATGACCTCAAAGGTCTTTTCCAACCTGTAGATTCTAGGAAACCTCCAGTGATGGCACTGCACATGCCCTGATCTCACCAAAACCACCCTGGAGGTGTTGCCACGTTGAGAAGAGAAACTTTTCCTTTCCAGCTACTCAGACTGAGTTTATGTGACCCCTTCTATCAAAGAGGTATTTGTGGTTGCGCTTCATCTGTGACCCATCTACTCGGGGTTTGAAGTTGGCGCAAATGTGCCTGTACTTCAGTGCCCCAAGTTTGGGCTGACTGGGGAGGGATCTTGTAGAGTTTTGGGGCAAACTCTCTGTGGGGCAACTCTTTGTGGCCAGCTCTCTGCAGGGACAGCTGTAAAAAGGGAGCTTCAAACCCTAACTAACCATCCCCATGGAGAGTTGTCGCTGTGGAAAGTTATTACTTTTCTGAAAGTAAGTCTCCTGCTGCATGGACCCTCTGAACCTCAGACCACCTCAAAAGTGAAGGACCAGGTATGTCGCTTACCAACAAGGGAAGTGGATTTGGGGAAGAGTTGGTTTTGGGAGAAGGATTCTTCTTGTGGTGGGACCCCGGGGCATGGTACCTCTTCTCCCATGGAAGAATCCAAGCCTTTGTTACACCACACTGCTCCCGACACATGCACACAGAGTCAGAAACTGTAGGAAAACTCCTTTACTTCCCTCCCACCCCATTCACAACTCCCTCCCCAGGGCACAGACTGTGGCAGTTGGCAGCCTTCACAGCAGGAAGGTTCATACCGAGAAATAATACAGAAGAAAGCAAGACTCGAAGCAGAGGAACATTCTCCAGTGGGTTCTGGCCACCATGTGCTGTACAGCAGACCCCCCCACACACACTACACAGAGCACAGCTATGGATACAGAGGAATGTATGTACAGTAGGTGGGAGCATGGTGCAGTGCTGCTGGGGGGACAACCCCTGGATTGCCACAGTCCCAGATAGGCAGGGAAGGGCTCCTGTGTTCAGTGGAGATTAAAATTCACCCTTCTGTGCCTTGCAGAAGTTGCCTCTCATGTGGGAGCAGCTTCTGTGGTTCCTCCTGGCTTCTGCACAGCCCCACAGCACACGGGGATGGTGAGGGGGAGCCAAGGGACCCCAAGGGGCTGGGTCCCACTTGCTCCAGCTTGCACGGGGAAGGGCTGCTCCAGCAGCCACAGCAAAACACAGGCTGCAGAGTTTTTCTACAGCATGTCCAGTATATACATATATGTACAACCACCCACCCCTTCCCTCTTGGCCGCGCAGTGTAGGGTGGGATGGCTGGGGCTTTGCATCCCTCCTCTCCTTCTGGTCAGAACGTGGCTTGAGACAGGCTCCCCCGAGTCTCAGCTGCAGCCTGGTTGTCCTCCTGCCCTGCCTTTTTGCAGTCTGTGTCCTGGAGCAAGCAGGGAGGATGCTGAAGTCTGACAGGAGACACAGGTGTGAGGCTTGGGGCCAGAGGCTGGTGGAGAAGAGCAGAGGTGTCCTTGGGTCAAGGAACAGCAGCTCTCGTTTCTGATCTGGTGCTGTTTTGGGGTCTGCTGTGCCCCTTGTTTGTGCCTTGCTGGTGATCCCCCTCTTTGAGCAGCTCTGGGCAGAGTGTGCAGCTGCTGCAGCCCCAGCAGAGGGGATAGAGACTCTTCCTGAGCAGTTTGCAATCTGTTCATTCACAGTAAGGGCTGAAACATCTCCCGGAGATGTGCGAGTTGAGCTCTGTTCTAAAGCAGCAGCATGGATCCAGAGCCTGGGACCTCTTGTCACAAGGAATGGACCCGGCTGGAGATCGCTGGCTGCACAATTGCCTTTGAGGCAATCTGTGTTTGTGCAGGTCCAGGAGGGAAGAGACCTCTCCATGGAGTCTCCATCAAAAACAAGGCTCTTCCCACTGAGACAGAGTGTTGGGATGCCCTCCAGAAACAGGATCGTGAGAAATCATTATTTTAAAGAAGTCCAAGGCAGTTTTGGTGCTGGTATGAGGAGATGTAGAGATGCAACAGGAAGGCTCCAGGTCCAAACCCTGCTGGGATTGTCAGTCGCTTGCAAAAGCGACCTGTTGGGAACACCCTTGGTGACAGCTCCAGCTGAGGCAGCACTGCTGTGCACACAGCCCTGCAGCAAAGCAACCAGCCCCAGCCCTGATCTAGCACGAGGCTCTATCCATGCCCCTGGCACACCAGGCGTCTCTAGAGGACTCCCAGATCTCTGCTTCCCATCACCTCTAATTTGTGATAAACCTATTCCTGCTGCTCCAGACAGGCAGCCAGGAGCTGTGATGAATCTCGCCTGCCTGGGAACTGTCTGTGTGTGAAGTAGCAGTACAGCCACTCCAGCACTTGCAAGATCAGCCCATTCGCTCTGCAATAACTGGGAGAGATTTCCTTTTATGCTGCCAGCAGCCCTGTGAGGCTTTTCAGAACAGATCCAATATGAGGTCAAGCTCCCACTAAAATAAAGTGGCTGGGAAGGAAAACTTTGTGACTCGCAGAAGCAACACTGCTGCTGTTTATTAGTCAGCAATGAACCAGCAGAAGGTTTTATTTTGCTGCTTTTACTGCAAGACCTGGGCTGCGACTGTTCCTCCCTTCCCTTCTCGTGCCACCGAGCTGGCACGTTTTGCTCTCCTACCCTTTCTCCCAGGGTGAGCTGCAGCAGGGTAGCCGTGGGGTGCCCTGGCACCAACTGGGCCCCTCCCTGTGCTCCTGCCCTGCACGTTGGTGGCCTTGGTGGATCTTGGTGGCAGCCCCCCCAATCCCATCGCTCCTCATCTGCAGCCCTGTTATCCCCAGCACAAGAGAGGCCCTGGGTGCAAAGTAGGGGGATAGGACATTTCAGGTCACAAAGCCCCCTGCACAGCTCTGAGCTGCCAGCAGTGTCACTGCTTGGGGGTTTTGACGGGATAAACCTGACCTGGACACACACAGTGCCGGACTCAGGTCCCTCCCAGGGCTAGAAAGCTGCACTTTACATATTTTCAACATCAATCCAACACAGAGAGAAAATGCTCCAAGCTAGGGATTCCTGCTGGGGACTCCTCTGGGTGTGTGGCTTGGAACCGGCATCTCCCTACTCCATCGGTCCTGGTGTTTGTGGCAGGGTTCGCACAGACAAGACCAGAGTAAAACTGGCTGCTGGCAGGTAAAAGTCTGACCCTGCTGCAGGTGAGTGCTGAGGGGTGCGATGCATGGAGGGGCTGAATGTACCCCTCTACCCACCACCTCCCCTGCTTTCCACACAAATAACTCCCTCCTTGCCCACCAAATGTGAAATACCCAGAGCCTCGCTGCACCCTCTCAGATGCAGAGCTCTGACGCTGAAGGCTTATCCTAACAGAGGGCTCTGACTGCACCAACTCCAGCCAGCACCATCCCTGTAGCGTGAAACGCTGCTCGCATTTGAATTCCTGCAGCATCAGCAGAGCAGCCTGTGCTGCCTCCGAGCACGGGGTTTGCTTTTACTTAATGAAACCTGTACAAGGATGCGCTGGGTGAGCAGGTGCCTGCTCAGCATTGATCCCAAGCGCTGCCTCCATGTGCTCGAACACAGATGCGTGTTCCTTGGAGGCGCAGGAAATGGTTAAAAGCAACCAAATGCTGGCAAGGCTCTGCTTTGCTCTGTGAAAGCCCCTCAGCCCTCTTCCCAGTGCTGGTGCTGCCGTGCGGGAGCAGGTGTCCAACAGAGCTGTGCCGGGGAGCAGGCAGCAAGCCCAGCTCTGAGGTCTTTTTGGGGGCTGGTGGAGGTGCTGGGGTGGCACAGCTAGATGTGTGCGATGCCCCTGGGCAGAGGCAGGGCAGAGCCTAGGGAAAACTTCTCTTGGAGCATTGAGTTGGGGTACATGGCTGAACAAGGCAGCACCCCAAAGCAGTGGCACCTTGTAGGCATCGCTCCACCTCGCCTCCTGCCTTGTTGGCAGCACAATGTGAAGGGTCCATGTCTGCCAGCAATGAGGCTGCTGTGGGGATGCAAGGGTGGGAAGGGGAAGGGGAGAGTGGGTGAGACCAGGCTGTTCTCTCCACCGAAACTACTGTGTTCCCACGGCTGCTCTGGACTAGGAGCTTGTGAACAAGAGGGTCTGGCCTCTGGCACAGAAACTGCTCCGGGTGCTCTGGCAGGAAGACAGCATTTCTCTCGCTCCCCTGGGCTTTTCCCCCTGCTTCTGCTGCACTGGCTGAGGAGGGTGGCTTTGTTGGGGCAGGAGCAGGCGCTCAGGGCTCCCGAGCCCCAGGTTTGTGTGCTGACCCAGAGGTTCAGGGGCAGCAACAGAGCCGAGTGCCCCAGGATGGAACTTGATAAACCTAACAGAGCAGACGCTGGGGCAGACCTACCACCCCTAACACCATGCACTGCATCCCGTGTCCTCTTTTTCCTGTGCTGCAGTGCAAAAGAGGGATCGAAGGGGCTGGACACATGCTCCTCTGTTCTTTCTCACAGCTTGGGATTGGAAACCGTGCTGTCTGCTCTGCCCTGTCATTTTGGCTCAGGCAAGCGTCGGGACCAAGTCTCCAGCACCCTCCACCTCCCGTTCCCCATCCTCTCCATCACCCCTTCCTCTGGTGTGACTTGCCTGGAAGGAGCAGGGCTGTCGCCGGTCGATGCTCGCTCCCGGCAGCCCCAGCGATCCTCAGAGCTGTGGCCAGGGCGGAACAAGCCCACGTGTCACCCAGGTGCAGGAGCCATTGGCAGTGGGATGTGCTGCAGCTGGTGCCAGGGTGCTCCAACCCCCACCCAGTGTTTTTCTGCTCTTTAAATGCTTCCAAGGTTTTCCCACCAGAGGCTGGTGCCGGGCGATGGTGCTGTGGCTGCTCAACCAGCCTGGCCACAGCTCGCTGGGGACAGCAGTGGTACCAGTCGCCGGCACAGCCTGGAGCTGACCACGAGCAGATGTGGATGGCAGGAGGGGCAGCGCCTACTGGGGAAATCCTTCATTCGAGGAGAAAACCTGCAGGCAGGTGACATCACGGCAGAAGAAGGGAATGGAGTCTCCTGCAGTGGGAGATGGTGGGGCTGGAGGAGGCAGGGCAGTGGCATGGTGGGACCAGAGGAGCTGCTGAGGTGGCAGAGCTGCTTCCCGCAGGACGGATGCCTCCATCCCAGTGCGTGACCTCTGAGCAGAGCAGCTTTTGCAACCGATGCAGTCAAACGGCACCAGGGAGGCGATGAAGTAACTCAGAAGCTGGGCAAAATATAGCCCTAAATATCCTTGTCTCCTCGGGGAAAGTGGCTGCGGGAGCATGCTTGGACTCTCCAGGAAGCTCCTACCAGGTTTCTGCTGTAAGTCAGTGCGTCTCCGTGGTGGCACATGTGTTGGCACACGTCCGTGGCCTCGGTTCCTCCTGAAGTCACCCTGCTGCGTGTGTGTCCATGCACAAGCATCCGTTCTGGGGCAGAGCATCCAAAGCCAACTAGCCCCCAGGGTAACACCGGCAGAGCCACCTCGGCGATGGCTGTAGCCCATGGTAGCACTTCGGTGTTTAAAATACGCTGCATTGCTACAAGTTGTCTTTGTCTTTCTGGCGAGGCAGCACCTCTTGATCTGTATCCTTCTCAGCACTTGAAAGCCAACCTGCCAGCAGTTCTGGAGGAGCCCAGCCGAGGACCACCCCCCCAACCATCCGTGTCCGCACTGCCGTCCCCTAAGCTGGCACTCCTGCCCCAACTCTGTACGTGTCACTACCAGTTGGGATCAGGTGGTGAGAGGAGAGCAAAGGAAGGACAACCCCGCTGTCCTCTCAGATGCTCGTCTGCAGGTCACCGTTGAGCAGAGTCCTTTGGGTTTCCGTGGTCTCGTTGAGCCTGGATTTGTCCTGCTTGCTGTCGCTCCGGTCTGCCTCATCCATGCCGCTGACCTTCACCAGGCAGAGGACGTTCTGAAAGCTCTTCTTGAAGTTGTCGGAGAGAAAGGCATAGAGGATGGGGTTGGCACAGCTGTTGGCGTAACTGAGGACAACCACAAAGTCGAACATTCCTTTGAGGACAGGCGTGGGCACGATGAGGATGGATACCGAGGAGACGTTGAAGATGTAGAAGGGGAGCCAGCAGAAGATGAAGACAGCGACCACGATGGAGACCATCCTGGTAACTTTCTTCTCAGACTTCTTCCTCTTGGAAGAGCCCACTCGGATGCCCGAGGACTTGACTTTGATAATGATGAACAAGTAGCAAAGGCAGATGATTGTGAGAGGCACCAGGAAACCCAGGATGAAGGCATAGATGATGAAGCCCGTGTACCAGGCACCCGATTCTCCTGGCCAGATGATGGTGCAGCTACTCCTGCCGTGATTATGCTGCACCCCGGCGTAAATCATGATGGGCATAATCACCAAGAGGGAGACGCCCCAAACGGCCACATTGATCATTTTGGCTGTCCTGGGCCGCCTCCACTTGGCAGATTTAATGGGATGGACCACAGCCAGGTACCGGTCGACGCTCATAACAGTCAAGCAGAAGATACTGGTGAACTGGTTGATCCCGTCCACCGTCATGACGATCCTGCAGATGGCTTTGCCGAAGGGCCAGTGTACCAGGGCCACCTGCATGGCCAGGAAGGGCAAGCCGAGCATGAAGAGCTCGTCCGCGATGGCCAGGTTGAGGATGTAGATGTTGGTGATGGTTTTCATCTTGGCGTAACGAAGGATGACGTATATCACCAGCGTGTTGCCGCACAGCCCGATGATGCAGACCATGAAGTAGATGAAGGTGAGGATGGCGTTGCTGGTCAGGTCGAAGTGCTGGCCTGTGGCGTTCTGCGACGCGTTGGTCGACGCCTCCACAGAGAAGTTGTCGAAAGGCGACGCCGGGGAGAACCAGAACGCGGTGGCGTTGGGCAGCTCGTATTCCGGCTCCATGGCTCTGCTGCTCCCCGGGAACTGCCGCTTCACAGGAGCCGAGATGTCATCTTTCTTCGCCCTGGGGAGGGAGAAGATTCTAGAAATTAGAGAATACATAGAAATCACAGAATCACAGAACAACCAGGTTGGAAGGGACCCATCGGATCATTGAGTCCAACCATTCCTATCAAACACTAAACCAAGTCCCTCAAGACCTCATCCACCCGTCCCTTAAACACCTCCAGGGAAGGGGAATCAATCACCTCCCTGGGCAGCCTATTCCAATGCCCAATGACCCTTTCTGTGAAAAACCTCCTCCTAATCTCCAGCCTAAATCTCCCCTGGCGGAGCTTGAGGCCATTCCCTCTCGTCCTGTCCCCTGTCACTTGGGAGCAGAGGCCATTCGAGGGATTCCTGGGGAGGATTTTGCTGCTGAGCCCCGTGGGAGAGATGCTCCCGGGAGCGGCTTTCCCCAGAGCACCTCCGTGAATCCTCTCCGAGGATTAGAATCATAGAATCATAGAATAACCAGGTTGGAAGAGACCCACCGGATCATCGAGTCCAACCATTCCTATCAGTCACTAAACCATAGAATCATAGAGCAGCCTGCGCTGGACACCCGAGCCCTCGGGACTCCCGAAACACAAGCGGGAGCCCCCGGGGAGAGGGGAGTGCGAGCGGTGCCCGCAGCGCCGGGAAACCTCCTATCCTAATGCCTTGCGGAGGGGATGGCAGCTCCTTCCTCCCCTCCCGGAGCCGGGAGCGCGTGTCCCGGAGGATGCTCTCGGGGCAAGGGAGCAGCCCCCCCGGTCCCTGCCCGAGCGCTCACCTGCTCCGTGCCCAGGGCAGCGGGGAGAGCCGGCAGAGCCCTCCGCTCGGCTCCGCTCGGCTCCGCTCGGCTCCGCGTACCGGCTGCCCGGCTCCGCCACCGACCCAGCGCCCCGGCTGCGCCCCGCCCCGCGCAGGGCGGCTCTGCGGGGCCGGGGCGGGGACAGCCCCCCCTGCCATCCCCACCCTGCTCCAGCCTCGCTGCCCACCCTGCCCCTGCTGCTCACCCTGCTCCTTCTAGGATGCTCTCCTCGCTGCCCTGCACGCCTTAGAATCAAAGAGTCACACAATCGCCAGGTTGGAAAAGACCCAGCGGATCATCGAGTCCGACCGTTCCTATCAGTCACTAAACCGTAGAATCATAGAGTCATAGGACAACCAGGTTGGAAGGGACCCATCGGATCTTCTAGTCCAACCATTCCTATCAAACACTAACCCATGTCCCTCAACACCTTGTCCACCCGCACCTTAAACACCTCCAGGGAAGGTGAATCAACCCCCTCCCTGGGCAGCCTCTGCCACTGCCCAGTGACCCTTTCTGTGAATTATTTTTTCCTAATGTTCAGGCTGAACCTGCCCTGGTTGAGGCCATTCCCTCTTGTCCTGTCCCCTGTCACTTGGGAGAAGAGCCCAGCTCCCTCCTCTCCACAACCTCCTTTCATAGAATCATAGAACAACCAGGTTGGAAGAGACCCATCGGATCATCGAGTCCAACCATTCCTATCAAACACTAAACCATGTCCCTCAGCACCTCATCCACCCGTGCCTTAAACACCTCCAGGGAAGGTGAATCAACCACCTCCCTGGGCAGCCTATTCCAATGCCCAATGACCCTCTGTGTGAAAAACTTCCTCCTAATCTCTAGCCTAAATCTCCCCTGGTGGAGCTTGAGGCCATTCCCTCTTGTCCTGTCCCCTGTCACCTGGGAGAAGAGCCCAGCTCCCTCCTCTCCACAACCTCCTTTCAGGTAGTTGTAGAGAGCAATGAGGTCTCCTCTCAGCCTCCTCTTCTCCAGGCTAAGCACCCCCAGCTCTCTCAGCTGCTCCTCCTAACTGCTGTTCTCCAGCCCCTTCACCAGCTTTGTTGCTCTGCCTGTGCTGCTTGCTCTGCCCTGCTCACCCTTCCCACCCTCCTCACCCTTCCCACCCTGCTCTGCCCAACATGCTCTGCCTACCCTGCCTGTGCTGCCCACCCTGTTCTACCCTTCCCTGCCCTCCCTGACTGCTCTGCCCACCCCGCAGTGCCCCCTTGGCACTGTGGTAGTGAGGCAGCTCATGATGCTGATCCTCATGGTCCATCTGACCATGCAGTCCCAGGCTTTGTCCTTGGGAGCCTCTCCTGCTCGCAGAGGGTGTTGGTGCATGGCAAAGGGTGCTCAAACCCAGGGGCTCAAAGTGAGTGACAGGGGCATGGGCTGGAGAGATGATGCAGAGACTCTGGTTCCCCTCAGGGTGTGATGGGACCTGCCTGGATTCCTGGGGCTTCCTTAAGAGACTCACAGGTCCATGCATCCTCTTCCTCACACAACCTTGGCCTTGTTTCTGCTGCAGAAGCAACATTTTTCCTTCCAGCAATGGTGCAGAGGGCTCATCTTCTGATGTCTCAAAGAACAAGTGATGGCTACACCGTGACCCCACGTGGAGACCCCTCAAGATGCATCTCAATGTAAGTCTCAATGTCTCTGGGGAAGCTGGGAGTACCTTGGCCCTAGGATTTTGCATCTCTGTACTCAGCACTGGTGAGGCCGCTCCTTGAATCCTGTGTTCAGTTGTGGGCCCCTCACCACAAGAAGGATGTTGAGGCTCTGGAGTGAGTCCAGAGAAGAGCAACGAAGCTAGTGAAGGGGCTGGAGAAAGCCCTTATGAGGAGCGGCTGAGAGAGCTGGGGTTGTTTATCCTGGAGAAGAGGAGGCTGAGAGGAGACCTCATTACTCTCTACAACTACCTGAAGGGAGGTTGTAGAGAGGAGGGAGCTGGGCTCTTCTCCCAAGTGACAGGGGACAGGACAAGAGGGAATGGCCTCAAACTCCAGCAGGGGAGATTTAGGTTAGAGATTAGGAGGAAGTTTTTCACACAGAGGGTGATTGGGCATTGGAATAGGCTGCCCAGGGAGGTGGTTGATTCACCTTCCCTGGAGGTGTTTAAGGCACAGGTGGATAAGGTCTTGAGGTTTAGTGTTTGCTAGGAATGGTTGGACTCGATGATCCGATGGGTCTCTTCCAACCTGGTTGTTCTATGATTCTATCTTGCCTCCGAGTCAGGTCCTTGCTGGCTTGGCCCAGCCTGCTGGAGGTGGGAAGGGGATGCAGTGATAGCTTTTAGGTCTCTGGGGAAGTGCACAACACGGGTGGCTACACAACACTACTGCAAACTCTCCCTCTGCAGTTACCCAGTAACGATGACTGGAAGGGGAAGACCAAAAAGAGAGGTTTGGGGGAGATAACCTCTGCTCTGGTTTGTTTGAGATCTTGAAAGCAATTAAATAATAGCTATCCCTTCCCCCCTCCCCTTTCCATCACTTATCAAAAAGACAATAGAAACCAGGAAATTAAGAGTGACTTGGAACAAAGAGCCTGGAGCAAGGCAGCTGATTGCAGCAAGAGGGGCCAGGAGGTTCTCATTTGCACTTAGCCATCCACTTCCCAAGGTGGTTCTGAAGACACCAGGTCCTGGAGCACAAGTGAGAATCATAATCAGCCTCATAAATCTTTAGGATGCTGTGAAAAAAAAAGCTTCTCCTGGAATAAATGATGGGGAAATTAATGTCCCAGTAAATGTGTGTGAGGAGAGAGGACAGAGAGGAGGACAGTTTGCTGGATGAGGGTGGGAAATTTGGGTCTCTGTTGTGTCGGGGTTGGGTTGTCCTGTTCTGTGTCTCCTATGTAAGCCCCAAGGGCAGCTGCCTGGGATGCTGCTGTGGGCAAGGTGCCTGCACATGGACCAAAGGAACATGTTGTGCTCTTCTTGCTGGAAACACCCACAAAGGAGCAGGCAGAGCGGAGATCGACCCTGATGCCAGGGAGGAGGGAGTGTAGCTCACCAGCATAGCACAGGAGAGGGGTTTGATGCCTTGTAGCCTTTTTGTTTTATCTTCTTTTGGCTGCTTTCTGTGCCCAGGAGGGATGTCTTCACCGTGCCCTTCTCTCAAAGCCTCACTGGCAGCGGGAAGGGCAGTGTAAAGCCTTGCTGTGCACATTTTCCGCGCTGACTCCTTGCATTTCTCCCCTGAATAGGTGACACTGCCACATCCATCCCTGGGGTCCCTCAGCACGCAGCCTCTGTGGTTGGCAAGCCTTGTTTGTGACTGGTCAGTGGGCTGTGGTCTCCCCTAGCCCAGCACCTTGGCTCACAGGTGGCTCTCCCAGTACCCAGTGTGGTGCTGAGCATCATCCTCCCTCTGTTCCAGGGGGCTGGAACAGCGAGTGGCCAGGGCAGAGGAGCACAGGGATCCTGGGATGCCTCTTACTGGTTAGAGGGCTGCCGGGGAGCCTCAGGGCTTCAGCTACCCTCTGCCCTTCACTTTCACCTCTGTGGGGAGCTGGCATTGGATACAGGGGCCAAGGAGCTATGTGAATTCGGCCAACAAGCTCAATTTGGCTAAAACCAGATCTGATATTCATTAAAACACTGCAAGACTAATGAAATTATGGGCTGAACTCCATTAAAGGATTGCTCTTGAGCCGATATCCATCCAGCGAGGTGAGCAGCAGCAGCCACCAGCTGAATGAGGGAGCCGTGTTTTGAACCTTTTGAAGATATTTGTTTTATTCTGCCTAGATTTCGGGTTGTGTTATAGGCTGGTGTAGGGTCTGATCTGTTCCTCTGGGTGGTCCCTGGTTTGGAGAGACATTGTTTTACCCCAGCAGCTGCTTTGGTGCTGGCAGATAAACTCGTCTTTGTCCTTTAGCCTGGGAAGCATCCACTCTGCTGAAAAGCAATTTACTGGCAGGGCTGAACACAGGAGAAATGCACAGCCTCTTCCCACATGGCTTCGACGGCCGATATAACCCATGGGAGAGAGGGGCATGGGGATTACATGACCACAAAGAAGTTTTTAAAGTCCTTCCAAGTTTCCTACCATCCATTCCCAGCTGTTCTGCAAGGCTGCCTGTGGAAAACAGCGATTTCGACCCCTGTCCTGGAAATGAGTGTTGTAAGAAGCTGGGGCTTCGGTTGCCAATGGAGAGGTAGGGTGAGCTGGCCTTTCTCCTCGATATGTGGAGAGGAGGCGGCGAGATCTTCAGCATTTTGTAGGAATGAGGGAGGCTGATTGGATTGGTGGGGCTCTCAGATGGTGAAGGGGAACTGGAGGAACTGTGAGGCAGCTGCCATTCCCCAGCAGTCAGGAGAGGGAGGATTTGCTCCCTAGCACAGCTTGCTGTGCATGCTTCTCCTCCTATGCTCTGCTGCGGCCACCCCACACTGCTGAGGGAGAGATGGGGCTGCTGACTTACTTTTGGGTGGCAAAAATACTGGGTCATCACTCCAGCCCCTGTTTGTGCAGCAGGCAGGTCCCGGGGGTTAAAGCTTTCTCTAGTCGCCTTTTCCCCGGGTGCTTGGCTGTAGTGTCCCATGGCAGGGTGGGGAGGACCTTCATGAGGAGTGAAGGGATGGCACAGAGCCTCACTGGCCCCACTCCCAGCATGCAGGGCGGAGAACCAGCCCGAGGAGACCTGGGGCTTCTCATTGCCTTTGCAGAGTGTGAGCTGGCCCCTAGCAGCTCTGCAGCCGTGCCCAAGCCTGCTCCTAGCTAGTGTGTTGCCTTCGGAAGTATCCTGCTGCCCACTGTGGCCACAGGGCCAGTGCAAGCGAAGGTCATTGTGTTGTTTCCATTCCCAGGGGTGCATTGGGTGTCACTGTCCTTTCCCATCCCACCCCATCCCATCCCAACAGCCACAAGCAGCTTTGGTGGCTCTGCTGCCGTCAAGGGTGGAGGCTGCCCGGCTCAATTACAGGGATGCCAGGATGGGGGGAGGCTTTGCTTTCTGCTAATTAGCCAGACAAACAGGCCTGGACCATCTCCCGCAGCCCGAGGCAGGGCAGAACCAGGCTGGTTGCTGCTGGACAATGTGATCTAATCGGTCAGTGTCTGGAGCAGTGATTGATGGGGAGGGAGAGGCACTGGCGCCTTCACCTGTGGCCATGGTAGCCAGCAGCATCCCCCCATGCCCTGCAGCATCCAGATCCCATGGGATGCAGGTTTCTCTGCAGCTCTGGTGGGTCAGGAGCTCTCCTGGGGAGATCCGCATATTGCTCCTTCCCTAGAGCTGCCTCCTGCTCTCACCAGATCTCCCTGCAGGCAACTCCTTCCTCCCACTCCATCCTCTGCCTTTCTCTCCCTGCTGTTTTTTGCCACCATAATTAGTTTATTGATCTCTGCCGAGGGTACCAGGACCGGGCTACAGTGCAAGCTGCTACACACATTCCCCGTGAATCGTATCGCTAAATCCCCGATGCTAACAAGCCTTTGGCAACCGCAAACCGAAATCTCTGCTCCTGCCTGTGTCTTTCCCCACTGTGCCTGGCTTGTTGGAAGGTTGCGTGCATTAAATCGGGACTTAACAGTGCTCTGTGCTTGGCAGTCAGGCTTCCTGCAGCAGCTTGAAATGTCAGGGTTGGCTACAGCATGCACCGATCCGCTGGTACTCGTTGAAAGCAGCCGCGGGGTCATAGCTTAGTGCCAGTGGGTCTCCGTGCTCCAATAGTCTTGCACCAGGTTCGTTGTGTCTCACGAGGAGCCTAAAACTAGTGGTGAAGCTTAAAGCTGTCACTTTGTGCTCTGCGTCTAATCAGTGATATTAGCTCTGGTGATGTGATGCTGCCCGTGGGACTGTGCTGCTCCCGTGTCCCCTCCTTGGGATGTCTCTGGATGTCCTTGTTCCTTCAATTTGGCAACCACCTTGGTGTGGGTCCAGGTTGGCTCCATCCATCGCCCCAGCTTGACATGGATGGATTTTTGATGGGAAAGAGCCCAACCGTGAGCCCAGCCTGTGCAAAGGGGACACGGGCAGGAGCAGAGGGACCACAGGGTCACCTCCAAACCTGCCTCAGCCTGCAGTGCCCCAGGCCATTGCTCTCCTGGGATGTGTCTCTCTGCACCTTCTGCCTACACCAAGCACAGCTAAGGAGTTTATTGCTACAAAATGAAAGGATTAGTGTCCTGGCTGCCTGGCAGCCCCAGGGCTCCTCGGAGCCAAGACTGCAGTGCTGCCTCTTGCAACATCTCACCTTAATAAGAGATATTGGACAAGAATTCATTTGGGGTTGGTTTGTTTGTTTGTGTTTTAGATCCATTTTAAGGACTTCAGGTGATGCATGGGAGCCACAAGAGATGGGGTGACTGCCCCTCTGCCTGGCACGGGGATGGGGCTGGACTGGACCCTGTCCCTCACCAGGGCTGGGCTGTGGAGGGTGGCAGGAGGAGGAGGAGGAGGAAGGTGGCAGGAGGAGGAAGGTGGCAGGAGGAGGGTGGCAGGAGGAGAAGTGGCTGGTGCAAGGGCAGCCCCATCATTGCCAGATGATGACAGGGAGGTGTCCTTGCATGCAGAAATGGTACCAGGGAAGGAGTGTGTGTGAGTCGACTCTGCTGATGTTTCTGCACATAGTCTCACTGCCACCACCATTGTCCCCACTGCCCAGGCTGCCCACACGTCCCTAGGCAGGGACATCTCTGCCAGCCACCCCCAGACCATGGCAGTGTACAGGGCTCCCGTGCCGGTGATGTCCCCGTGGCCAGCCTCGCCAGCTCACCAGCTGTCCCCAGCCCTGTTAGTGCCTCTGTCACGGCTGCCCAGGGACCCCGAGGCGGCGGGGGACTCAATTTGCCCTGCCACCGCGTCCCTTCCAGCTGGCTTCTCACAATGCATCTGCCTTGTTACGGGAGCTAATGAAGGATGCAGGCAATTACAGGGGGAGATTGATTAAATCCTAAATCAGGGAGGTTTCAAATGGCCTTGACCTTTCCCAGCTGTGCCATGGGAGGCTGATCAAAGGCTGTTAAAAGATAAATGCCTGAATATGAAGGGTTATGTTGCAGAAGAGCTGGATGTGTCCTTCTGTCATCCTCTACACCTTCTGGCGTGGCACAAGCAGGAGGCACCAGCAAGAACTGAGGTTGGTTTGGCTGCCTCTGCCCTGTGGCCATCAGTGTAAGCCCATCTCCCTCCTGTCAATCATAATCCTAGAATGGTTTGGGTTGGAAAGGACTTTAAAGTCCGTCCAGTTCCACACATCCCGGCATCGGGACACCTCTCACTGGATCAGGTTCCTCCAAGCTCCATCCAAGCTGGCCTTGAACACCTCCAGGGACAGGCAGCCACTGCTTCTCTTGGCAACCTGGGCCAGGACCTGCTTGCCCTCACAGGAAAACATACCATAGAATCATAGAATCGTAGAATCATAGAATCATAGAACAACCAGGTTGGAAGGGACCCATCAGATCATCGAGTCCAACCATTCCTATCAAACACTAAACCATGTCCCTCAGCACCTCATCTACCCGTCCCTTAAACACCTCCAGGGAAGGTGAATCAACCACCTCCCTGGGCAGCCTATTCCAATGCCCAATGACCCTCTATGTGAAAAACTTCCTCCTAATCTCCAGCCTAAATCTCCCCTGGTGGAGCTTGAGGCCATTCCCTCTTGTCCTGTCCCCTGGCACTTGGGAGAAGAGTCCAGCTCCCTCCTCTCTACAACCTCCTTTCAGGTAGTTGTTTCTTTCTAAGATCTCATCTCAATCTCCCCTCTTTCAACTTAAAACCATCCCACATTATCCTATCCCTCCCTGCCCTGATCAAGAGCCCCTCCCCAGCTTTCCTGGAGCTCCTTTGAGTAGTGGAGGCTGCTCTAAGGTCACCTCGGAGCCTTTTCTTCCCCAGCGTGAACAACCACAACCCTCTCAGCCTGCACTCGTAGGAGAGGAGCTCCAGCCCTTCCTCTGGGCCTCCACGTGCCCGTGGTGATGCTTTGAGGGAACATCAACATCAGTTGGTGGGAGAGGGTGAGGTGGTACCCAACGCAGCCTCCAAAGGCTGCGCAGGGCTGGATGTCGGTGGTGATTCTAGTGGGCTGCCCTGTGCTGATCATTAATGTGCAGCCCGTGGTTGTTAATGACTGTGGCTAATTGTGCTGCATGGGGCCCTTCCTCCAAGTGACAGGGGACAGGACAAGAGGGAATGGCTTCAAGCTCCTCCAGGGGAGATTTAGGCTGGAGATTAGGAGGAAGTTTTTCACACAGAGGGTCATTGGGCATTGGAACAGGCTGCCCAGGGAGGCGGTTGATCCACCTTCCCTGGAGGTGTTTAAGGGACAGGTGGATGAGTTACTGAGGGACATGGTTTAGTGTTTGATAGGAATGGTTGGACTCGATGATCCGGTGGGTCTCTTCCAACCTGGTGGTTCTATGATTCTATGATTCTATAGGCACAGCTCCATATGCCAATGCCTGGGTGATGCTCACCACCTCCTGTGTGGCAGGGTGGGACGCTCCCCAATCCAAGCGCCAGGAGGTGCCTCTATGCCACCCTCGGGGGTCACCTGGGAGGCTGCGACATGCTCGGGGGTGGCAGTGACAATGACAGTGACAGCTCCCCCACCCTCTTGCCGCGCCCGCCCGCGCCGCTCTTGCGCCTCCTCGCGCACGCGAAACGCAGAATCGGGCGGAGGCCACGCCCCCGCCGCGCTCCCATTGGCGGAGGCCGCCGCGGTGGGCGGGGCTTGGGCGCCGACACGTGTGCCGGGACCAGGAAGTGGCGGCGGCTCCGCGTCGGGAGCGCTGGGAGGTGAGTGGGGACCATGGGGGGGGGAGCGGAAAGGGAACCCCTTTTCATCTTGGAGACCCTTTTAGCTTGGGGACACCTCTTGGGCACCAACTGAGCCGCGGGGGCTGGGGACTCGTGGTCTGGCGGCGGCTCCGGGGCTGAGCCAGGTGTCCGGACGGTCTTTTTTGGGGGGGAAAGCGGCGATAATGCGTTTATTTCTTCTTTATTTGTCCTTAAATATATCAGTATAGCTGTATTTCTTCTTTATTTACCTGTAAGTGTATAAGCACACGTGTATTTCCTATATATCCATTAATAAATGCATGTGTGTTGTACTATATTTGCATATAATGTCCAAATAGAATCATAGAATCATAGAACAACCAGGTTGGAAGAGACCCATTGGATCATCGAGTCCAACCATAATACTTGCACGTTTCTTAATTATTCATATGTAAGTGGACAAATACTTGTGCCTTTCTTAATTATTGATATGTAAGTGGACAAGTAATTGTGAATTTCTTAATTATTGATATGTAATCGGACAAATACTTGCACATTCCTTAATTATTTATATGTACGTGGACCAATACTTGCGCATTTCTTAATTATTTATTCATCGTTGGACAAATACTTGTGCCTTTCTTAATCATTGAGATGTAATTGGACAAATACTTGCACATTTCTTAGTTATTTATATGTAAGTGGACAAGTACTTGCGCGTTTCTTAATTATTTATTCATCATTGGCCAAATACTTGTGCATTTCTTAATCGCTTATATGGAAATATATAGTTACATTTCTTATATTTATGTATAAATGCATAAATATATGTGTGCTTTTACATATTTACAATGAATTGTATAGTAGTTATATGTGTTTTTATATGTTTATGTGTCTATATTAATGCACACACAGGTATTTTCTTAGCCGGGCGGCTCTCCAGGCTGTTCCTGGAGCACAACAAGCCTGGATAAGCCTCCCCTGCTCCCCTCGCAGCCCCACAGGCTCAACCTTGAGCTGTTTGGTGCCCTGTCCCGCGACACTGTCCCCTTTTCGCTTGGTCCTGGGGGGGCTGGTGTCTCAGTGCTGCGGGAGACCGGGTGCTGTGAGAGCACTTGCCTGCAAAGCAAGTTAAAACTGGGTTTGGGCTTAAATAAGTGCCACAGAGAAGTGGGACGTGGTGCCACGTGCCCGGGAACCACCTGGGCTGTGGGATGAAGCGGCTCCTCCTGGGTGAGGTTTCATAGAATCATAGAACAACCAGGTTGGAAGGGACCCATCGGATCTTCTAGTCCAACCATTCCTATCAGTGCTGTTTCTTTGGGTTTCTTTCCCCTAAATGAGCCGGGGGTTGTGCTCTGGGTGGGTTGTGGCTCATCCCATCCCTCTGCAGTCCCTCCTGCTCCTCTGAGCTTGGGCTCAATCACAAAACCTCACTTAGGGTCCCTCTGCAGTCCCTCCTGCTCCTCTGAGCTTGGACTCAATCGCAAAGCCTCGCTTAGGGTCTCTCTGCAGTTCCTCCTGCTCCTCTGAGCTTGACCTCAATCCCAAAGCTTCGCTTAGGGAGAAGAGAGCAGCTTGGGGAGGTGTTGTGGGGAAGGCGGTGAAGCTACCCCCATCCCTTTTGGTGAGGAAGGGTTTGGGCTGTGCTCCCCTCTTAAGTAGAGAGGAATTTGAGGGTTGTTCTCTGTCTTTAGAGCACTTCTGATGCACCTCATCTCTCCTAGGTCAGCATGATCCCAGGGCATGGGCCGGTGGTCCAGTCGGTGCTGGGAACCATCCTCACGTGGGGGCTGACGGCAGCTGGCTCAGCGCTGGTTTTCGTCTTTTCCAGCGGGCAGGTGAGTGCTGGGATCCACTTCTCTATTCCAGGAGACAAGAGGGGTCCAGGGCGGAGGGTTGGTGGGTTTGGCTGCCTGGTCCTAAGTGTGAGAGACTTAACGTTGGCCCTGGGAGGTCCTGGGGTCGGAGGAGGAAAAATCCAGCTTGTTTGTGTCCCGTGTGTCAACACAGGAGAGAAGGAAATCAAATTCCTGACCCCAGGCTGTGGTATGTGCTGTAGTTGCTCCCAGTGTTTGAGAGATGGGTCAGAGCCGCAGGCAGAGCTCTGTTTGGGACAGTGGGTTCTTCTCCTCTAACCTGGTTTTACTGCCAGGTCTCAGTGCAGGATTCTCGGTCAGGAGCAAGCAAAGTGCTGATGGTTCAGTCATCTGCTGTTCCAAAATTAGAGCCCCCGCCTTGCTGTTGTGTTCCAAATTGCCCAGATGAATTTATTATTGATGCCTCTCTCTTGTGATGATTTATTCAGGGGTTTGTTGCGAAGCAAGATTCCTGTTGCAGCAGCACTTTAGTTCCCTTCCTGGGGGAGGGCGATGTGCTAAAGAAGGGGAAACTGCACTGGGAGTGAAGTGGGCTGGGTCACTGGAAAACCAGTGGCTTGGGTTGTAGCAGCGTGTTATTAGAGGAATCAAAACACGGGGCAGCGTGCACACAGGGGCAAGAGAGCCTTTGGTTTACTTTTCCGCATCTTTGGATTGTTTTGGTGATGGGCTGAGCCCCATCTGGGCAGTGTTGGTGGGTTGAGGGAGCTGGGATATGCCGGAGGCTCTCGGTGACGTGCTATTTCTCTGGGGTGCTGAGCTCCTCAGTGTGTGAAGCACGGCTCTTGCCTTGGAGCACAGGAATCGCTTGGGTTGGAGAGGTGGGGAGAAGGTAGTTCTCTTAGTACAGGTGGCTTTGTGGCCTGGTTGTGCTTCACTGCTTCTGCCAGGAGTTAATGTTTGGTTTCGTGTTTGGTTTTCTCTGCAGAGGCGGATCCTAGATGGGAGCTTAGGCTTTGCTG
The DNA here is from genome assembly GCA_033558105.1 of Coccyzus lansbergi. NCBI lineage: Eukaryota > Metazoa > Chordata > Aves > Cuculiformes > Coccyzidae > Coccyzus > Coccyzus lansbergi. The sequence continues at coordinate 1,409,649 of JAUMJK010000251.1, read as the reverse complement.
CAGGGGTAAGTACAACATCCTTCTACTCTTCCTCTGCCTGTGTTCTCCTGCTGATGCCTTGGAAGCTCCACCACGCTTCGTTTGGTTGCCTGCTCACCTCATTGTTCCGCGGATAATTGTCAGAGGTGCAAGTGGGGCAGGGAAGGGGATGGTGCAGTGCTGGTCACATCTTGTTATGTCTGGGTGGAGATGGCACAAAGGGGTTCACGAGGACATTGAGCTGCCCATGGTGGATTTGGATCTTAACTTAAACTCTTCTCGTTTCCTTGGGCTTTGGAAGCATTCCTCCTGTAGCACTGGTGTGACGGAGATAGGAGAGCCCTTGTCCTGGAGGCTATTTCATGTGGCTGGCTTTGTGCTTCTCATTGTCCTGCAGAGCGTGGATGCCTTAAACCCTTGGGAGAAGGGGAATAAAGACGCTGCAGCTCTGCGTCAAGGGTGCACGCTAAATATGGGACTTATTGCATCTTTCTTGGAGGAAGATATGAAACTGTGTGGCTTGAAATTGTGTTGCAACTTATCAATGTAGACTTTTCCCTGCAGCCCAGCTGTAAGGGTGATGAGAATCAGATTGGGCTCGTCTAGACTTGTTAAATCACGATTGTTTTCCTTCAGGTGCTGGAGTGTTCTTGAGAGTCCTGGGGGATGTGCTCTGGGTAGAAAGTACAGGTGTGCTGGGACACAGAGGTCTGCTCACCATGTCCTGGCTGTGTAACTGGCACCTGCAGTGGGAGTGATGCTGCCAGGTTTCAGGGTGAACCATGAGCCTGGCAGTGTGGGTGGTTTGTTCCACGGTGTGCGTTAACGCTGGTTGTACCAAGGCTGTGCTTGAAGTGGACTTGAAGTGAAGCTGGGCTCTTCTCCCAAGTGACAGGGGACAGGACAAGAGGCCTCAAGCTCCGCCAGGGGAGATTTAGGCTGGAGATTAGGAGGAAGTTTTTCACACAGAGGGTCATTGGGCATTGGACTAGGCTGCCCAGGGAGGTGGCTGATTCCCCTTCCCTGGAGGTGTTTAAGGCACGAGTGGATGAGGTGCTGTGTGACATGGTTTAGTGTTTGATAGGAGTGGTTGGACTCGATGATCCAGTGGGTCTCTTCCAACCTGGTTGTTCTACGAGTCTATGATTCTATGAAGTGGGGCTCCTTCCTCTCCTTGCAGCCCCAGATGCTGTGGTGCTGCTCATCAGGGTACAATTCTGCTGTGGCTTTGGAGATTGTGGATCTTCTGCTGCTCCTGATACCTGAAGCAAACCCAGCTGCACTGACCTGTTGTATTTGGGTGGGGGTGTGAAATGCCACAAAGCTTGGTTTGCTCCCTAACAAGCTTTCCTGGAACGTGCCTGCAACCTGCTAATGATGTAAATAATTCATCTCATCTGTTGTAGTGGATTCTTGGGCCCTCATTTATGAATGAATCATTTGCACTAGGAATTGCTCGTTCTGGAGTTTTCCTCTGTGGTTTCTCTCCAGAAAACACACCCTCATTGCTGCAAGCCAAGTGGGAGCCACTTCTGTGGTGTTGGTGAGATGCTGCTGTGGCATTGTTGTCTCCTGGAGCAGGTGGCACAGCTGTCCTGGAGGTACTGGGGTGTGATGAGGTGGCTTGGGTGCTACCCCAACACAGCACGATGCTCTTCTTGTCACGGCCACCGAGTCACCCTGCCAGGAGCACTGAGTCATCCCTGCTTGGCAGAGGTGTGGCTCAGCTGGTGGAGCAGAAGTCCTGGTGAAGTGGAAGTCCTGCAAACGTGTTCTCCTCTTAGCTTCTTTCAATTTGCTGAGCTCAGAGTAGGAAAGGAGGATTGCTTGCAGTGTCTGGAGGGGGAATGTCAGCGAGGGAGGAAACCTGCAGTGAGACAATCATAGAATAGAATCATAGAACAACCAGGTTGGAAGGGACCCATCAGATCTTGTAGTCCAACCATTCCTATCAAACACTAAACCAAGTCCCTCAAGACCTCATCCACCTGTGCCTTAAACACCTCCAGGGAAGGGGACTCAACCACCTCCCCACTGGCAAAAAGTTCTGCCCCACAAACCCCCCACGAGCTGCTATTTATGAAGGTTTCTAGGTCATATCTATGGGCCTGAGCTGCTGAGGCTGGTTGGGTTAAGCTGCCTGTGTCACCCAGGGTTGCTGCCACCTTTATGCTGCACTAGGACCAACTCTTTTGGACAAAGATGCCAGAGATCTGCAGGAGTTTGTGCCTCCAGTGCTTCTAGGGCTTGCTGGGAGCAGGACCTTGCTTGGTGGTGGAGAGTTTGGTTGGCAGGGATGTGGCAAAAGAAAACTTTGATTTTCTTTTTTGCATGATTTCCTCTGAATATGCCAATAGTGCTTTGCCTTGTGCATGACAAGGGGCTGTGTACCCCCCTGTGAGGGCTGTGCTCAATTCTGCACTGTGATGCTTTACTTTTTACCCAAGCAGCAGCATCCCCCAGAGGTTTTAGCAGTTTTTTTTCTTTTCCCAGCTGGGCAGCATTGTGATCACTTGATCAGCAGTGTGACTGACTACATTTCTATCTCATCCTTACCCAAAAGGGTTTAATAATGTGAGCGGTGTTCTCCTCCCCCTGCAGACAGGGAAAGTGCTAGTGAACAGGCCCTATGAGGAGCGGCTGAGAGAGCTGGGGGTGTTTAGCCTAGAGAAGAGGAGGCTGAGAGGAGACCTCATTACTCTCTACAACTACCTGAAAGGAGGTTGTGGAGAGGAGGGAGCTGAGCTTGAGCTTCTCCCAAAGTGACAGGGGACAGGACAAGAGGGAATGGCCTCAAGCTCCACCAGGGGAGATTCAGGCTAGAGATTAGGAGGAAGTTTTTCACACAGAGGGTCATTGGGCATTGGACTAGGCTGCCCAGGGAGGTGATTGATTCCCCTTCCCTGGAGGTGTTTAAGGGATGGGTAGATGAGGTCCTGAGGGACATGGTTTAGTGTTTGCTAGGAATGGTTGGACTCAATGATCCAATGGGTCTCTTCCAACCTGGTTGTTCTATGATTCTATGATGTGTGTGCTTGGTGACTTTGGAAAGAGTCCACAGAGAAACTGGAGGAGAAACCACCTCCTAGCTGGGTCTTCAGCAGGAGGGGCTGGGGCCAACCCATAGCTCCCTGCGTGCAGGTGGAAGTGGGCATGGTGGGGTTTGGCTGGCAGATGGACTTGGTGATCCTTGAGGTCTTTTCCAACCTTGATGGTTCTGTGATGATTCTAAGTGGGAGGTGGAATGAGACCCAGGAGCTGAGCCAGCAGCAAGCCTGAGGCTGGTCCTGCCTGAAGAGGGGACTCAAATGGGCTGTGATGCCCTCCTTGCTGCATGGGACAAGGGGCTGTTTGTTTTCCTGCTGCATCCAGGCTTTTGCTGCAAAACTGATACTGGGGCAACTTCGAGAGCAATGTGAGCTCTCTGGGTTTTGGCAGTTGGCTTTTAGGGGAAAAAGCAGGATGCAGAACAGTTGGTTTTGTAACCTATTTGACTATTTTTATTCTCTCCTGCCCTGTAAGAAGAGTTTCTTCAGGCAGTGGCATTGCTCTCATCGTGCATACTTCCCTTGCTCTAAGGGATTTCTGTTTGAAACACGGTGCCTTTGATGTAGGTCTCACAGATACGGATGGGCTGTTCCTCCGAGTGCTGGGATAGAGGTAGAACTTCCTCTTCATCTCTGCTCTGAAATGTGTACTGATACGTTTCATTTATCTTCCCCTGTGCTCAGAGCCAGCTCGAGTTGCTCTGCTTTCAGAGGCAAGTGGTTGCTTCTAACCTTGCTGTTTTGGTGCTTAGATCAAGATCCCTGATAGTCATCTGAATTCGAGGGAGCGTGTGTGGTGTTCTCTGAGACCAGAGTACAAGGAGTGATGCTCTTTCCTACTGGTATTGATCTCATCTTCTGAGAGCCTACAAAGCAAAATAAAACCAGAATTAACTAAAAACTTTTCTACCGCTGCTGAGCCAGGAGGAGGGCATGTGACGGATATCTTGTAGACCTTGAGGAGGATGATCTGAGATGTAGAGCGTTAGTTAGAGAACAAGAAAGCTGCTGCCTTCACTAGAGACGTGTCATCTGATCTGGAGAGGTGGTGTAAGGCTGGACACGTGGTGGAATCACCATGCTGTGAGCTGGGGTGCTAGGAGAGCTGCCTGCCTGTGCTGGGAGCATCCCAACTCAAGGCAAAATGCCCTTTTGGCCACGTGGCGTCTTGGGCGAAGGGGACCTGTGTGGCTGGTTGCTGTGACACGGAGCTGCTCAGCTTGTGCCAGCCTGGTACCTCTATTTGAGGTCTGAGCATTTAGGTTCTCTGTCTCAGTTCCCTCTCTGGAAATCACGGGTAATAGAAGGTTTTGTGTGTGAAAGCTGCCGAGGTGATGTGTTTCCATGGAGACAAAGCTTTGCTTGCTTGGGCATCTGATGTGGAATTCTCTCTGTTCTCTTAAATCTTGATATTCTCTAAACAGACCTTTTTTTTTTTTTTTTTTTAGGGGCTCTGTGGTACCGCAGTGTTATCCTGGAGGTGCTGTGCTCTCAGACCCCATAAACACTACATAACCTCTTGCAGTCTCCCTTCCCTGCAGCCTTGTATGTCTCCTCCTCTTACTGGTTTGCAGTTTGATTTCTTCTTCTGTCCCAAGTGAAGCAGAAAATCGTAAAGACACGCTCTTTAAACTGCACCAGGCATATCTAGTATTGAATATTCCCTTTCAATGCCACTTAAAACAGCATCAGCAATTTCCATAGGTCTACCGAGACCAGTTCTCATTGTTGGAGACTTAATGAAGTCAAGCTAGAAAGTTTGGCAAGGAAAGTGTCCTGCTGGTCTCTCACCTTCCACTTCTTTCCTTTGCTGCCGAGGGGATCTCTCTCACTTGTAAGCAGCTTGGATTTTCTGATCCGAATGCACTGAAGTGGCTGTTCATCTTGAAGCTGCCATTCTCATCTCGATGCTTGCGCTGGAGCGTGACAGGGTGTTACCGCTTGCAGGGGAAAAAACGAGAGGGCTTCGATTATAATGCAGCAGTGACAACAGGCTGAGACGTGCAGGGACTCTACCCCTCGCCCTGGGGACCAGCAGGGGCAGCTGAGGTCTGAGGATGAAGATCTTTGTCCTGTTTATTCTGTTTTTGCAGAGTAAAAGCTCCCGAGTGGCTCTGAAGCTGCCAGTGTCCGAGCTCTCACCTTGATTCCCTGCCTGGAAAGAGGTGTGGGCTATGGAGACCTGTCAGTCCCTGGGAAGGATGTTCCCAGTTTATAAATCTTGCTCTTCTGCAATGTTTCAAGAGTGTCCTGCCAGTGTGAGGGCACAGACCGGGATTCAGTCATTTTCCATGGCATGAAGCAGTTGGGTTTGAGCCTGGATTTTGTCTCCGGTTGCACTGATGTGTGCCAGGGAAGGGCTTGAGCTCCCTGCAACCTGGGGATGCATTAGGTATGCAGCTGCCTTCTGTGTGCTTTCTCCTCCCCCAACAACTGTAGCTTGTTTTCCCAAGAGCTGGTGGATTTACAGTGTTGTTGGATCTTGGATCGGGAGCACAAAGTCTTTTTGCAAACACATCCAAACCCAGTTTGGCAGGAGGTGCCTGTCTGTCCCTGGTGCCAGCACGATGTGGGTCCCTGCTTCTCATCTTGGCTGAGCTGAGTGAAGGAGAGCTGGGATGAGGGGGAAGATTTGTGCAGAAAATCATACCCTCTGCCAAAGTGGTTTCATCTTTTTTTGATCTGAGGAGAGCCTAGGCTGACTTTTTCTCTTTTATTCCTGCCTGTGGTGCCTGTGGCGTTGGTGGGGTTTAGGTTCCTGCCCCCAGCTGAATAATACAACCTCCCCTGGCAGAGCTTGAGGCCATTCCCTCTCGTCCTATCCCCTGTCACTTGGGAGAAGAGGCCAGCTCCCTCCTCTCCACAACCTCCTCTCAGGTAGAGTCAAGGGGATTCTCTGCATAAAAGGGTGTAGAAATAAATCTATCTTCCTTCCTAAGCAAGCAAAGGTGGTTGGTGCCACTCAGCAGTTTGCTCATGAGGCTGAGGTGGCTTAAAGCTCCGTCATCATCTTCCCCCGGAGCCTGTGTACAGCAAAGCCATTGGGAGCTCCGTTGCTGACTTTAGTGACAGGATCTGGAGGCTGAGCAGTGTCAGGCCTCTGTTTTCCGTGGGGAAATGATATCTTAACTGAAGATGACAATATAATTCTGCAAAGCCTTTCCCTGTTGCTTGTGTTTCCATGTTAGGGTGTGCGGTTGTTTTTTAAAGGAGGTGGCATTTGAAATATGAAGTTTGACAGCCGTGCTTAAGCCTGACATGACAACCTGCTTTCTTCTTACTCATAGCGAGCTGAGATTTACACAATCCCTTAGGGACGGGTGTCTACAATAGTGGCATCTCGTTCTTTCTTTAAAAATGATTTAAAATGTAATAACTTGTTACGTACTTCTGTTCCGCGGGCGAGTGATCATGCCATGAGAGTGAGCTGAGCAGCGTCTCTCCTGAGCATCCTGCAGATGGGGGTGTGCTGGATGGAGAGGTGTGTGGTCATCCATCCTCCTGCTGCTGTCTTCAGGCTCACTTTGTTCCTTCCCACTGCATCCTGATCCCATCATAGAATCATAGAACAACCAGGTTGGAAGAGACCCATCGGATCATCGAGTCCAACCATTCCTATCAAACACTAAACCATGTCCCTCAGGACCTCATCTGCCTGTACCTTAAACACCTCCAGGGAAGGTGAAATCCTGCATCCCTCTCTCTGAAAACTCCCTTGGATGTGCTTCTCTGCCTGCAGACAGGGTTGGGATAGAGAGCTCAGAGCATGCCTTGTCCACCTTGAGGCAATGCGGATCCTGGGTGCCACTGCTTCTCTGGCCTTGCTGATTCAATATAGTTCCCAAACCCCAACACAGACTTCTCCATTAATTTTTTTTAAGCCCATCCACGCTTGTCTCGCTGACTTGTTTCCTCCCGGTGTGTGGTGGGACAGGTCCCCAGAGCTGGTTGGAGCTGAGCTCCTGTGGAGCTGAAGGCTTGCAGGGATCGAAATTGGGGCCAAAGATGCTGCTGACGGTGTTGTTCTGGGCTGATGGCTTTTTAATTAACCCCGCCAAGTATGTCAGGGAGCAGAGAAGATGAGATAAGATGATAGAATGTATGTTAATACAATATTCCTTAGTAGAAGCTTGTGAAACTGGTGCCTTGCTTGGCTTTTTGTTTTATATGCTGGGTAATGCTGAGCAGGGCTCTGAGCAGGGCTGCATCGGAGACTCCCAAACTCTGTTTTTCTGTAGTCTTTTGAGTAGCTGCTCCTTCTCCTTCCCTGCTAAGCAGCAAAGAAGGAAAAAAGCACTCTGGTACTGGAAAGGTTTGTTTTCCTGGTGCAACCTGTGTCGGTGAGACACTGCCACAGGAATTTAGCAGCGCTGCTCTGTGCTGGGAGCTGGCGTCTTGCTGTTTGGGATGAGAACTTGTTCTTCGCGTAGCCTGGGTGCTCTGGCTTGGATCCAGGCGTTGCTCTGTGTGGAAGCAGAGGAGGTGCAAAGCGCTTGTGCTGTGATTGCCTTGGCCTGGGGAAGCAAGGTGGGAACCTTGGCAGCTAAATCGCAGCAGGCTTAAGGCTGTGGAGCAAAGCCATCATGTGCCCTCAGCTACCTTGGGGATGGATCTTTTGGCTGCAGGTGTTACCTGATATTTATTGCTTTCCTGCGTGAGGTCAAGGCTGTGTCTCCTTCCTCCCCTGCTCGCTCTGTGGAGAAGCCCAGAGCTGGGTGCAGAAGGGGTTTGGTTCACCCCAGCTTTGGCAGGAGTGTGGTGGCTGGTGGGATCATGGACCTTCTCCTATTTCTGCAAAGCACCTGAGGGGAGGGGGGTTTCCCTGTTCCCCTTTGAAGGACTGTCATGGGTGTGCTTAATCCCACAGAAAATCAGCCAAATGAGCAATAAGGCTGGTGAAGGGGCTGGAGAACAGACCTTATTAGAAACAGCTGAGAGAGCTTGGGGATGTTTAGCCTGGAGAAGAGGAGGCTGAGGGGAGACCTCATTGCTCTCTACAACTACCTGAAAGGAAGTTGTGGAGAGGAGGGAGCTGAGCTCTTCTCCCAAGTGCCAGTGGACAGGACAAGAGGGAATGGCCTCAAGCTCCACGAGGGGAGGTTCAGGCTGGACATTAGGAAGAAATATTTCATGGAAAGGGTCATTGGGCACTGGCAGAGGCTGCCCAGGGAGGTGGTTGATTCACCTTCCCTGGAGGTGTTTAAGGGACGGGTGGACGAGGTGCTGAGGAACATGATTTAGTGATTGATGGGAATGGTTGTACTCGATCTGGTGGATCTCTTCCAACCTGGTGATTCTGTGATTTTCTGCCTTGGACTGTTGAGCCAAGAATAATCCTCTTAGGGAAAATAAGGAGAAACCTCACTTCTTCATCCTTCAGCGGGCTTTGATGGCTCCGCTGGGTTGCAGTGGCATAGGGATTCCTGGGGCTGGAGGGTGGGCTGCCAGTGCTGCTGCCGAGTGTCATCGGTATGAGGTTCTCCTGGCATCAGTGCCTGCATGGTTCTCACCACTCCCCTTCTGTCTCCCAGGTCATGTTGGCTGCTTCCTACTGGTCCCTCCTGGCCCCGGCTATCGACATGGCTGAGGAGTCTGGCAGCTTCGGAGCCTTCGCTTTCTTCCCGGTGGCCGTGGGCTTTGCTCTCGGAGCAGCTTTTGTGTACTTGGCCGACCTGCTCCTACCAGCGCTGGTAAGTAGGGATCCCTGGGCTGGGATCTGCTCTTCCTTCAGCTTTGCTGTGACAGATACTGACTAGTTTCTATCACATATTTAATGAAACCACGTTTTCCCTGAGACTCTGGGTGACTCTGCCAGTGCTGAACGCAGCTTTAGGCTGTCTGTGCTCTTTTTTTATCTCTTTACACTTCTGCTTTTGTTCTTTTCACTGGCAACACTCTGAAAACAGTCCAGGTGTGACCTTCTGTTTCAACCCGGGGGTTTAATTTGCAGAGCCACTAACCCTCTAAGCATTTCAAAATTGAATGAACCATCCTACCATGGAAAAGTATTATTAAAAAAATAAATAAATTGGAAGCTGTTGGAGTTTTACAGCTGAGAACACAAGAATGGCTGAGTCAGTGAGGATAATGTCAAAAGCTCCCAAAGAGCTTTTTAGATTTTTTTATTTATTTTAGTGGAATTGGGGATTATCTGCGAGTTATGAGGAAGAGACGTACGTTTTCCATTTGGAGAGCAGTGTGGCTGGTAACCCTGGTGTCCGGGAGAGCCCACAGCATCACCCTTCCCTGCTCCTGTGCTTTTTGAGCCTCTCGGAGCAGGTACAGTCAAATGTATCTGCAGCTGTGAGTAAAATTGCTTGATATTAAGGTGTGTCACTTTCAGTGCAAATGGATCCATTAAAGTAAAGAACAAATAAATGAAACGACAGCCGTGTCAGGCAGCTGAAAGCTTGGCTCCCCTCTGCATGCTCTGCCTGTACTCTGGCTCTTGAGGATCCCAGCCCCTTTGCAGGATGAGCCGGGAGCTGCTGTTGAGCAGCTGCAGCCCTTGGAAGCCGGTTGCCATCAAACTTTGACTTTTTCTTCTGCTTCTAGTCACCCAAGGTCTCTTGCCGGTGTCGGCTGTAGCAGCGAACACCCCTCTTTCAAGGTGCTGGATGAAGCTCACATTGTATTTGATCAGCTGCCCAGAGCTGGTTTTTCCCAACAAGGTGGATAAACAGTTGCACCACAAAACCCACTTCTTCTCTTTTACATTTTGAAATGGGAGTGTGTGGTGGGGGAAGAGCCTAGGAGAAATGAAATTCTTGTGTTGCAAAGAGCAGGATGAGGTAGTGATGAGTACAGCCAGTGTACCTACTATGTTTTTTAAACACCTCCAGGGATGGTGACTCCATCACTTCCCTGGGCAGTGTCTGCCAGTGTTTCACCGCTCTACTGGTAAATAAATTTTTCCTAATATCTAATCTAAACCTCCCCTGGTGCAGCTTGAGGCTGTTTCCTCTCATCCTGTCACTGGTTACTTGGGAGATCAGTAGACACCTCACTACAACCTGCTTTCAGGGAGACATGGAGAGCAATGAGGTCTCCCCTCAGCCTCCTCTTCTCCAGGATAAACACCCCCAGCTCTCTAGCTGCTCCTCATAAGACTGTCCTCCAGCCCCTTCCCCAGCTCCATTCCCCTTCTATGGATGTGCGCTAGCCTCTTGGTGTCTGTCTGGTAACAAAGTGCCCAAAACTGAAGCTGGGATTTGAGGTGTGGCCTCGCTTGGAGCCCAGACTTCTCTCGGGAGTGAGTGTCACTTAGACAAGGGTTAAGCCATTGCGCTTCTCTTCCAACAGGTTTTGCGCACACGCCATCCCTGGGAGGGCAGGACGAGGGGTCTGTTTTCAGCAAGGCTGCTCTTTGCATGGAGACCTTGCTCTACCTGGCATTCCTCCATAATTGGCTTGCTGGATAGCAACAGGTAGTAAAAGGTTTAATGACACCTTATCACCTCAGCCCCTGCTCCCCAGGGAAGGAGCAAAGCTTTGCTTCTGCTTGCAGCCCCATGAGGAGCTGAGTGGCTCTGGTGGTACCTGAGTGTTTGCTCAAGGGCAGAGCTGGGGAAGGCAGGAGGGTTAAAAACCTCCAAGACAAACTGGTTAATGATGCTGAACAGCTGTAGTCATTAAATTCCTTACAAAAGACAGATCTAATCTATTGCATCTTTATCTTTCGCCGGCTCTCTGTGTGAAGCCTTTAGCGTGTTTGTTCATCCTTTAGCTGAGCTTATGGAGGAGGAGATGCTCACTTGGGAGAGCTCAGCTTGGCTGGTGAGGGACAGCAAACCACAACAGGGCAGTTGGACGCACTTGGAAAGTGGCAGCCTTGCAGAAATAGACCTTGGGAGTTTGTAAAGAAGGGGCTTTCCTTTATTTTGGCAACTGTCTCCTTGCATGTCATGTCTTTACTGGCTGTGCTGGATTTGGTAGCTGGGGAGGTGGCAGCAGGGCTCATTCTGCAGCAGGACAGTGCTGTAGTTTCAGGAATATGAATGACCCATCTCTCTTCCCTCTCTACCAACAGTGATGCTGCAACAGGTTTCTCTCCTTCCTTCGCTCTAGTTGAACCTTATGGCTACTTTTAAAACAAGAACTTGGCTTTCAGATGGTATTTCAGAGAGCTGGGCTTGTTTAGCCTGGAGAAGAGGAGGCTGAGAGGAGACCTTATTACTCTCTACAACTACCTGAAAGGAGGTTGTGGAGAGGAGGGAGCTGGGCTCTTCTCCCAAGGGACAGGGGACAGGACAAGAGGGAATGGCCTCAAGCTCCTCCAGGGGAGATTTAGGCTGGAGATTAGGAGGAAGCTTTTCACACAGAGGGACATTGGGCATTGGACTAGGCTGCCCAGGGAGGTGGTTGATTCACCTTCCCTGGAGGTGTTTAAGGCACAGGTAGATGAGGTCCTGAGGGACGTAGTTTAGTGTTTGATAGGAATGGTTGGACTCAATGATCTGATGGGTCCCTTCCAACCTGGTTGTCCTATGATTTGAGGAGGCCTCTTGCTGGAGAGGAGTGGGTGATTAGGAGTGTATGAGAGATGTTGTTGTCTTTACTAGAAGAGGTTGGGGCTGAGGGTCTTTGCCAAGATTTCAAGCCTTTGAAGGAGAATTTACTTAGAGATACCACTCAGTGCAGTAGGTTCCTGATCGCTGAGTAGCTATTTTGGATCTACTGTAACGCATAAGAATGCTGGAATTGGGTATTACTATTCTCATCTGTTAAATCTGTCTTGCAGCTCTGCTGACTTGGTGAGATTTTGTTCAGCGTGTGATGTTTTATTGTCTTTCTGTGATGGGTTTTTCACTTCAGCCTCCCTCTTTCCAGAGGAATCCCACAAGAGTCCAGAGGACACATCCAGCCCTGCCTCTGGTTTTCACAAAGTCCCTGGCTGCTTTGGCTTCTGAACTTTCACATCCACGTGTGTTTCTTGCGCTTTTGAGCTGCTGGACACCCCGAGACCTCTCCCAGTTGTGCTGCAGGCTGCTGGCATTCCCCACAGCGTTCTCATGCCTGTGTGGTGGGATCATAGAACCATAGAATCATAGAACAACCAGGTTGGAAGAGACCCATCGGATCACTGAGTCTAACCATTCCTATCAAACACTAAACTACGTCCCTCAGGACCTCATCTACCTGTGCCTTAAACACCTCCAGGGAAGGTGAATCAACCACCTCCCTGGGCAGCCTAGTCCAATGCCCAATGACCCTTTCCATGAAAACCTTCCTCCTAATGTCTAGCCTAAATCTCCCCTGGCGGAGCTTGAGGCCATTCCCTCTTGTCCTGTCCCCTGTCCCTTGGGAGAAGAGCCCAGCTCCCTCCTCTCTACAACCTCCTTTCAGGGAGTTGTAGAGAGTAATGAGGTCTCCTCTCAGCCTCCTCTTCTCCAGGCTAAACAACCCCAGCTCTCTCAGCCACTCCTCACAGGGCCTGTTCTCCAGCCCCTTCCCCAGCTTCGTGGCTCTTCTCTGGACTCTCTCCAGAGCCTCAACATCCTTCTTGTGGTGAGGGGCCCAGAACTGGACACAGGATTCAAGGAGTGGCCTCACCAGTGCTGAGTACAGAGGGAGAATGATATACAGGATGCTGGGTCCGGGCAGAGTGGAGCGTCCGTATTGGAGTTGAGTCTTCCAGGAGCTCTCTCGCTCCTGCTTTTTCCTGATCACTGCTCTTAAATGCTCCTTCAAGCAAGCAGGAATTCAGAGGTGTGATGGTGGTGGGATTGGAAGGTGGCATGGACTGGGAAGAGGAGAAAGCAGCTGCCTGTAGTGGGAGATGATAAACCCCTTGCGTGCTGCACATGAGTTTGGCTGACCTGCCTGCCCACATGCATACAGGCTTCTATTAACCACCTTATTCTTTCCCCTCCCTGGCTGCATGACGTCCCCTCGCTCCTCGATCATTATGCTAAATAGGATAATGAGACTTAATCAGCTTCATCTCCTCTACCTGGAGGCTTCATCTTGCTCGGAAACATCTGTTTGCATATAGAAAGCAGCATGCTCGCTCCTCCTGTCATGGTGGGTGCAGGTCTGTGTCCGGAGCTGAGCTCTGTCTAGGAGCTGGCTGGGTGCTGCAGCATCTGGGACAGCTCTGGGGTCTCCCCTATTTGCTGCTGGATGTTGGAGGTGGCTCAGGGGGAGAGAAAAGGAGTGCAGATGTCGTGGGAGAACCAGGAGTTAATATATAATCCAGACTGAGAGCTGATGGGCTGTTACTCAGTTATAACTAGGAGCCTGCCAATACTTCTCATGTAAAAGATGATCTGAAACAGGAGGATGGGAAGCCAGGGCTGTAATTCTGTCCTAGAATACTGTCTCAATTGGATTTTTTTTTTTCCCCTTGTCAGCTAGATATGGGGTTTGTTGGGGTTTTTTGAATACAGAGTAAATCAATAAAACCGCATGTGATGGGTGGACCATTCCTTAGATTTAAAACAAATAGTAACTAAAGTGCCTTTTAAAAGCTTTCTGCCTGGCTTTGTGTGCCCTGTGAGTGTCAGCACTGGCCCCTCATGCTGTGGGAGGGACCAGTGTGGTCAAAACCCGTGCCTGGGTCTGGGGCTTGCATTTCATCTCTGTTTGGAAATACTTTGGGCTGTGGTTTCTAGCTGTGTAATGGTTTTCATGAGCAGAAGAGGAGGCTCTGGTGAGACCTTATAGCAACTTTCCTGAAGAAAGTACAAGAAAGCTGAGGAGGGACGTACTTACAAGGGTCTGTAGTGATAGAACGAGGGGGAATGGCTTTAAATTGGAAGGGGGAAGATTTAAATTATATATTATGAAGAAATTCCTCATGGTGAGGATGGTAAGGCCCTGGCACAGGTTGCCCAGGGAAGAAATGTTGTCTGCCTCATCCCTGGGGGGGTTCAAGGGCAGGTTGGATGGGGCTTGGAGCCCCTGAGCCAGTGGGAGGTGTCCCTGCCCATGGCAGGGGTGGAACTTAGTGAGCTTTAAGGTCCCTTCCAACCCAAATCTTTCTATGGTTCTATGATCTTCACGTGAGATGGATGAGTGGAGCGAGTGTGTGGATGTTCAGAGTAGGAGACTGGATTCCGTTCACCCTCTCAAAATGTAGTCGTGTTGTGCCTCCTGCCTTCTGCTACATTTGCAAACCAAGGCTTGCAAGTTGTTTTGGAATATAATTTGGGACTGGGAATTTTTCATAGTGAATTTTAGGCTATTTCTGGCAAGCGCTGTTTGGAAGGATTTGAGAACTTGATAAACAGATACGGGAGGGACACTCTCTTGTTTAAAGCTGGTGATGTGTCTCGAGGATGTGTATTTTGCTTTCTAAATTTGTACAAGTCCTGTACCAGGGGAAAGTGCATGGCTGCTGAGAATAGTGTGTGGATGGTGGAGCTGAAGCAGGGGGAGGAGAGACCGTTGTGCCTGCTCCAGGCATAATAATAGCAAGTTAATTAAAACTGCATTTTCTTCCTCAGGACTGAAATCAGCTGGATTAGACCACGGGAAGCGTATTTTTTTGTGGGGCTCTCAGTAGTGAATCCTAAGCAGATAACGAGGCGGGGTGATCGTTAGTGCCATGGGTACAGTTTGAGGATGTTGATGATGCTCCGGTAGCGTGTGTGCTTCCACCCCACCAAGATGGAAAGCTTTTAATACAGCTCTCCCACCTCATCTGCATGGAGCTGGATGTGATGGGTTGATTATTTCATGAGGCAGTAAAAACGTACTGGGTCTTGTCACTGGTGTTAATTTATAATTGGAATAAAGGTTCCTCTTATGCAATTTGCTAATTCCTTTGAGGCATGCCCATCACAAGTTCCCATTTTTAATGTGCTTTTTCCTGTTCGTCTGCGACTCCTTGAAAGTTAATTAGCTGCACATCCTCATTGCTGTGGTACGAAGAGGCCTTTTCCATTCGAGAATTAACCAAGGGCCCTGCCTGGGTGCGGGGTGTGTATTTTCTGGCTTATTGGAGTTGCTTGGCTTTTGGGGAGCTGCCTTTGCCTCTTGAGGGGTGTGAGGATGGAGCTGGAGGGACTTGATTGACATGGACTTGCGTGAGCTGCAGCTTGACTCGTGCATTCCAGGTTTGCTCTGATTTCCTTTGCTTAGGGGAAAATAAATAGCAGCCCTTCTGTTTGTTTGTTTTGTGGCATTCTGGCCCTTTTCCACTGGCTCTGGAAGGAAGGAAGGATCCTGCTCTGATGACTGAGGAAGGGAAATGTTTTTTCGGAGCCTCATCAGGGAGCACAGCAAAGCCTTCTGTTGGGAAAAGTCCTTTTCCTTTCAGGTTTGTTTTTTTGTTAGTTTATCAAATAAACTCAAACCAGCTCTTCCCTGAGGCCAACTGTGGGAGGTTATGGGTCTGTACAGGACTGATGTCTGGGACCCAACAATCTATGTCCTGTCCTGGGCTGGAGGCAAGGGCAGGATTTGAAATGTGGTCCCTGATGCTGGTCACAGAGGCCATTGTGGCATCCTCAGAAAGTCCCACTTCTCAAAGCTGACACCCAGAACCCCTCTAGGTTTAGAATCACAGAATCATTTGGGTTGGAACGGACCGTAAAGCCCATCCAGTTCCATCTCCTGCCATGGGCAGTGTCCCACTGGATCAGGCTGCTCAAAGCTCCATCCAGCCTGGCCTTGAACCACCTCCAGGGTTGGGGCAGCCACAACTTCTCTGGGCAGCCTGGGCCAGGGCCTCGCCAGCCTCACAGGAAAATGTTTCTCTCTTAGGTCTCATCTAAATCTCCCTTCTTTCAGCTTAAGTTTAGTTTAACTCTGTTCACCCTCTGTCCTGTGGAAAGCCTGCCTGCCTCCTGCCATTCCCTGCCTGTCTGCAGTGATTTTATTGATTGAAATCCAGTTGTTGTTAGATAAGGTGAAATTATTGGCAAAAGAAGAACATTATAATTATACTAATTTGTAAAAAAGCACTTTGTTTTATTAATGGAGGTAAAGGCTTATTTACTTCCAGAGCGCAATTTGTCAGCTGCTCTTAATTATAATTCTCTCTCTTAATATGCATTAAGCATTTAAAAAAAAAAAAAAAACATTGCATTTGAAGCCCCAATGTTTGAATTAAAGAGCAAGGATGTTTTGAATCCAAGGCTGGGCCAAATCCCCCTCCCAGAGGTCATGGGGCAGTCACCCACTATGGTGCCAGCAGATGTGATCCAGAGCAGTTTGCTGGTGCTCACATGGGGAACGAGGAGGGGGATAAAAACCTTCAGTAACAAAGCAGGGACTGAGAAAACCTGGCTTAATTTTTCATTCAGTGAGCACCTGCACTGGGTGTTTGTCTAGTGTTCCCTGCTCCGTTACGTACCTGTGCCTGTGATAAAGCAGCTCTTTCCCCGCTGGTTACCTCGAGCGGGTATTACCAGCTGATAAGGCTGGTAACGTGACATGGGGCTTTTCTCTCCTCCGTGGCTTGGCTTTTGCTGATTGAATTTCAGTCACTGTTTGAGGTCTGGCTCAGAATTGCAAAAGAGGATCAGTTTTCCAAAAGGAGGAGCACGCTGGAATACCAGATCTCTGCTCTACCTGCCGGAAGAGTCTGGGGAGGGATGCATCACTGTCAGGGCAGATGTTCTGCTGGGTCCTGGACAGTGTCTGACCTTTCTGCTGATTGAATTTGAGCAGTTTTTTTTGTTACGTTAAAGGTTTAGTCCTGGAATGAACACCAAGCAGGCAATGGGCTCCCAGAGGGGAAGCAGGGTATGGGTGCTGACCCATTGCTCACAAGTGAGTGTGGACCGGAGGGGATGTGGGTGCTCAGAATGCCCTGGCATTGCACTCACACTTCAGGCTGGATGGGCTCTGATGGGAGCCTCCTGGGTTTTAGAAGCTGGTGGTGATGCTTGGGAAACTCCAAGCTCCCTCCCTCCTTGCTGCAGTGGTGCTCTGCATCCGGCCTGGCTCGGGGATGGAGCTGAGAATCCTCAGCCCCACTTTGCTTTCATAGAATCATAGAACGACCAGGTTGGAAGAGACACATCGGATCATTGAGTCCAACCGTGTTTTTTATGGTTGCTTTTACCATGGTGCCAGTTCATAGTGAAGAACCTGCTGTCTGGAGATGGCATCACCTATGAGACTCACTCCTGTGGCATCGCATACTTACTGTGAACACCTGAACGAGGTCCCATTTATCCATGCTGAGCGCTATGGATGATTCCTCAACCGTTCTTTGATCTTAAAATCTGCCTTTGAATTTGCTCATAGCATAACCCCAAATTAATGCCTCCCCTGTGAAAAGTAAACCTGCCATTAAAGTGACAGAGAAGCAGCAAGCGAGGTTGCAATTGGTTGGGTGGTGAATGTCAAGGAGAGGAAAGCTGCTTTCATGGAGATCACAGATAATATATGTGCACAGATCTAGAACTGCCACACAATGCCAGCTTGCTCCCAGGGTAAACTCTGACTCACTCAAACTGACTTGATGTGCCGTCTGCTTTAAAGACGAGCTGCAAAGAGTCGGTTTTGTGCCTTGTGTGTGCTTGTGTCCCTGGGGAGGACAGTCCCCTTGATGTCGC
Organism: Coccyzus lansbergi; assembly: GCA_033558105.1. Taxonomy (NCBI): domain Eukaryota; kingdom Metazoa; phylum Chordata; class Aves; order Cuculiformes; family Coccyzidae; genus Coccyzus; species Coccyzus lansbergi. The sequence goes on along the minus strand of JAUMJK010000251.1, from coordinate 1,392,113 downwards.
TGGGTAAGTTGCTGTCTTGTGGTGCTCAGTGGTTGCTCTTTGACACAAGTGGCTCTGCATGGTGCTGGCCGTGTGCTGCCTCCTGACTTGTAGGCACTGCAAGTGGTGTGAAACAGATATTTGCACTTAACCCAGTGGAACATTGTGCCTTATTCATAGAACTGTAGAATCACCAGGTTGGAAGAGACCCACAGGATCCTCAAGTCCTATCAAACACTAAGCCATGTCCCTCAGCACCTTGTCCACCCGTCCCTTAAACACCTCCAGGGAAGGTGACTCAACCCCCTCCCTGGGCAGCCTCTACCAGTGCCCAATCACCCTTTCTGTAAAAAATTTCTTACTAATGTTCAGCCTGAACCTCCCCTGGCCTTCTTGGCCCCCTGGGCCGCTGCTGGCTCATGTTCAGTCGCTGTCAACCAGCACCCCCAGGTCTTTCTCCTCATATCCTACTGAAGAGGGACTTGCCACTGGAAAATTGGGAGGAAAAACCCAACTGCTTTGGTCCTTTTCGCTCAGCCTGGCTGAGGCTCCTCTGCTGGGTTTAGACCCCACAGGTGTCTCTGCTTTTGCAGGTACATGATGCTCCACGAATGCATCCATGGGATGATGTATCCTCCGGCTGTGCCTGTCCTGAGGGATCTGTTGGGTTGTGTTACGCTCAGGGTGTGAAAATCTTTGTGGTGTGTCTTCCTGTTTCCCCTCATCATGTTCTAATCATCAATGAGGTGGTGAAAGCGATGTGACTTTAATTTGCTGTCTGCAGGCTTCAGAGCTAATGCAAAGTGAAAAACTGACTGTATGAGCCCCTTCTTCAGGTTTTTGGACTAATTGCCAGCTCGGGAAGGCATCTTGCTGTTGGTTTGTGTTTCGTATGTGTTTATTAAGGCCTGTCAAGGCTTTGTAGGTAAGGTACGCAACACGCAGGAAAGTAAGGGGCTGATTTTGGAGCTTGGTTTTTGGACTTCGAGCTGTATTGGTGAGAGTCCAGCACCCAAAGGAGTTACCCAGGAAAACCTCGGACCAGCCCTGCCTGTGGGGATGGTTGGAGAGGAACCAGCCAATTCCCTAGCTGGAAACTCAGCTGTGTCCCAGGAGACAGTCCTGGATTTACTGTCCTCGGCTTCCAAAGGAAGGGAAATCCGTTGGTGGCTGGTTGGTGGTAATCAGAAAGTGCTTTGTCCCTTATTACGCCTGTTTTCTGTAATGAATTAACAAATTAATTGCACTTGCTGAAGAGAATGAAGGGTATCTCCTGTGGATTTGTTTTTCTGTGCTTCAGGAAGGTGTTGGAGGCTCCTCTGGCTCTGTCACGGCTCCTGCCGACGAGCAGAAGAGTTAGTGTCTCTCTTGGGCTTTAGTGCTATTTTGGTAATTATGGGATGTGCAAGATGTGGAAAGGAGACAAGCAGAAGCCATGGCCTCAGGAGTGAGCTGGCTGCAGGCTGGATCCTCGGAGGCTGCTGGGATGCTCGGGGTGGGGGATGCGAAGAAAAGGGACTGTGCTCCAGCAGTACTGCTTCTCCATCCATCTGCCAGGGACTGGTGCGTATCCACGTTGCTAATTGCAGGTCTAAAGGAAGTTATGTTTTAATGTAATATAATTAGGCAGCACTGGCACGGTGTGGTCCTTCCTCAGAGGGGTGATGGATCACTAGCTGAGCCTCGCTACATCCCACCAGCCCTCTGAGGAGCCCTTGTTGCCCTCACAGGGCTCCTGACATCCCACCCTGCAGCAGCCACCGCTGGCTTTGTTCAACCCTTTCCCATTAATTCAAATCTGCACTGATAGCAAATCATTACTGAGGAGTATATTGTGTAAAAATGAGCTGTTAATTGAAGTTTTGTTTGCTTTTTCTCTTACCCTTGCAAAAAGCCTTGCATAATAAAGGACTGTAAAAATACGTGTTGCCACGCTACAAATATACAAGGTGGGAAGGGGGCAGGGAGAGAGAAAAGCCATGAAGCTGGTCTCCATTAGACTTTAATAAGCGTGTGGAGAAAAAGCTCTCGTTAATCCCATCTGAGGCTTAAAGGTTTATTGCTAACAATTAAAATCTCATATTGTAGTGCTGACTTGATGCCACAAACCTCTCTGCCGTGTCCTGCTGAGCTAGCTGCAGGCGTCGGGGTGGTGATGATGTGCGAGACAGTCCTTGGGAAAATATCCCTTGGGATCCAGCTGCAAGGCTGGCTGTAACAGGCAAGTTTCCTCCCAGCAAAGAACTGGAAGCGTCTGTGCATCCTAACTGGTTTTGGTGGGCAGCACTTGTCTGCTCAAAAGCCTCGTCTGGAGCAATCGGTCCTTTGAAAAGTACATTTACTTCTGGTGTTTTGAGGTTTCTCCAGGCTTCCTGGTGGACAGGAGGCTGAGGACAGGAGGCTGGTGACACAAAACCTGCTCCTTGCTTGTGGGTTTTGTTTGTTGAACAAGTTGTTTGGTTATTTTGCATAGCTGCTTGGCCAAAACTGGGAAAATATTCCTGTGCTTTTGTTTTTGTAAAGGCAAAGGTTACCAAACCGACCTCCTTTCTGCCGCTTAAAGCAGTGCTGTTGCAAAACATCACGTTTTGTAACGAACCTCTTGGGTTTCCCTTGGAGGCTGGGAATTGTGCGTGTGTTCCCTCCTCCCGGGCAGAGCCTTCCCAGACCGGGTGCCAGCAACATTCTTGCTGTGTTTTTCCTCCCTCCTGGAAAGGCCGAAGCCCCAAATGTGCCGATGAGAAAAATCTGTACATTTGTTTTTAATAGGAATGTCGCTTTGGCCAAAAAGATGGATTAACCTGTGCCAGGCACCTCTCGGTAGAAAGAGGGCTGAGATGCTCTCCAGGCTTCATCCGTGCTGAATACCAGCCGGGAGAGGGTACCTGTGCATCCTCTGATTGGAAGAGCTTTGTTTGCTAAGGGATCTTAGAATCACCAGGTTGGAAAAGACCCACTGGATTGAGTCCAACCATTCCCATCAATCACTAAACCATGTCCCTCAGCACCTCGGCCATCCATCCCTTAAACACCTGCAGGGAAGGTGACTCAACCCCCTCCCCGGGCAGCCTCTGCCAGTGCCCAATGACCCTTTCCATGAAAAATTTTTTCTTAATGTTCAGCCTGAACCTCCCCCAGTGGAGCTTGAGGCCATTCCCTCTTGTCCTGTCCCTTGTCAGTTGGGAAGATGCTACCCTCTCATTCCTGTCTGAGGGCAGGTTTATTTGAGGGTTTGGGGTGGATTTTAGTAAACATCCTACAGGTTGCCAGACTGGTGCTTCTGGATGTGCTCGGTGCAGTGAGCTCATGAGAGGTTTTGGCACTGCCAAGGGTCTCCTGTCAGCTACTGTCGGGTGAGGCAGCTCCTAGGGGGGTTCACATGTCTGGGATTGCTCCGAGGTCACCTCATCCCACACTCTGGTGACAACAAAGGGAGGTGATTTATTCCTTCGACCCTTGCAGCCCATCAGCAGAGGCCAGTGATTAACGCTGCTGCTTGCAATTTTCAAGAATTATGAGTTATTAATGTGGCTGATAATTAGCAGTGAATAAAATGTACTTGCAATAATATTACATTAGTTACAGATAAACTGATACCAGCCTTCCTGAATTTTCACTTAAACTTCCCTGTTTGCAGTTATTGGGCGAAGGCTCTGGTGTTGTGCTGCTGCCAGCTGCGCTCTCAGGATGGGAAAGACCTTCCAGCCTGATGTGATCTGCTCTTAAGATGCTGCTGGAGCAGATCTGCCGCGAAAACGCTCAGATTTTTGTCTATAGATGAACCTTTCCAGTTCCCGCGGCAGCGCTGCCATAGCTACAAGCCTCCTGCCTGCTCGCTGAGCTGGGGGAGGATGCGGGGCTGGAGGAGCCAGATGGAAGATGCTTGGTGTGGGAAGTGGGGAGCCCCCAGGTCTCCCCCAGCGCCGCCTACTAAGGCTCTGGAAGAATATTGGTGGTGATCGCAGTGCAGGCAGCAGGGCTGGCAGGGTCAGCACGCCCGGCCAAGCCTTGGGGAGGGTGACGCTGCTGCGTGTATTGCAGAATCAGCCCTTCAGAGGCTGTTCCCCTTGGGAAATTTGGTTTCATGAGGATGCGCTTGCGTTAAGTGATTGTTGGATTGATTGTTTGGCTCCTAGGCTGAAACTACCTGTGCTCAGGGTTCCCTCGCTCCTGCCTGGTGTGTAGCAAGCTGGTGCTGGTGGAACTGGTGAGGGGGCTGGAGAACAAGAGGAATGGCTGAGAGAGCCAGGATTGTTTAGCCTGGAGAAGAGGAGGCTGAGGGGAGACCTCGTTGCTCTCTGCACTCCCTGAAAGGAGGTTGTGGGGAGGAGGGAACTGGCCTCTTCTCCCAAGTGACAGGGGACAGGGCGAGAGGGAATGACCTCAAGCTCCTCCAGGGGAGGTTCAGGCTGGACATTAGGAAAAAAAATTTCCCAAAAAGAGTCATTGGGCACTGGCAGATGCTGCCCAGGGAGAGTGGTTGAGTCACCTTCCCTGGAGGTATTTAAGGGCGGGTGGATGAGGTGCTGAGGGACATGGTTTAGTATTTGATAGGAATGGTTGGACTCAATGAGGTGGGTCTTTTCCAGCCTGGTGATTCAATGATTTCCCCAAGGGCTCCGACTGGCAAGGAGTGATTCCCATCCATCCTCCTTGCTGGCTGAGTGAGCAACCCTGGCCCAGCACGGCACTTTGCTCTAGAGCTTCTGCTGGTATTGTACTGGGACAGGGATATATTTAGAATCTGGCTGTTGGGATGGGGGCTGAGGTTGGATTCGTAGACCCAAGGAGCTGCTGATATCTACCAACAGCACAAGTCCTTGTGTGATGCTTCCCATGTGCTCATCTTTTCTATTTGCCTTCTCTGGTGTGGTTTGTCTTCTCCTATTTCTGTATTTGGCAGCACTTGTAGCCTTCGGAGAATGGTGCTGGTTACAGCCTCTGCCTGTGCATTCTGTGGTTTAGGTTTTGCGAAACTTCAGGCAGTTGAACTCCGGAGGGAAAAGGGAAGAAATTCGTTTTGCTGTGTGATAGACAGCGCTGACCCAGCTCTCGTTAGCAAACCCCAAAAGAACTGGTGTTAAAGTGCCTTTCCATCTGCTGTGCCCGTCACTGCTGCTCCTTTGTTAGCCATCTCCAAATTAAAATGCAAACTGAGATGTACCTGTAACGCTTGGAGACCCTTAAACTCCCATATGAAAATAAATTCAGCTTTCCGTCTTCACCGTGCAGCGTTTTGTTGACGTGGGGGTCAGGGTTACTCGCTGTTACTCTAGCAGCTAGAGCTGTAGCGGTGGTTCAGGGCATGCTGGATGTCTGCAGGTTTATTCCCATTTTCTGAGGGCTGTGGTCTGATCCGAGGAGTTTGGGTGCTGCTGGTGGGATCTGGTTGTGATCCTGAGCAGCCAGTTGGGGACGTGTGCCATGGGACTGCCAGGCCCCACGGGAATAGAAATGAGGGAGATTAGAGCTGCATATTGGATGCTATTAATCATAAATATGACTGCACCCACTTCAGCATTGAGAAAAGCTTTTTTTTAATTTTTTTTTTTTTTTTATTCTGTGGGGTATTTAAGGTTGCACACGAGTTGTTGATTTTAGTATTTCAAGTCGGGGATTGCCAGTGATTCAGGCTTTGAGAGGAGGTGCAACTTAAAGTCCTCGTAAATGCTTGCCAGCTAACTTCTTCCCTTAACTCATCCCTTCGTGCCAGCTCAATATTGACCAAAAGTGTGCTTTTTCCACCTCTCAGAAGAAGTGGGCGGGTGCGTTGGTTTTGGGGATGCCGTGCTGGGGGAACCTGGAGCTGGCTGACTGGTTTTTTTGAAGGATTCCAGGTGGCATCCAGGCTTCTGGCAGCATGACTCGCTGTGGCCTTTAAACCCCAGATCCTCACCCACCTGACAGTTTATACTCCTCTGATGAGCACTGGCTTCTGGTCCCTGCAGAGCAAAGCGGAGGCTCTGTAAGCAGCATCATCTTGCTGATGCTCCAGCACGGTGCTGGGGTGAGAGCTGATGCAGCCAGGTGGTGATTGGCTTTTTATGATAATGATGATGATTATCATTGTAAAACATTTAGATTGCGATGAGGAGGGCTTTGGAGAGGGGATGTGAGCAGGAGGACCTGCCTTCAGCACCCTTGCTGGAGCGGTTGGTGGGAAGCGCTGCTCCCTGTGAGCAGGATGGATGCGAGGTGCTGCTTCCAGGGACTGGAGCTGTGCAGCAACTTGATGTTTCCCATGGAACAGCAGCTTCCCCAGGGATTGCTCATGCTGTCCTCAGACACCTTTGGGATCAGTGTGACAGGCTGAGGTCTCAAAGATGAAACCAAAGGATGCTGAGGGACTGCGGAGCTGCTCACCATCTCTCGCACTGTCCTCTTCTCCTAGTGGGTTACAAACCAGTGCTGCTGGCATGGGGGATTCATTTGGGAATGTGAAGCCCTTGATATGTTGTTTCAAATAACAAAATAGCAGCCTGTTATTATACATGCAAATGGGTGCTCTCTGCTAACAAACTGCTTTCTGAGGGACCCCTCTTCCTATCTGATCCCCGTTCATGTTTTTCACAGCAAGCCATTTATCTCGCTCAGAGCAGCGGGGACTCGCTGCCTTGCTGCTCCTTGGCCTTTTTCTCTGTCCCCAGAGGTGTCGGGCTCTGTGCAGACATGCAGAAGCAGCGAAGCAACGCGAGTGGCTGATGCAGAGCTTACCACAAGCTCCCTGGGGCGTGAGGGGCTGTGGAGATGCCCTCTGCCCGTCCCCGTGGCTGGGGCAGACACTGACATGGGCTGGGGATGTGTAGCATCTTCCCTTCCTCGCTCCCCACCCCTCTTTATTTTATCACTTTCTAGTCTCCAATCTGTTATCTCTTTCTCTCTTTTAATAAGTGTGAAACAGGAGCCTCTGGGCACCATCAAAGCACGACTTTGTGCCTCTCATTGTCTCTGTGTCAGCTCCCAGGCAAGTCAGGAACAGTTTTATATTTGTGCTTAATAAGGTAGTAAAAATGACTCTCTCTTTGCTGTTGAGATGCTTTCTGCCGTTAGTTGATGTGTTATGGACTTTGTTCCCTGGGGCTTCGCGGAGCCTCTTCCAGGGCATTCGATGGCCCAGAGCTGGTAAGATACTGCATGAGAAGAGCAGCATCGTTGAACTTCACAGATGAGCAGCACCTCTGGATTTGGTGCCAAGTCATCTATCTGAAGGCAGACCATATGGTTTTTGTCATCGCAATTTCTTTATTAATTTATTCTCCTTGGTCAGGTCGGGAAGAGGAGGTCATTTCTTAAAGATATCACTCACTTTTAATTTCCTTTTGAAATTAGATTCTGGTCAGTTGGCAGCTTGTGCGAGAGGTCAGCTGGGCCGAAGGGTGCAATCCGAAATCTTTGCTTTGTCTAAAAGCAAGTGGCCACCTTCTTCTCTCCCCAACTTTCTTCTTCACTCTGCAGTACTAGGGTGTTACCATCAATTCCAGGGGGTGACCGCACAACCCAGGATGCTGGCAGGAGAGGGGCACGTGCCTGCACACATTAATTTGGGATTGCTAAAGCTTTTGGGTAACTTATGGGTTACCACGATCTAATAATGACTTTCCCGCTGTCACTCTGCGAGCGCCGTGGGGGCTCCCGTGTCCCAGAATAGTTTTCCTCCAAGCTCTACAGGTCTTCCTGTCCAGGTCTCTCATTGCATCAAGCTTTTTTGCGATAATCAGCCCCTGTGGTTATTTCAGTTAATGCTAATTAGTGGCATGAACTAATTAATGTGGGTTGACTTCCCTCTTCTTTCTAATGCTTTTTTAACCCACTGTCACATTCCAATTAAAGGCCTCATGCGGAGACCGGACTGAAATGACTCAGAACAATCACAGTTGGAATCAATCGTGTGCTTTACTGAAGGTCACTAATATTTCTTCAAATTGCTGGTGTTGTGTATGTGTGGCTGCCAGCAGGGAGGTGACCTGACCTGACAATAAGCATCTGAAATATCTTCAAGTTTTCCTCCATTTCAGAGCAAGCAGATTTGTGGGTACCATGTCGTTAAGTGTTTGTTGTGCTGTGAGAGGTGGCACAGAAAATAACCATGGGAGGCATCTCGTCAGGGTTGTAGACCTTGAGGAATGTGTTCTTGACCTCACAAGGACCTTGCTTGGCTGCAGCTGTGGCTGTGCAGCGGTAATAGAGGGCAAGCACAGAATGCCACCCACCTGCTCCTGATCGTACGAGTGATTTCTTGATCCCTCGGTTGAGTTATTGTGACCTGCAGAGTCTTGTGAGCTTCATCCGTGCCTTGGGCTCACATCCCTGCCTGTGCTGACAAGAAGTTGGACGTGGTTTGATGTTTGAGAGGAATGGTTGGACTTGATGATCCAATGGGTCTCTTCCAACCTGGTTGTTCTATGATTCTATGAAGTTGAGAAGCACCTCTCTTTGGACTCGGGGAAGCCACAAATTCGTGGATGATAATGCCCGCAACGCTGCAGTCACGGTGTTTATAGATCATTTAACAAAATGCTGGCTGGAGCCATTTGGGATTGTGTAGCCTGGAGAAGAGGAGGCTGACGAGGGACCTCGTTGGTGAGTGCTGGTCTCTTCAACTGAGCAACAGGTGATAGGACAAGAGGAAATGGCCTCATGTTGTGTCAAGGGAGGTTTAGATTGGATATTGGGAAAAATTTCTCTCCTGAAAGAGTGGTGAAGTGTTTGGACTGGCTGCACAGGGAAGTGGTGGAGTCCCCATCCCTGGAGGTGTTTATGAAACACGTAGATGTGGCACTTTGGGACATAGTTTAGTCAGCATGGTGTTGGTGGTTGAACTTGACGGTCTTGGAGGTGGTTTCTAACTTAAATGGTTCTATGAAGGAAAGCCTTCTGCTTCATGAAACCTGGTGCTCTCCAAATCCAAGGTGAGCACAATGACAAGTGGGATGCAGCCAGCAGCTGGAGCAGGGCCAGATAACCCCATGCAACATGTGCAAATCCTTCTTGTGCACTTAAAGTTGAAGCTTTACTACTGCAGCTTCAAATTTCCATTTTGCTTCTCCTCATGGTTGACATTTTCCAGAAAGTGATGCTGCTCACTTTCTTGAAGTGAAAACCCTTTTAGCTTCAGCAGGACTGAGCTCTCTTCTGGAGATGGGGAGAGATACGCAGGAGTGCCAGCAGTGGGGTGAGCCTGTGAGTTTCCATTCTTGCTGTCTTTTTGCCTTATCCAAGTCAGCTCATGGTGCCGAAGCTCCTGTCTTTCCTCACCGTGTCGCTCTGGACAGCTTTTGCTGGAAAATGTTTGGATTTCATAGAATCATAGAACAGCCAGGTTGGAAGGGACCCATCGGATCATCGACTCCAATCATTCCTATCAAACACTAAACGATGTCCCTCAGGACCTCATCTACCTGTGCCTTAAACACCTCCAGGGAAGGTGAATCAACCACCTCCCTGGGCAGCCTATTCCAATGCCCAGTCACCCTCTGGGTGAAAAACTTCCTCCTAATCTCCAGCCTAAGTCTCCCCTGGTGGAGCTTGAGGCCATTCCCTCTCGTCCTGTCCCCTGTCACTTGAGAGAAGAGCCCAGCTCCCTCCTCTCCACAACCTCCTTTCAGGTAGTTGTAGAGAGTAATGAGGTCTCCCCTCAGCCTCCTCTATTCCAGGCTAAACACCCCCAGCTCTCTCAGCCGCTCCTCACAGGGCCTGTTCTCCAGCCCCTTCCCCAGCTTTGTTTCTCTTCTCTGGACTCTCTCCAGAGCCTCAACATCCTTCTTGTGGTGAGGGGTCCAGAACTGGACACAGGATTCAAGGAGCGGCCTCACCAGTGCTGAGTCCAGAGGGAGAATAACCTCCCTGGACCTGCTGGTTTCTACCTGCTCTTCCAACTCTTGCTCATGGGATGAGGTGCGGGGGTACTGGACAGGGCAGTGGGGTGGGCTGAGTGTCCTTTATTCCTGGGGGATTTAAGCGTGAGCACCTCTTAGGTGCATGTTGTAATTGCTGGGTGAACGGAGGTGAAAGCACCCTGATTAAACTGCAACAGAGAGCAGGCAGCAAATATGTGCTTAGTATTAATAGCAGCGGTCAGACTGTGTTATGCAAATGATGGGAGACTAGACAATTTAGTTATTCATCTTTAACCTTTATTTGTGTTTAATGTGACCTTACCCCTCAAGTCTCTCATTACCGTTTCTGCCTGTTCAGTTTAGTCTGCTGCCATCAATCCAACAGCTAACGCCGAGGCTGGTGATGCCAGGTGGAACTGGGACATCCCTCCTTGTGGATGCCCCCAGGTGCTGCTTCCAAGCCCTGCGAGGACCAGGACTTGGGGTCCTGCTCCTCATGTTTTGGGTCATACATCAGGTCATACACCCACTGCCATGGGACACGTTCCTTTCTCTTAGCTGTCTCTGTAACTCTGTGTTTCCCATTGGTTTTGTGGCTGTCTCTGGGTGGCTTTGAGCAGCCTGTGGACATCCAGAGATGCAGACCATCCAATGCCATGGGGGAAAGTTAGAAACAGTGTGTGCCAGTTTTTATTTTTTTTTTTTGTTTGTCTGATGCAGATAAGGACTCTGACATGTCCTCGAGTTGCGACTGGTTTTCGCGAACCGTGTCCAGGTTGGCAGGAATCGCTCATGGAAGCAGTGTGGTTGCTTTTGCTGCAGGTGTCTGCTTGGATACTCCGCAGACTTTACATGTAGCTGGACAGTATTGCTTTTGGCTGTCCCTCTCTGCTTTCTGGATGTTACAAATGATGTAGGGATCTGTTCCAAGAGAGTCTGACGTTTCACCAGGCTGTCTGGACTAGTCTGGCTGAACTGGGTGGTTGTGAATTAAGTGTTTGATGTTCAAATGGGTTCAATTTTGAACAAAGGATTTTCATTGCAAACTCAATACACATCAAAGATCTGGTCGCCTACTGCAAACCAAACTTCTGCAGAAATTAACTCAGCAGCTTGACCCTCTGATTACCTCAACAGAGCTGAGTAGGAATAGGAATGATAGGAATGGTTTGATAGGAATGGTTGGACTCGTTGGAAGAGACCCATCGGATCATCCTGTTTGTTCTGTGATTCTATGAGTGTACTGAACGTCCTTCCTTGTCTACTGGTCTCCTCCAGGTTGACTTTGGAGGGAGTTGTGTTATGGAATTGCATTTCTTTGCATTTGTGGAATTGCTTTCCTTGCAGAATTTTGGCTTTCCTTCTTTATCCCTGCTCTTCTTGGCCCACAGCTCCTGTTAACCATGTTCTTGACGTTTCTGCTGGAAAAATGCACATTTAAATCTAAACAATGAGACAGTCTGGAGAGAGAGAGAGAGAGAGAGAGAAGAGAACCCAAAAGACACATCTCCATGCAGCTGTGAGAAGCTGATGTGACACATGCCCTGACTGGCTTCTCAACCACACAGATGCCAGAATGATTCTTGAGGATGCGTCTGGGAGAAGGTTGAAAGGGGAGATGGAGGGAAAGCCTTAAATTCTTTCTTGCCTTGCAGGGTTTCAGCGGACCTCCCCACGCAGTGTTTGCCTTGAGCTGTGACCAACGAGCGGTGAAAGAGAAGTATGAGCGTGAACCGACCCATCACCCGGACTACGAGAGCGAGTTGTCCATCCGGATAGGTAGAGCTGGGCTCCATCCAGGCAAGCATCCTGTCATATACCAACCGCAGAGCGTGCGGGGAAAATAACCCCCTTAAACTGCCACCTAGGCTGTCATGTATGTGATTGAAATTAGATTGGTTTTGACATGTGCATGCAAAGTGCACCTCTCTCCCCTCTCTGGATCTGCGTTTCTGCTGGCTCTTCCTCTCAGAATCGTTGCTTCTGTTTCTACTTCAGTTCTCAAAACCACTCGCATGGCTGCCTGTGCCTATGAATTATTGATAATCAGATCTCTCTTTCACCAGGGAAATGAAATCATCAGCTTAGCTTGAGATAAGTTTATTTTCAGCGTGGGCGCAGCGAGTGCTAGCCCTGCCCTTGCCAATTTGTGCCACGTTGAAGGTGCCCGGTGACACTGACCCTCAGTGGCCCTCCCTAATTATAGACTAGGCCTGGCAGTCATGCTGTCACTCCTTATTTTGGAGGTTACTAGAATTGTAGCTGCCAAAGCATGGAATAAAACGTTTCGTTGGCAGCAATTTCCTACTTAGATTTTTAAAGTAGAAACTTCTTAGTCAAGGTGATGGGACCTCATCAGGCTCCACGTCCAGGGTGTGTGTGGCCAGCCTTACACACGGTTGCTTGGGGATACATCCTCTGGGGCAACACAATTTTCTTTTCCTCTTAACAGCAGCTTTTCAGTAGACAGTGTAATTTAGTGAATTAATATTATTGCTCCTCTTGGTTGGAGAGAAACTGAAATAGCTTCCAGATTTTTCAGAACTTGGAATTTCAACTTGGATTTTTCCAAAGAGGTGGAAGGAGCTAGACCCATTGGACTTTGTGTCTCGGATGGTTCTTTCTCAGGGAGTATAGGGATAGGATGGTTGACAGTGGTTTTAAACTGAAAGAGGGGAGATTGAGATGAGATCTTAGGAGAAATTCTTCACTATGAGGGTGGGAAGGCCCAGGTTGCCCAGAGAAGTGGTTTCTCCATTCCTGGAGTTGTTCAAGGCCAGATTGGATGGAGCATGGAACAGCCGAATCCAATAGGAGGTGTCCACACCCATGGCAGAGGGATGGGAACTGGATGGACTTTAAGATCCCTTCCAACCCAAACCATTCTATGATTCTATGTCTTTTAGCTCCTGGGACAAGTGCAAGGTTGAAGACTGCTCCAGCCCCACAGGCTTTAAGGCTGTTGCAAGGTTTTTATACTTTTGTAAGGTGTAACCTTTCCATTCCAGGTGCAGTTTAATTTTATTCTTTAAGAAAAAAAAAAAAAGGGCAGCCCTGCAGTTTTTGGCAACTTAAGCTGTTGGGGGTTTATGTTTTCATATTATCTTAGTTGCAAGTAATAACAGTGGAAGTGGCTCTGAGAATAGAAAATTTCCATTTGACTTCACTGTCATTCCTCTCTCTGGGGAAATGGCATTAAGAACCTACAATATGTTAATTCTTTTATTGTCTTTTGCTATTTTGTGTTTTGCTTACTGAAATGAACTTGGTATTTTTACAAGATACCTCAAGCCTTCCAAGAAAGCAGCTTTTCCCCAGCTCTGGGTTCTGCTTGGCTGTGCTCTGGGGAATGCTCTGGGAAGCATAATGGGGATTTTTCAAAGTCTAATAGTTACTAACTGGTATATTTCAGACTTAATCACTGTTGAGTCATTGACTCTTCCTTCATATTTACATCTTTTAAAATCACTAAAGCTTTAAACCCAAAAAACAAATCCCAGAGCTCACCCTTGCCTTGTTTTGCAGTTGTCTTTACTGCCTGGGGCTGGTGGTGAGGAGCAGGGGAGCTGGTATGGAGGTGGTTGGAGAAGGTGTAAACACGCAGCTCTCCGGGGCCCTGAGTATCTGAGGTCTTTGCTGTTAGAGAAGTAAAATGTGTATTTAACTGAGCTGCGTAAGAGAAGCAACCGTGAGGTCATATTGAGGCGGTGGGTTCCTTGTAGGTGCACTGAGCAAGAGAAAAGGTTTCTTTTAGACCTCTAGAAAGGGTGATGGAGGAAATGCAATAGTTGGACCTATCCTTTATCTACTCTGCTGGGAGAAAAAAACTCTCATTCCACTTTTTCCCCCTCTATCAGCGGTGGTTTTGGGTGCTTCTTTCTTCTATTAGTTTCCCATTGCTTGCAAGTTGTTTGTAGGGACTGAGGAAGCACAATACCATCTTTACAGGGCCGAGAGCCCCCGTTCTCCCTCTGCGTCTCTTCTCTGCTCCCCTCGTCCTCCGGCTCCTCTCCAGCTCGCTGCTGCCGTGCGGTCACTGTCATCGATGCTAAATCAAAGTGAGATTGTTATGGGAGTCGCTGGATGCTGCCTGCCTTGGGGATGCGTGAAGTAAGGCATATGTTTCGATGTGAAATGGAGTATGGGCGGATCTGGTATGAATTGCAGGGAAAAGCCTGTGTCTAGACTCAGTATTTGATGAGTGGGATAATCACTAGGCTTTAATTACTACAAATTGAAAGAGAACCCAGCCTTGTCTTTAATATATCTGGGTAGGCAAAGGACGTCATCTGGATTTCTCTGCCTCCCTTGGAACAGGTTGGGATAAAGCTGAGGAAGGTTTGTTTGTTTCTCTGGGTGTAGGTGAAGCCCCCTCTGGTGCTGGGGAGGCTGTGCCCTCCCTGCTGTGAGGCTGTCTTGGTCCCTAAAGCTTCCCCTGCAATCCCAGGGCTCGGGGCTGCTGAGCCTGCTTGAGTTTGCAGACATTAATCCAGGGGAAATAGTTTTGATGGGGTCATCACAGGCTGCGGGGCTGGGAGACCAGGTTTGACCCCTTAGATGGTAGCTACGTGCATGGTGTTCTTGGGTAGTTCTCAGAAAGGATTTACATGCAGCATCGCACCTTGAAACCTGAGCTGTGACTCATGCTCCTACAAACTGTATATTTAACAGCGTGGCATGTTGATTCTTTATCATATCCTGGTGTCAAATGATTCACGTCGCTCCAAATCAGATTACAGAGCGGAGTGGGAGGGCAGCGATGTTCCCCAGCAGACTCCTCTGCTCTCTCTCTAACATCCTCACTACCCTGTTGTGGATGGAAGATCTTCTGTGTCCAAGGACGTGCTTTGTAGGTGTGTCATAGAATCATAGAACAACCAGGTTGGAAGAGACCCATCGGATCATCGAGTCCAACCACTCCTATCAAACACTAAACCATGTCCCTCAGGACCTCATCTACCCATCCCTTAAACACCTCCAGGGAAGGTGAATCAACCACCTCCCTGGGCAGCCTATTCCAATGTCCAGTCACCCTCTGGGTGAAAAACTTCAGCCTAATCTCTAACCTGAATCTCCCCTGGTGGAGCTTGAGGCCATTCCCTCTCGTCCTGTCCCCTGGCACTTGGGAGAAGAGCCCAGCTCCCTCCCCTCTACAACCTCCTTTCAGGTAGTTGTAGAGAGTAATGAGGTCTCCTCTCAGCCTCCTCTTCTCCAGGCTAAACACCCCCAGCTCTCTCAGCCGCTCCTCATAGGGCCTGTTCTCCAGCCCCTTCACCAGCTTCGTTGCTCTTCTCTGGACTCTCTCCAGAGCCTCAACATCCTTCTTGTGCTGAGGGGCCCAGAACTGAACACAGGATTCAAGGAGCGGCCTCACAAATGCTGAGTCCAGAAGAAGAATAACCTCCCTGGTCCTGCTGGTTACACCGTTTCTGATCCAAGCCAAGATGCCATTGGCCTTCTTGGCCACCTGGGCACACTGCTGGCTCATGTTCAGTCGGCTGTCAACCAACACCCCCGGGTCCCTCTCCTCTTTTCCAGAGGAGTTTACAACAAGGTGGCTGTGAAGCATCCAGAGCAAAACACTGAATATGTTGGTGCTCAGCTAGGAGCATCCTCAGTGGTGACCACAGCTCTGGTCCTGGGGAGTTAAGGGTAGAAATCTCCAAGCTGGATACTGACCCAAACCACAAATAAATGTCTCCTGAAGTACCTGGCTAACCAGCAGCATGTCCGCTCGCTCATTGTCTGTCCCAGACTCGCAGGTATCTGTGCTGAGGGGATGTGACGTGCTTCTGGCATCACGCTGCCTGTGCTCTTACGCCACTAGTATTGTTAAAGTGAATCAAGGTTTGTTTTAGTGACTCAAATGACTTTTGGTGGGGTGTGATTTAGGTACTGTGGTGTTTCCGCGTAGATGTTCAGTAAGGAAATCCAGATGGGCTTAGTAATTGGAAAAAGATACTGGTGTTCGAAATTGTGTGCTTAAGAAATGAAATTTCATTAAACTTGTTACTTAAATGAGCCATGAGATTTGAGGGCATTGTAGAGAAACCTCATTACGTAGAGTTTGTACTTTTCTTTTTTTCCCCTTATATTTGAGCTGCTCCCTCAAACCAGCTGCAGAGGCTTAGTGTTTTAGCAGGGGAGGTGAGTGGACTGGTGGTACCACCAGCACCAGACCCAGTGTGGGTCCCTCATGCTGCGCTGCCCTGACACCCACAGGTCCTGTTTCAGCAGCATCATCCAGCCTCTCCTCTAATTTTCTACCTCCTTCCTGAGGCTGTCATGTTTCCTTCCAGCTTTGCTTTATTTTTCCTCTCCAAAGGAAGTTACCGTGTACCAGGGCTGCTGGAGTGCACTGCACATGAGAGGAAACAGACCCTGCTCAAGCAGCAGCTCTTTCACCTCTGCCCAGGCAGCTGAAGTCCTGCAATCATGGAGTGGTTTGTGTTGGAAGGGACCATAAAAAAAAAAAAAGTAATAAAAAATTATGTTTGGACATATGAGGTATGGCCTCAAACTCTACCAGGAGAGATTTAGGCTGGAGATTAGGAGGAAGTTTTTCACAGTAAGGGTCATTGGGCATTGGAATAGGCTGCCCAGGGAAGTGGTTGATTCCCCTTCCCTGGAGGTGTTTAAGGCACGAGTGGATGAGGTCCTGAGGGACATGGTTTAGTGTTTGATAGGAATGGTTGGACTCGATGATCCAATGGGTCTCCAACCTGGTTGTTCTATGATTCGATGACTCGATGATTCGATGATCCAATGGGTCTCTTCCAACCTGGTTGTTCTATGATAAAGCCTATCCAGTTCCATCCCTCTGCCATGGATGGGGCACCTCCCACTGGGTCAGGTTGCTCAAGGTCCCATCCAACCTGGCCTTGAACACCTCCAGGACAAGGTAATGAGATAGTAAACTCCGGTGAATGGGAGCTGGGGAGATGAGGATTAAAAATCACTTTGGGAATAATACAAAAAGATGATGCAAGGTGAATTACAGGGTTGGTAGTGATGCTTCAGGTGGTGTATGCATATGGTTTGCCTCTGTCTCAGGTTGTGCAGCCAGAAAATTCACTTCTTGCCCTGTTATTGCTGGCCTACCAGCTGGGTTTCAGAAAATCCAGCCTTGTCCCAGCTTTTCAGGCTGCCCTGATCTGCGACTGTCCCCCAGGACTAAGGGGAGAGCAGCTCCAGAGAAACAGCCAGTTCCCATCAAAAGAACACAAGCGTTTTGTTGATGCTTGCCTTATAAATTTTCTCATTATTCCCTCCCTCTCTAAACAGAAGCTGAAGCTGTGAAGGAGGGATGATGTATAAAGCCTCTCCAGCCATGAAACCCATTGTGATTCATTGTGGTAATACTCAGGCAGAGCCTCGCGTGTGCATCTGAAAGGTTCATTAAGTCATTACGATGTATATAACGTGAGGCTCCATCCTCAAAATGGGATGTTCACCACTTTGAGATGGCTCCGACTGTATTTGTAATGATGTTGACATGTTCACGCCAAGCTTAGTCTGGAAAACCACTACTTTCAAAAGGCATCAATTCATTTTGAGTTTTAATAGCAAGCCTTGATGATGAACACCTCTGGCAATGTCTGTATTGATTTAAAAACATCCTGAGGCCTCTTTCTGTAGCGTTTCAAATGTTTATTGGCCGTCCTTACTAGGCTGGGTTCTGTGGGTGGTTTTTATAGTCATGACTAAGTGTGAATTTATAGATGCAGAGCTTCAAAAATGTAAATAAAATTGAAGCATCTAATCCCTCATACACTGATGAAAAAAGCCTTCCTCACATGTAGGTCTGTACCCTTGTTATTCCGGTCCTATCCTTGCTCCTTGGATTAAGAATTTTGACTCGATGGGGCTAAATGAGACCCGATGGTTTGTTCTCCTTTGCTCTAGGTTGGTGTTGTCACTTGGTGTGAACGTTCTGCTTTCTGAGATGTGGGTAAAAATATTTTGGATGTATTTACGGCGGACCCCGTGCCGTACTCCTACGCTTATCAAAGCCTGCAGTAAATAAACCACCCAGTTCAGCAGGTTGTTCTGGGTGTAAGTCATTAGGGTTTCCAATTCCAAGCAGCCTGATCCCTAAAGAAATGTCAACCTGTCACCTACTGGGAGAGACACCTGGCTCTGGCTGACCTGTGCTGTGTCAGGACTGCCCTTCTCCGTCTCCGCGGGCTCTCCAGATGGGGATCTTTGTGTGGCATATCCCATCTGTTCACTGTTGCTCATTTCCACCTTGCTGGGGGAGCAGAGCTTATTTTCACACATCGTGGGGCTTAGATTACTAAGAGGGTGGAGGAGGAGAACCAGGCTGCAGCAACACTGGCAGGATGGCTTCCAAATTGCTCGGGTGTGTCATTTTGTTGTTTGTTTGGTGTTTTTTTTTTTTTTTTTTAAATACTCTTGAGTTAGTGGTAGGTCTTTAAAGAGTTCATAGAATCATAGAATAACCAGGTTGAAAGAGACCCCCTGGATCATCAAGTCCAACCATTCCTATCAAACACTAAACCATGTCCCTCAGCACCTCATCCACCTGTCCCTTAAACCCCTCCAGGGAAGGTGACTCAACTCCCTCCCTGGGCAGCCTGGAAGTCTTGAGTTGGAGTTGGAAGGTTATCAGACCCTTTGAAGAGGAAAAGTCTTGAGTTGGAAAGGGAATGTTGTCAGACCTTTCAAAGAGGAGAAGAAGCCTTGATTTGGAAGACCATCAGAGGTTGGGGACACTCGAGGAATGGCTTCTCAGGATAAGCCTGGCAAAGCGTTTGGTTGCTTTGTCCTTTACTTCATTCTCAGTTGAACAGGGTTGTAATGAGTGTGAGAGTCGCTGGTGAGTGCGGACAGCTGCTATATCTCCTCATGAAGGCGCAGGAGCTGCCTCCACATTTGCTGATTTCATGTCTGCTTGGACAGGGAGAAGCGCTGTGCTGAGAGGAAACAACGTCCCTGGCTGCAGGTGACATCTGTTCCTGTGAAATGTGCTCTTGGCATCTCCTACTGCTTCCTGCTGTTCTTTGCAAGTGTTGTCTTTCATGGCTTCTTGTTAACGTGTCCATATTTCCTGGACTTCATCCAGTGTCCTCCTAAATGAAACGCGGCCAGAGGGGCTTAGCTTAGCTACAGGCTTCTCTGTTTCATTCTGTTCAACTAATAGAGTCTCAAGAGCGCTGCAGCCTTATTTCCATCATCTCCCTTTTAAAACAGGGGCACTTCAGAGGGACCTGCGGGTGGCATTTGAGCTTTCCAAGGATGATGGTGCTGGTGGAAGAGGCACAGAATTATCTTGCTAGGGATTTGGTGTGCACCAACGCTGGTGGCATCACTGGAGGATCGAGTTGTGCCCTGCAGGTGCTGCCACGGAGGATTTGCTGTGCAGCAATGCTCTGTACTGTGCACGGGGCACTGAAGGGGACAGATGCTACCTGGGAACTGAAAAGGCTTTTATCTTTGAAGTGGCTCTTCCCATAAACCTCTTATGCTGCCCTTGTCAGCACAGGCACTGATTTATCAGCGTGAGGGCGTGGCATTCCTGCTCTGTGGTTTGCTCTAGGCTCTAGCTGCGTCTTTGACTCTAAAAAATGAAGTTAGCAAGTAATGAGGGCTGGGGAGGTCTGTAAATGAGGCAGAATTCATCTGAAGTGCTTGGTGGCAGATGAGCGAGTGCCTTCATGCCACGTGGTAGTGGAGGAAGGGCAGCTCCTTCAGAAACATTCTCAGCTGTCACGGTGACCTGCGCACACAGCCCCCCGGACTGCAGGTGCTGGGGATGCAGGCAGGTATTGTGCTACGTGTGCTTGCTGCTCCGCTCTGCCCTCATTGTATTTCAGGGTTATTTGTTAATCCTCAAGGCTTATTAAAGTCTGTTGAGTGACACGCTGGTTAGGACCCACGCTCTGAAATCGAGTCTATCGGCGAGCATGGAAGCTGTGGAGAGGCTTTCCGCGGCACTTATGGCCATTAATCAGGGGAGTAATTTCCCAAATTGAGCCTCGTTAACTCTGTGCAATATTATCAAGGAGCTTTAATTTCCTGGCTACACCTGACAATCTGTTGAGTCTTTTTAATTCTGCAGCTGTATAAAATAGGTTACTCAGAAGCTCATTTCCATCCTCAGCCTGTCGGTGGAGGCAGCTCTGATGGCTTCTGCGTGGTGCTGGGGGGTGACAGTGCTGCAGAGGTCAGATGTGTGTATGCAGGGGCAGACATTGGTGTTATAATTAGTCCTCTCGTAATAACTCTCTTGGATAAGCAAGGTTATAGGGCGTTAAAATGTCCCTGGAGGAACAAAGAATCATAGAATGTTTGGGTAGGAAGACCGTAATTCATGAGGGTCTGGAAAAGAATCATAGAATGCTTTGGGTTGGAAGAGACCTTAAAGCCCATCCAGTCCCACCCTGTGCTGCAGGCACCTGGATCAGGTTGCTCCAAGCCCCATCCAGCCTGACCTTGAACACCTCCAGGGAGGGGACAGCCACATCTTCTCTGGGCAACCTGTGCCAGGGTCTCATCGCCCTCAGAGTAAAAAATTTCCTAATATTTCATCTCAATCTCCCCTCTTTCAGCTTAAAACCGTTCCCCCTGCGTTGTATCAAACCAGAGTCTTCCCAGCATGGTTGTCCTGCAGCTTTGGAGCTGGCTGGAGGGTTGAAATCCTGTCTCAGCTCAGTTCCATGCTAGAAGGGATTAGCACAAGTGAAGCTTGGGAGAAACATGACTCCACTGCAGCTGCATTCAGGAAACCCATAAATTTCAAGGTTTATTAAACTGAACTAACAATCAGTATCATTGCCTCTGGAGTGGATGTTGTTTTGGCTTCATTCAATAAGCACAGTAATTCATTTATTTTCCAGCTATGGTTCTTTAGTTGAATGGGGATGGGAATAACTTTTAGTCACCCTAAGGATGCTTTGGAGGAGCGAAATGAAAACAGGAGCTCTAGCAGTAGCTCTGCATTATGGCAGCAATACTAGCTGAGGTGTGATGCCAGAGCATGTACCATGAAGTGTGGGAAAGCCATCATGGTTCCTTGGGAGGAGAGGGAATAAACAGTATCAAAACCAGATTATTCCCCACATTCAAACTAAACAAAAATTTTAAGGGTAACAAAGTGTATAAAAAACCATAGCCCAGCTGTGTCATTGGGGATTGACCTTAGCTTCAGGCTCATAAGTGTGTGGGGAATGGGGTTTGCCAGGGATTGGAGTGATCCCTTGAGTTAGAGGAGGGCACCAAAGTGATCCCCACCCCCAGTGCATCCCTGCAGAGCAGTTTGACCGCGTTAGGGAGATAGATACCTGTGTTTGTGTGTGTGTGTGTATCCAAATATCACAGAATGTGAGGTTGGAAAGGACCTCGGGGATCATCTGATCCAACCTTTTAGGTAATACGTAGTTTAGATGAGATGGTCCAGGACCATGTCAAGCTAAGCTCTTCTCTTCTCTGAGAACAACCCATTCTCTTCTCTGCGCTGTGCCCACCAAGAGATCTGTTTAGGTGAACGCCTGCGCTGCTTTGGGATTTTTAATCCTTGCCTGTGCCTGGTATGCGGTGGTGGTTGGGATGTACTGAGAACATCCTGACTCTGCTTCTGCTTTGGGTCAGCTCCGAGCAAGCACAAACCTTCTCAGCAGAACTGCAGCTGATCTCTGAGTGCCTGGAGGGGTGCAGAGGAACACCATGAACTGCATTTTTTTTTTTTTCTTGCCTAAAAGCATGAAGCACTTGTGCCAGGCTTTTTTGTCTTTGCAAGGCTGTGCAAATGGTTCCCGAGCTGCTGAGAGATGGCAAGAAGTTTGGCAGCGTTCACCAGTGGGCTGGCACCCTGTGGCCCAGCTGTGGCTGGTGGGCGTGGGAGTGCTCGGATGCCTTTGTGGAGCTGAGCCTGTTCCCCTGAAAGATGGATAATCAAGACTTCGATCTTGTTTGTGGTTTGGGACCTCTTGGTGAGGTCTCCTGTACCGCTTCTGCCCCAGGGTGCTCTGCCTAGTGGGTTTTGCTCTCGCCCACCGGTTTGGCTCCAGTTTAAATTGATGCTGGTCACCAAGCTGCTGGGAGCAGACCTCGTCCTCCGCTGGAGCAGAGGGTCAGGAACCATTTTCCTATTGAGGGTGGTGGGTTCTTTTTCCGCAGTGACTGGCACTGATGTGATTTATTCTGGTCATTTCATTTCCATCTGATTTCAATTTCAACACATTTTCATTTCAGTTTACCGTGTCCTGAGACACTTGTTCATGTCCAGGCCTCTCTGTTATCCTTTTCCGTGTGGTATATGGCACAGGATGATGGAATATGCCTTTTCACTAAAAATCAATTTCATTTCCTTCCCCCACCACCAGGAAGCTTTCCCAGATATGAGTATTGATTGCTGGGATAAAAGCCACGTATACACCACAATAGCTGTTTAAATCAGTGGGGCTGGTGGGTTTACACCATAATTGCTCTCTAACCAGTGCGGAGCTGGTAGGTGCCACGGGATGGAGCTGCTCCTTGGACAAAGATGTTTAGAGGTGTGTTGGTCATCTGAAGCTCTGGAGTAATAACGTTTTGCAGGTTGTTTTCCAGGTTGTGCAGAATAGGGAGCTGCTGCGGCACAGCCGTCGCCTCCTGCACGTTGGGCTTTGGTGCCATCGGGGTGACTTCAGCAGCATCGATGTTTTCCGTGTTATTTTCACTGCGCGCACATTCCAACAGATTCCTGAAAGGGCAGCTGGGGCGGGAGGGGTACCCTGCTGTGTGAAATGGCAAATAGCCTGATTTTCACCGTAGGAATCCCTGGCTGCTTTTCAGCAGTTGGCTTCTCCCTGCTCTGGCAAAGGTGGTGATGCCCAGCGTGGGCAGTGGTGGGTGTGCACCCGCTTGAGGCCGTGCAGGGGTTGGTGGCCTCTTCCTGGATGAAACCAGCCTGCATTCCCCTCCCAGTACATCCCAGTTCCTGCTCTGTGCTGCTTTCCATGATCCGGGGGCACCAGGAGTGGGTCCTTCACTCCTGTTACTGGGATGACAGTGGCTTCAAAATCCCTCACTGGGGAAGAGCGCTGGCATTCCTGGGCCAGGCCAAGTGGAGTGATGTTTCCCAGGCTTTGAGCAGGAGACACCGCAAAGCTACAGGGGAATTTTTACATATTTGAAGGTGAAAGCTCAGCAAGGAGCAGAAGTAATGAGCGCTGCGCTCCTGCAGCTCCTGCCTCGCATCGAGACCCTGCTGCCTGGTAAGACACAGACTGTGATTGAGGCTTTGTCAGTGCCTGGACTTTTGTAACGGCTCTATTTAATTTGAAATTCTCAGTGTCTGAAGGGAAGGGAGCTCCTGCTGGTGCCATTCCCAAGGAGGAAACCCTAACAGCAGAGCATCCCCCACTTCATCTGCCTGTTTCCTTGAAAGGGAGAATAGCTTTGAAGCAGCTGCTCTGCCTTCCCTGCCTCCAGTCTGCCTGCTGCATCCCAAAGCCATTCAGCAATGCCCAGGAGATGCGGCTGAAACTCTGCTTTGTGGCTGGGATGCAGGCAGGGGGACGCGGAGCTGAGCGAGAGACCCTCACGCAGGCTGGGGCAGGTCTGCAGGCCAGCGATTCCGAGTTGTACAGCTGCCAGGAGAGCTGCTGGATAAATAACTCCAATTAGAGATTGTTTTTCTGCTTTTCACACAGGCACCACCGGGCTGAAATGGCTTTTAGTTTCAAGCTGAGCCTGTGTAGTGGATTAGCTGCTTAGACAGCTTGTCTGTCACATAATGTCCTGCTCAGTGGGCTGGGGTAAATGAAGGCTTTATTTCCTCCCGGTACGGGGGGCAAACAGCATTCAGCCTGGCTGGGAGGGTTATTGTTGGGCTTGTGCTTGTGTTTTTGTCACCTTGCTGCTCTGCACAGAAATAGGCTGTTCCTGGTTCAAGCAGGATCCAGGGAAATGATGCTGTCTTCAAGGCTCAGCTCTACTTTGGAGGCTGCACCCGGAGTTGCTTCATCTGTGGATGTAGAATAGCTGCAGCATCTGAGCAGAGAACTCAGACTGGACTTTTTCACCCTTATTTTCTAGTCAGTTGTGGAAGCAGGAGGGCTTGTGGGACTGGAACAGCCCCAGAACCCTGAGCAGGAGCTGAGCCTGGCAGCTGTCTGCAAGGGAGGGTGTGATGAGAACACACTCCAGTGGGATGAGGTTTAACACGGCCAAATGCCACGTCCTGCACTTGGGGCACAACAAACCTATGAAGAGCTACAGACTGGGAGAAGCCTGGCTGGAAAACTGCCAGGAGGAGAGGGACCTGGGGGTGTTGGTCGACAGCCGACTGAACATGAGCCAGCAGTGTGCCCAGGTGGCCAAGAAGGCCAATGGCATCCTGGCTTGGATCAGAAATGGTGTGACCAGCAGGTCCAGGGAGGTGATTCTCCCTCTGTACTCAGCACTGGTGAGGCCACTCCTTGAATACTGTGTCCAGTTCTGGGCCCCTCACCACAAGAAGGATGTTGAGGCTCTGGAGCGAGTCCAGAGAAGAGCAATGAAGCTGGTGAAGGGGCTGGAGAACAGGCCCTATGAGGAGTGGCTGAGAGAGCTGGGGGTGTTTAGCCTAGAGAAGAGGAGGCTGAGAGGAGACCTCATTGCTCTCTCCAACTACCTGAAAGGAGGTTGTGGAGGGGAGGAATCTGGGCTCTTCTCCCACGTGCCAGTGGACAGGACAAGAGGGAATGGCCTCAAGCTCCGCCAGGGGAGATTTAGGCTAGAGATTAGGAGGAAGTTTTTCATGGAAAGGGTCATTGGGCATTGGAATAGGCTGCCCAGGGAGGTGGTTGATTCACCTTCCCTGGAGGTGTTTAAGGGACGGGTGGATGAGGTCTTGAGGGACTTGGTTTAGTGTTTGATAGGAATGGTTGGACTCGATGATCCAGTGGGTCTCTTCCAACCTGGTTGTTCTATGATTCTATGACTGAGGTGGCAATGAGGTTTGGCACTCAGCTTCTTGGTAGCTCTGCAGAAAAAAAGACTTTTTTTTTTATTATTATTATTCTTTGAAGACATAGTGGTTTCTCATGTGTATTTGTCGTAAACTTAAACTAAATCTCTCTATTTTTTGAATTGTTATCTGCAAGTCCTAAAGCTCAGGCGTATTTGTTGTCATCTGTATGTCTCTATGTAGGAGAATCGTCCTCGCCTGGAGCCCTGGTTTTGCCTTTGTGGGTGGGAGCTGAGCAGGTGATGCCCTCTATAGCGTGTGCTGCTCAACGATAACGTTGGCCTTCAGGGCATCTGGAGAGAGGAAGCGAGGCTGAGACTGATCTTCTTCGAAGCCCCGAGATGTATCTGTGACAGCAGATGGTGTGAACAGCCTTAAAGTCAGTAGGAAATAGCACTGAATTCCCAATTACGTGTAATTGAAATGGTGCTTATTTATGCCAACGGGAGGCTCCCTTCTTTGTGCAAGGGGCTTCGGCCGCAAGGTGCGAACAGGCAGCGGGAGTTTACGGCATCCACAAGTGATGCTTGGATTTAAAAATAATCAGCAAAATATTTCTTTCCACCTAGGAGTCTCTCTCCAGTGCGCAATGGGATCTTGTCCCCTGGTGTCCCATCCCAGGCAGATACAGTTTGTGGAATGACATTTGTTTTTTTTTTGAAGTTGCGCATCCTTTTCCAGGTGGACCCCAGCAGCTTTCCCAGAGTGTGACACGGTGGCTGACACATCGACTTTTAATATTTCATTAGCTTCAGAGGAGACCTCAGCCTGCTCAGAGCGACCTTCATGCTGGGCTTGGGGAATTGGCTGTGCCTGGGAAGGTGCATCACTGCTGAGTGTGAACAGCCTGCAAAATATTAGTTGGTTAGGTACTAGGAATGGTGTTCGGGCAGAGCAGGACTGGCCCCAGCACAGCATCGCCTCGTGCTGTAGGCATCAGGTCCTGCTCATACTGGGGAATCCCTTCAGATGGAAGGTACAGGAATACTGTCAACTGGAAGCAGGAGTTGTCTGGGAGGCTTAGCGCTAAGGGCTTTTCCCTGAAAAGGAAGATAGAGGTTGTTTAAAAATAACCTTTTATTAAAAACTGGGGGAAACTATAAGAAATTGATTTTTTTTCAGTATCTGTGTGCTTCCCAGCTGAATTCCCGTGCCACAGTGGAGGAAGGAAAGCTTAGTGCTATTCTGCTGGCTGAGTCATCCCTGTCTTCCCACCCTGGGCTGAGAGAGATCGATTTGCTTTGGATTAAAGGAAGAAAAGAAAGAACTCAATTCCTTCCCATCATAAGCATCAGTGGTGGTTCAGATTTTGCCCCCACACCTTTTTTTTTTTTTTTAATTTGATTTTCAAGAGCTATTTGTTGCCCTCCCCCAGCTCCACATCTCCATGTGAGCAGGGTGCAGCCCTGAGGAGATGAGGTTCTGTGTATCTTGTAAATGTTGAGAACTAGAGACCCACTGGAGCATCCGCACCAACTACAGCGAGCTTGAGCCTGGCTAGTAGTGAGGATGATGATGGGCATGACTCTGTGTTCCCCATGGCCAGGGCTGTGTTATATGGTTGGACTTGATGATCCAATGGGTCTCTTCCAACCTGGTTTTCCTATGATTCTATGATTCTATAACCCTGTGTGGGGCAGATGGGGTTAAACCCCTGGAAAACTGGCACATCTTTGCTGCAGGGCTTGGAGTGAGCGCAGGGCAGTGCAGGCTGGGCTGTCCTGACCCTCTGAGCCATCCTGGGTGGCTGAGCTGGAGCTGTGAAAGGCTGTAGTCACCAGCCTGTTTGTACTCAAACTCTCTGCAGAGACAGGAGTTTTCATGTCTGAGATGTTCACCCCAGATCCATAAATCAGAATTTATTGAAAGAAAAAAAAGCCCAGACCCTGAGCTAAGAGTCTCGTCTTGCAGCTGAGGTTGTTGCTGAATCCTCTTTTTCACAACATCATGCTGCGAGTCAAGCCCCAGGTTTGCTTTTCTGGTTTTACCCTAAGGACTACCTAAAATAGAAAAATAAAAAATTTAGTAGGAGGCTGGATAGCACTGTCATGCAGAAGAAAGGGACGGGGATCCTTTCGTTGGTGCTGGAAGCATCTCCTGCTCCTCTGGCAGGGCTCGTTTCAAATCTGTTTTCTTCCCCTCAAGCACTGCCCTGCTGCAACAGACTGGTGCCTCTGAAGTGGGAGAAGTGAAATCTTCTGCTGCTCTTCCTGAAGTGCTCGTTATACCCCAGCTAATGAGCATCCATCGGTCATGGACTGGCTGTTGGGGTGCGAAGAGTACCTGGGGATGCTATTGGAATCTAACTCCTCTGCGCTGGTCTCATGGGAAGGATGGGGTATGGGAACAAAAACTGCGTAGGGTCCCAACACTCAAGCCCCGTGCTAGCTGTGGCATTGCTGCTCCTC
Source organism: Coccyzus lansbergi (assembly GCA_033558105.1). Lineage (NCBI taxonomy): Eukaryota > Metazoa > Chordata > Aves > Cuculiformes > Coccyzidae > Coccyzus > Coccyzus lansbergi. The sequence goes on along the minus strand of JAUMJK010000251.1, from coordinate 1,364,937 downwards.
TCTAGGTCTGTTTTCTGTTTGAAATCTGCTTTATTTGCAAAAAAAAAAAAAGCCACTATTGTTCTGCTGGACTTTGCGGATCAAGGGACCGGCAGGTGCAAGGTGTAATGCTGCACTGTGAGACTCACCTGGCTCTGTGGCACAGGAGAGTCGGGGTTGATGGATTGTGCCCCAACCAACGGCCTGATGGGTTGGTTTTACCAGGAGAGTGGGCAAAAATCCAATCCGCCTGTCCCTTTGGAGGGCACCGAGATTGATTTTGTAAGTCTGAGGGCTGAGAACAAAGGAGCACTTTATTTATTTTCTGGGGAAATTGATTCTTTATTCGTTTCATTTTTCAGACGATGTGAACAGCCCCTGTTCCCAAGTATGTGCTTGGTCTGTCTGGCCATGACAGTGACAAACCCAGAGGGACTGCTGCCTTTCCCTTGTGCTGGGGGAAGGCTGGGAATCCCAGGTGTGTCCCTCCAGATGTGGTTTTATTCCAGAGCGTGTGTGAAGCTGCCAAACGGCAACTCTAGGAATTGGCTTGCAAGGTGCTGACGCTGGGGGGACATTTGTTGTAAAGATTGGTGTCTGGTGCCACCTGTATTTATTCTTTTAACACTGGAGGCTGTGCTGGACGATCCAGTTCCTAATTTGGGGTGTTGGGATAAAAACTGCTCAGCCTCAAGGAGGGGGATCCATTTGGATCTTGAAGAACTGAGTCCCAGGATGTGATGTAGAATCATGGAATGGTTTGGGTTGGAAGGGACCTTAAAGATCATCCAGTTCCACACCCTCTGCCATGGGCAGGGACACTTCCAACTAGGTCAGGCTGCCCAGGGTCCATCTCAGGTGCCCCCTCACTTGCCTGAGCATTATCCAAGCCCTGATGAAAATAGCTCCTGGTAGAAATCACTGATTTATTTTCAAGCAGGCAATGAGATTGTGCTGTTGTTTTCTTCAGAGATTCGCTGGTTCTGATCTCACTCAGATCAGAAGCTGTTCCCTGTCAAGGATCAGAGATCCGAACACAGCTCAACCCTCTGAAATGAAGTGATTAAATTAACTTGAACGTGTAAAATTTCAACGTAAAGTGATTCAGTGATGCCCTTGATCTACTGGGACCTCTTTAAAGAGCTCTTGGAAGTTAGTGTGAATTAGTTTGCTTAAAAGGACCTGGTGCAAGTAATTACATCTAACATCGTGCTGTCGCTCTTGCCCAAGAAATTAATCTTTAAACACCACAAACATTGAATGGGAAGGGTTTTGGTGTTTCTCTGTCTTCTGGCATCAGGTAACCGATGTGACCGGAGGGGTGAGTGGTGCCTTAGCACTGTCCTTATTACAGGCTGCAGCGTGTGCTTGGCTTGCATGAAGTCAAAGACCTTTCAGCTTATCCCACTTTTGCTCTTCTGATTCTCTCCCTCTCCCCACTGGATGTGTGAGTGAGTGGCTGTGAGGGATTTAGGTGCTGGCTGGGGCTAAACACTGTGTCACCTCTGTCACTTGGGGTTTGGTCCTTCACTCTGAAGCAGCCTTGGTGACGCTGTTCACTGCAAGGTCCTGTACCTCATGCAGTGATTTCTGGGACAGGAACATGCAGTGATGGGGTTTAGGTGGTTCCCAGCCCCAGCTTCTCCCTCCTTGACTGAGCATCCTCTCTCACACAGTGAGTGCAGCAAGGGACCCTCTGAAAGACCTCACTTCAAAGGCTCCGCCACAGCCCTTATCCTCCATATCCTCATGCAACAGGCTGTCGTGGCATCAACGTCGCTGTGAACAGGAGGGCTGGTGTCTTTGAGAGCAAAGCCTGCAGCTCTGGAGGGATGATTTGTGGCTTTAATGCATCTAATCAAGATCTCCAGAGGGCTGATTTGTCTGGGCCAGCGTTGGTCAACCTGTGCTGTTCCCCTTCCCTTTATTGCGTTTCTCCAGCTCCTTTCCCCGTCAATGAAAAGCTGCTTTACAGATTCATTTTCCAATTCAGAAGTGCACCCAAATGCACGCTGGCAGCTCTCGGAGTTGACGAGAGCTTTCCTGAGTGCAGAAATTACATGGCAGCCTGAAGGATCACCAGGCTGGAGATAAAGTGGGGCAGCAAGACAGGTCTGTGCATTGCGTATCTGTCCGTATGTGATTTCTCCGACTGCTGTGGGTGACTGATGGCACGTAGAAGGCTGCAGCAGTAATTTAGTGTGAGACTCGATGATGAATTGCTGGAGCAGCGGGGGGAGAAGTTTGAACATTAGGATCCAGGTTTAAGGGGGACAGAGGTGGTGCTTGGAAAGTGAGAGGAGGCTGGGAAGGGCGAAGAAGTGGTGCAGCACCAGCAAGGATGCTCTGGATCAATAGCTGGAAGTGTTGCAAGAAGGAGGTGCTGTGGGTCCTGAGGGAGCACCGGACATCTCTTTTTAGGCCAGGTTGTTACAGATGTGATGCTTGAACTGGAATTTTTTGGATCTCGAATTCCCCTTTGCTCGGTAGCTGATGCTCTCATTGCAAATGGGATGGAGGAGGGACCCTGCGGAGCTGGTGCCAGCACAGGGCAGACTGGCACACTCCAGCATCCTCCTGACTCCAAATTTCAGACGGATCCTGGCAATAATTGGGTGTCTGAGAGCAAGTGGTAGTCAGTCATGCTGAATTAAACAACCTTTTATGAAAGCTCCTGTGCACGCTTGGATAAATGAAGGCGCCTAATAGACAGTGAGTCATGACACTCTATTTATCTTCTTCGCTGAAAGCCTGAGCAGATGCATGGACCTCTTTTATCTGCCAGAAACGTTGGAAAATGAATTTGTTACGTACGGGGGGCTGAAGGGCTTGAGATCATGCCAGCAGGCTGGGACTGCAGTCACCGCAGTGTGCAAATGGGTGTCACAAGCATCGTGCTTCCATCCCTGCTGTGACGCCTGGTGTGGCGATGGCATTGATGGCACTGGACTCTGCTTGGGCACCTGCATTCTCTGCTTGAGCAGCCTGAGCTTTGCTAGCAGTAAAAATATGTTTTTCTTTTTTTTTAAACACCCTTGTTTTGACTATAATTGGACAGGGAGTAGTGGGTTTAAAACTAACGGAGAAGAGGAGGCTGAGAGGAGACCTCATTACTCTCTACAACTACCTGAAAGGAGGTTGTAGAGAGAAGGGAGCTGGGCTCTTCTCCCAAGTGACAGTGGACAGGACGAGAGGGAATGGCCTCAAGCTCCGCCAGGGGAGATTTAGGCTGGAGATTAGGAGGAAGTTTTTCACACAGAGGGTCATTGAGCATTGGAACAGGCTGCCCAGGGAGGGGGTTGATTCCCCTTCCCTGGAGGTGTTTAAGGGATGGGTAGATGAGGTCCTGAGGGACATGGTTTAGTGTTTGATAGGAATGGTTGGACTCGATGATCCAATGGGTCCCTTCCAACCTGGTTGTTCTATGATTCTATGATTCTAAATTGAGACTGGATATAAGGAAGAAATTTTTTACTAAGAAGGTGGTGAAACACTGGCACAGGTAACCCAGGGAGGGAGCGGAGGTCCCACCACTGGAAACAGTCAAGATGAGGTTGGGTGGAGCTCTGAGTATCAGGATTGAGTTAAAGATGTCCCTGCTCCTGCAGGAGGGTTGGAATAGATGACCTGTAAAGGTCCCTTCCAACCCAAAGCATTCTATGATTCTATTAACTGTGTGGAGCTCCTTGTTCGTCAGCTTTGTTCTCTGCATGCAGATTTTCCAGGAGCTGCGTTTTCCTTGCTTTTGGGACTCATTCCTTAAATGAAAACCTTTTCCTGTGGCAATTTTATTTCCAGCCCCAGTGTGATCCATGCTGTCAGACCTGGGCAGAGCAGAGGCGTGTGACCTGGGACTCCTACCTGCTCCCTTCTGCCTTGCTTGGAGTCTCCTACTCTTTTTCCCCTCCCATACCTGTCTGCAAAGGGATAGCAGTTATCCCATAAGAGGTGCTGTGCTTAATTACTTGGAGTAATTAAAACCTTTTATGGAGGTGTCAGACAAAAGCAGCATGCTGTGCGGCAGCAGGGAGCAGATGCTCACTAACACCCATCTCCTCTTTAGCATCAAGGCTCTTCTCTGCTCCCTGAAATTTCTGCTGCAGTGGCACAGGGAGGATGAGGAAAACAAGGATATGGAAAGTTTGGATGAAGGATGAGCCCCCATCGCTCACTGCCAGCCTGTGAGAGGAATAGCTTCAATTACAAGTGAACCTTACGGGATGGGCACTTGGTGCTGGGGAGAGAAGTTGGACTGATGGCTTCAGACCCAGGTGCTGCTGGTTGTCCTTGAAAAAAAACCTTTTTAAAAAAAGGAAAAGAAGAGGAAGCAAGATAATATCGGTGTCTTCAGGAGGCAGGGTGTGCTGTTTCTGTAACGCAGAGCTGAGTAGGGGTGCTGCTCAGAGCATGCATGTGTCTGGCTCTGCTTCCCAAGGGCTGAGACTGTTTATTCTGGTGCATTTCTGGTGCAGAGGGAGGTGATTCTCCATCTATACTCAGCACTGGTGAGGCCGCTCCTTGAATCCTGTGTCCAGTTCTGGGCCCCTCACCACAAGAAGGATGTTGAGGCTTTGGAGCAAGTCAAGAGAAGAGCGATGAGGCTGGTGAAGGGGTTGGAGAACAGGCCCTATGAGGAGCGGCTGAGAGAGCTGGGGGTGTTTATCCTGGAGAAGAGGAGGCTGAGAGGAGACCTCATTACTCTCTACAACTACCTGAAAGGAGGTTGTAGAGAGGAGGGAGCTGGGCTCTTCTCCCAAGTGACAGGGGACAGGACAAGAGGGAATGGCCTCAAGCTCCACCAGGGGAGATTTAGGCTAGAGATTAGGAGAAAGTTTATCACAGAAAGGGTCATTGGGCATTGGAATAGGCTGCCCAGGGAGGTGGTTGATTCCCCTTCCCTGGAGGTGTTTAAGGCACAGGTAGATGAGGTCCTGAGGGACGTAGTTTAGTGTTTGATAGGAATGGTTAGACTCAGTGATCCGATGGGTCTCTTCCGACCTGGTTGTTCTATGATTCTAGGATTCTAGGATTCTATTTTCTCTTCTGAGGTTTCCTTGTGGTCAAAAAAAAGAAGGAAAATGAGAAGCTGGGGAGAAGGGAATGGTGCACAGCAGTCCGCGTGTGGAAAAGTGTGTTGGGGGATGATGCTGGCTGCCTTCTGTGGCCTTCAGATGCTGCACGAAGGAGGGATACTCTGTCCCAAGGTGGTTCTCTCTGAGCACTCCACGCACGTGTCTTTTCCCAACCTGCAGAGATGCTTTTGCTGTCTGGCTGTGCCGTTTGCGCTGCACGCAAGCAGCGAGAGGGGGAATCCAGGGGTGATTTTGCAGAGTGGAAGCGCCGGAGGGACCAATGTGCCACAGGGCTGAAGCGCAACTGCCATGGAACATTTGTTACATCTGCTTAAAGTTAATGGAGCATTGAGGGTTTATGGTGATGAATGGAGCGGGGAAAGGGCTTGGGTTTGCAGAGTGAGAGACGTTAATAGCGTCACGCTTGCCGTACAGGCAAGCAGCTCTGTACGGGGCTTCGATTGACTATTAGGCCTTTGGGAATCTTGGAAATTTTCGAAGCAATTTTCATTTATCTCGGCCATTAGTGGGGAGAATTTAACATGCGATTATTTCCCGCACCTTGAGATGTCAACTGCTTGTGTTATCATTTTCATTAGCAAATGATTCCCTCTTCCCTGCCCCCAGACACGGGGTCAGACCGAGTGTGCTCAGCTATCCTGATTTTAATAGAGCAACTATAATGCAAAATACGGATTTCCAGCTGCGAACGAGGGGATGCTGTCAATAAAGAGAGTGGTGTGGGACTTGAAGGAGCTGAGAGGACTTGGACAGCACGTTTGCTGGAGCCGGGCTGGCCACTGGCTTCGTGTGTGGCTGCTGCTTTGCTGTGACCTGTAATGGATATCGTGGAAACAGATCAGAGAGGCTGAGACGCGACTGGGTGGAGGCTTTTGAAATAAAAAGTGTTTGATGCCTTTCTTCCTTTGCCTTGTTCCCATGTGCATCAACACCAAACAGTTTTTACAAATATCTGACGAGTGGCAGTTAATCATAGATTTTAATGAGTCTATTGTGCATCCGTGCTTGGCACTGTCTCCCCTTCCCTTCTCCCACACATCAGAGATGGGAGCTGACAAATATTTATAAATGAGTTTTTATGAATTCATTCCTTGCAGGTTTAAGCTGAAGGAAGAAACTCTGGGTCCCCAGGCGTGGGAGTCGTGCTGCTGTAAGAGCCCAGAGATCCCTTCCTCAGCCCTTGGCAGGTCCACATCCCTTCTTGTTGAGGCAAAGTTGTGCTGGAAAAAAGTACATCAGGAAATGGATGGGGAAGAGATGGAGGAGGATTTTGGAGATGTAAGTGGTTTTTCCTTCCAGCATCTTCAGCCAGAGGAGGCTCCAAATTCCCATGAGCGTGGAGAAAGGAGATGCGGAGATGCTGCTCTCGTGAGCACATGCCTCCCATGGCAAGTACTACGTCCCTCCAGCCCATTGTCACCCTCCTGGTGGTCTGGAGCTCCCCAGTGCCACGGGTCTGGGCTGGACAAAGAATTTTGCAGCTGAATCGAGACTAAAATGGGTCTCAGGCCACCTAAGAAGGGTTGCGTGGAGACTTCGCTGACAGGGAAATTAAGCAGCCTCATAGCCAGCTCAGCAGCCCAGTTGAGCACATTTAACTTCAAGCATTTGAGAGCTGTAGGAGGAGACAGACAGGTCTAAAGCCAGACCTGATTAGGGAGGAGGAGAAGGGCTTTAAAGCAGCTGGGAAAAGCTAGAGAGCTCCGTAAACTTTGGTTTGAATTTTGGAGCTGAAGTGCTGCAGTCAGGAAGGGTTGGCTTTTTTTTTTCTTTTGAGCACAGAGATTAAGTAGTATGTTCGTCTGTTTGTGTTCTGCTTGTGCATGCAATAAAGCTGAGCTCATGGCTAATGCAAACAGTTTTCATTAAGAAATAATAAAAAATAAAAAGCCATTTCACGTGCTGATAAGAAGGCAGTTGGTTTTTATATTTCAGCAGCAGTTTAAGCCATGCTCAAAGCCATTTATCTTTTTCCAGTGTTGGCTGCAGAGGATATGAAAAATGCAGCAGGCTGCACGTATGTAATTAAACTTTTGGCAGAATCTTTGCCCTGCAGCTTTGCTGAGAAATTCAATAATGATAAATTGAGCCGAGTATGTAGAGGACTTTTTGTGAACAAGATTTAAAATAATGTATGTGGCACAGATAATTATTTGCCACATAATTGTCTTGGCAATGGTCTTGTGAGCACCCTCGTCTGATTGTGTCAGCTATTCTTCAAAAAAACACCCCTTCTTCTGCTCTTATCGCTACTCCAATTTGCTATTGAGGCTTTCCTGATTTCCAGCCAAGTCCGTGCTTAGCCATAATTATTGTTTTGCTCTCCTTAGTCTGCACAAGATGCAGAATTCCAGCTGGGAGCACTCTGGGTGCTGCATTTTGTCTGACAGCCGCACGAATCCCCTCCTGTGTTGTGTCCAACACCGAGAGCTGGGTTCATCAGTCCACTCTAATTATCTTTTTTTTTTTTTTTTTTTTTTTTTCACCCCTGCTTTCTCCACAGCAACTGGTAGCAAAGTACATCGCTTGACCCAAGTGTGGTTTGTAGTCTCACTGTTATATGTGACACTACTGGGAAAATTACCCTGGGCTTGTCTCCCTGATTTCGGTCTTGCTGCCTTTATCCTCTGCTAATGCACCGATAATTTGTATGAGAGGCAATTTTGTGTTCAAATTATCCATCTAAGCCGCTCTCTGTGCTTCCCTTAGAAAAGCCGCATCTATTCTGTTTATTTCCCACAGATTTCTCCTGCCTGCAGCAGGCGAGAGCAGAGCTCCTTACCCCGTAGGCACCGTGGTATCCCCTTGTCCTTTATCACCGCTGCCCTCAGAATTGCTCCAGATGTCCTCGTAAGAAGTCTAACTTTCCTCAAAAGCTCTTTCAGTAGTAGCAAGAAGGCTACTTGAAGGAAAAGTTAGTTAGGGCTGTCAGATTTTGGAACAGGCTGCTCAGCGAAGTGGTGGAGTCACCATCCCTGGAGAGATTGAAAAGCCATGTGGATGCAGTGCTGAGGGATGTGGTTTAGGGATGGACTTGGCTGTTCTAGAAATGCTTATGGTTGGACTTGATGATCATAAAGGTCTTTCCCGATCTAAATAATTCTGTGAAAATCTAATTTTAAACAAAAGTGCTTAATACAAGTGACATCTATGTGCTGGGATGGATTGGAAACCTTAGCAGATGTCAGGCTTATATTAAGCAACAGAGCTGGTCTGAACATGTGCTTTTATTGATGAGAGGTGTGAAACGGTCCTTATCTAGAAGTTTGATAACGGGTGAGTGTGCTGCCAGAATCATAGAATCATAGAACAACCAGGTTGGAAGAGACCCATCAAATCATCGAGTCCAACCATTCCTATCAAACATCAAACCATGTCCCTCAGGACCTCATCTACCTGTCCCTTAAACACCTCCAGGGAAGGTTAGTCAACCACCTCCCTGGACAGCCTATTCCAATGCCCAATGACCCTTTCTGTGAAAAACTTTCTCCTAATCTCTAGCCTAAATCTCCCCTGACGGAGCTTGAAACCATTCCCTCTTGTCCTGTCCCCTGTTACCTGGGAGGAGAGCCCAACTCCCTCCTCTCTACAACCTCCTTTCAGGTAGTTGGAGAGAGTAATGAGATCTCCTCTCAGCCTCCTCTTCTCAAGGCTAAACACCCTCAGCTCTCTCAGCCGTTCCTCGTAAGGTCTATTCTCCAGACCCCTCACCAGCCTTGTTGCTCTTCTCTGGACTCGCTCCAGAGCCTCAACGGAATAGGAGTAGCTGGAGTTTCCACAGTTACGTGACATGAGGAGATTGATGCTGGCCTTTACATCCCTTGCTCTGCTTCTCTGCAGAGTCAGGGAAACTCAGTGCTTGTGAGCCAAGTGGGATGTGTGGGAGGATGATGGATTTGTGTCTGATGCTCTTGGGCATCCGTTTCCCACAGGTACGAACTGCCCTGAGGCGCAGCAGGGTCCCTCTATGACACTCAGCTCCAGTCTGGGGCTTTCCCTGTGCTCGTGGCTAGGTGTTCAGCAAAGCTGGTTTTTTTTTTTCTTCAATGGAAATTCACCCCCAAACAGGGGTCCAGGCAGCTGAGATCAAAGCCTGTAAGAGGGAGCTAGAAAAGCTTCGCTTTGATGTTTAAATGTTAGCAAAAGCCTTGCTCTGCCTTTCTGCAGGAGTCCTGGGGCAGTTTCATGGTGAATCCATCAGATCCGAGGACAACAGAAATAAGAAGAAAGGCAATGAAAAGCCCAATAAACCAACAGCTCAAAGCACTGGGAGTTTCCGTGCGTGAGTGCATCACGATTGCTAGGATTGGTTTAGACAGCTGGGTCCAGCTGGAGCATGAGGCAGCTCTTCCCTTCCTGGGGACTCCCTGTTTGTCCCCACGGTCCATTGGGCCACCGCAGTGGTCCCCTCCCTGCCACCAGCCTGGGGAGAGCTGCGAGTCCCTGGGTAACAGTGCATGAGAAACAGCTGAATGGGAGCTGTGGGTGCATTAGCAGGGGACAAACCCATGTCCTTGTGAGCAGAGCGGATGCCAAGGCAGGCTTGTTTTGTTCAGAAACGGAAAGACAGATTTTTTGAAAACGCTGATGACATTTGGTTTATTGGTTCTGTGAAGTGCCAAGCAAAGAGCAGCTGGGAGGTGTTGATTTTTTGGCTCGTTCTGCCTAAACCATGGGGACAAGAACTGAGGAGTTTGGAGTTTCCGCCCGTGGCTCTGCTGTGGATTTACTGTGTGGCTGTGGGTGAGATACTTCTGCCTCCACTGCCCAGGAGCATGGGGATGTCAGCTGTACTGTCATGACTGGAAATTCCTCGGTAGAGTAAATCGCTGGATTTACTCATTTTGTTTACTTTATCCTAGAGAAGATGAGGATGATTCGATCGAGGACTTTGCCAGAGCAGTGACATGGGGTGATGGATGGCTCCTTGACTTGGCATTTTGCTACATGTGCTGCTGTGGCTGGAGGGAGAGGTTGGATTGATCCAGGGGAGGATTTATCTGGGAGCCTGAGCGTGGTCCCTGGGGTAGGTGAGAAGGAGGTAAGGGAAGAGCTAAAATTGCAGAGGAAGATGTGTCGCACACAGGCTTGTGCTTGCCTGGGTGGCACAGGCTGCTGTCAAGTCAACAGCTGAGTTTAGCTTTAAGTGCAGTCTGAAAGTTGGAAAGGCCGAGGACGGAGTGGAGTAGGTCACGGAATGAGCTGAGTGAAAAGGAAAAGAAACCAAAATGGAAGAAAATTGCCAGTGCTGGAGTAGCCTGCCTGGTGTCGGTAACACTGCTCTGAGCTGGTGCTGTGGGAGGCAAGAGCGCCACTGAGGTGCTGCTGTACTGGCAGCAGGCAGTTTCTGGCCTGATTTAAGAAAGAACAACTTGCTGATTTTATATTCAGCATTTCCCCTGCATTCCCCAGTGCATACCTGAAGCCTGCAAAATGCAAAGCTTCACCAGCAATCACAGAAACCTCAGCTTTCAGCATTCGTCCTGTGCTTGTACCTTGCAAAAACTGCCTCTAGAGCCCACACTGCCCTGGCAATCGCAGCGTTGGCCCTGCTCGTGCTTTTATTTAACACTTGTTGCTTTCTATAAAGGGAGAAGCGCGAATGTGTTGTCACTTGAATGCAAGTGCTTTTCTCTAAATGCCATGTAAACCGTTTTTCCTTCTCCCTGGAAAGCCTTTGATGGTGGAGGGGGATTCCTGCACCTCCCTACATCCTCGCCTTACCCTGGTTTTCGTGTCGGTGGTTCTGTAGCGTGAGTGGTGCTGGGAGCTCATGAGAACAATGATGTGGTGCTGGGGCTGCTGGCAGTGCACTGGGTGCAGGTCTGCGGGTCAGCATCGGTGGCCAGGGTAGGTTCAACTGAGGATAATGCAGTTTGTGGGGCCAGGGGGACGCATGCCAAACAATTAAAGGAATCCAGCCGCCTGGCAGAAGGAGGGAATTTCATCTGTAAGTGGCTTCAGCCTTGGCTGCCCCTTGCCAGGGGTCTGCCGCGCCAGCGTTCCTGCGGTGAGTTGGACAAGCTGCTCCATTGGATCTGGTTGTCCTTGCTATTGCTTAAAAAAATATTTATCTTTGTCCCAGCAGGCTGGAATGAAGCTTGGCCCTCAAATGTTACTGTGCATTGTTGACTGGGCTAGGATTTGGGGACAGAAAGTGTCTGGCTCCGTACGGCCAATGACAACAACAGTATTTATTTTTGATAGGAATGGTTGGACTCGATGATCCGATGGGTCTCTTCCAACCTGGGTGTTCTATGATTCTATGATTTATCTCTGCAGCATCTTGCTGTGTTTGCAGAGAAGCAATGGCTTTTTGGGGGAAAACCTGAGAATTGTGGGTGTTGCGGTTTGCAGCCCTGGTGACGCCATCCAGGGATGATCCTGTGGCATGGGAGGAGGGAATCAACGGAGAACCATCTGGTTGCACTGCAGACAATTGGAGTTTTAGTTTTTTGTCCTGTTTTTTGTTTTTGTTTTGTTTTTTTTTTGTGTGTGTACCAAAATATATTAAATTCACAGTTTTATTTTCTGTGTCGTTGAGGACCCTTTCAGGATGCCTTTACGTGTCCGTTTGTGTGTTGCAGATGGCAAGATGCAGAGTGTTGCTGACACCCTTGCTTTCCCAAGGTGACCCTGTGTGTCAATTTGCATGAGCGCTTTTATGCTGAGGTTCTTAATCGGCCCTGAAAACACACGCTGTGCAGCGCATGGTGTGACAGTTGGGCATCGTCCTGCCTCCAAACGGCAGGGGAAGCAATTGTCTTTCTGTCCAAACAGTTCCAGACTGCTCCTTACACTGTTTCTGTGAAAAAATTCTTGGAGTGGGTGGGTCAAGGGACAGGAGAGGGAACTGCATAACTCCAGAGGCAAAGAATTGTATTATCTTCATGAGACTGAGGAATAAGTACTCCTTGTTTCTCAGCTTCCTTTCACCTTTGTGTGCACAAGGTGAAGGTCTTGGTGTGCGAAGGCTTTATTTCGTTGCTGCCTGGTGCTCGTTTCACCATTCACAGCCTTGGGGCTTGGGTTTTAGTGGCTCGTTTTTAAGTAACTGGTGGAAACAGCCGACTGAACATGAGCCAGCAGTGTGCCCAGGTGGCCAAGAAGGCCAATGGCATCCTGGCTTGGATCAGAAATGGTGTGACCAGCAGGGCCAGGGAGGTGATTCTCCCTCTGTACTCGGCACTGGTGAGGCCGCTCCTTGAATCCTGTGTTCAGTTCTGGGCCCCTCAGCACAAGAAGGATGTTGAGGCTCTGGAGTGAGTCCAGAGAAGAGCAACGAAGCTGGTGAAGGGGCTGAAGAACAGGCCCTATGAGGAGCATCTGAGAGAGCTGGGGGTGTTTATCCTGGAGAAGAGGAGGCTGAGAGGAGACCTCATTACTCTCTCCAAGTTCCTGAAAGGAGGTTGTAGAGAGGAGGGAGCTGGGCTCTTCTCCCAAGGGACAGGGGACAGGACGAGAGGAAATGGACTCAAGCTCTGCCAGGGGAGATTTAGGCTAGAGATTAGGAAGAGGTTTTTCACGGAAAGGGTCATTGGGCATTGGAACAGGCTGCCCAGGGAGGTGGTTGATTCACCTTCCCTGGAGGTGTTTAAGGGACAGGTAGATGAGGTGCTAAGGGACATGGTTTAGTGTTTGATAGGAATGGTTGGACTCAATGATCCGACCGATCTCTTCCAGCCTGGTTGTTCTATGATTCTATGAAGTAGAACTGCTAGGAATGGTCTTGCTGGGAGCAGAGGTCCAGGAGAGCTGGAGTTGTCTGGTGATGTCTCAACAAATGACAGCGGCAAATCTTTTGGTAGTGGAACAAATGGTTCCTAAATATGGCACAATGGACTCGTTTCGTGACTAGAGTGAAATCAAAAGGAAGTATTACAGGATTTTCCTGCATTAGCAAAGGCAGTAGAACTGCTGACCTGCCAGGTTTGGCCTTGTTGGGAGACACAATCTGGTCTCACTGTGGCTTCTTGTGTCTGCTGCCTGGCAGCTCTGTCCTCATCATCCTAATTAGCGTCTGGCCCCAGAGCTGGTCCCTGCCAAACCTGAACTTTATAGGTGAGCGTGAGCTTGGAAGATGATGCTGGGGAACTCTGCAGGGCCAGGAGCAGGTCCTGGGAGGAGGAAAAGACAGGGAATGAGCTTTGGCTTTGCCTCAGGGTCTCCCTGACCTGTGGGTTCTGCAGTTTGCCTGGAGGGAAGCCCCATACCTTAAACTTAAATGAAGGGATGGGGGGCAACATATCCCCCTTCATCCTGCCTTTGGTTAGGGTTTTTCCTACCCTCTGCTTTTTCCTTCTGGGAGGGGTGGCAGAAGATGCTCGGCCGTCCATTTGTCTCCCTCTTGGCTGTCCGTTTGTCTCCCTCTTGGCTGACCCAGCTGTTTCTTGCACCCACAGACAAAGCTGAGAATGGGGAGCCCTATCAGAGGAGGAAGGGTGCGGCGAGCAGCCTGCCCGACACCCCCCCAGCATTCTCTGCACCCAGGGATGGTGCCCCCACAGCCAGCAGCAGCAGCTGGAGGCGGATTATGCTGATGATCCTCGCTATAACCATCCACAACATCCCAGGTAAGTCCTCTCCACCCTGGACCACAGGCAGCCTCTTCCCAGTTCTGTCCTGGGAGGATCGCACTGAGCTGCCACCTTCTCTCCCTTCTTTTTTCGTGCTTGAGCGGGTGCCGGGGTGCGTTTTGACAAGGTCTATCGCATCAAATCCTGGCTCTCTTGGCAGGGCTGAACTGTGTAAGGTCTTGGCAGCAAAATCCTCTTTGGGGAGGGGGAGTTTGGAAGAAGCCTGTGGGCTTGGGCTTGCTCCTGCGTCTTGAACATCTGCAGCCTCACTTGTTATTGCCAGCCTGTTGTGGGCGAAAATTGTAAATCCGAGAGTATATTGAGAAAGATGACACTGTAAAGACAACAAATTCTGGTCTCTTTTTCAATTCTCTTCTGGCCTGCGTATCAGCAAGAGATGCATTTTAAAGCACTACTTTTCAGCAGGAGCACGTACGCTTGGGGTTTTCTTATTCAAGGGATGGAGTTTGCCAATAGGTGGAAAACTGCAGAGCCCCGAGTCTTGAAGAGCTGTGTCCTGTGTTGAGACCATGGGAAAATATGCAATTACAGAAACGATGAGATAAATTTGTAACAGCTGAGGACACTTAACTGCTTTGCAATTCGTGATGGAATTGGAAGTAATAGAAGGCAACCTTTTAAACCGCTTGCTTTCCTGGTTTACTCTCCCCTCTCTCTTCTTCTCCTTTCCCTCCTCTTTTCTTTCTTCTTTTCTAGCTCTGTTTCTGCCTCTCTCAGGTTGTAGCCTGGGGAGGGGGCCGGGGCGGGAATAATAGGAAAAAGCTTTTTCTGCATGACTTGGATCTGTAAACCTGGGGAAAAATGATGAGTGCCCTTGGAAGGGCCATGATTTCCGAGCTGGCGTGAACGTGTGGCATGTTGGCAAGGAAGCAGCTATTGTCAGCCCCGAGAGCTGCTGTAGCTCAGGGCTCGCTTCAGAGCACGGAAGGGAGAGCTGTCTTGCCTCCTCATGCCTGCTTTTTGATTTTGATAGTGACTTTTAGGTCATCTGTCATCTGTCTTAAATTCCATCACTGGATGTAGGCTTCACATTACGGGTCTGTAATCACAGATGCTCTGTTTCCCCCCCTGCAAAGGAGTCCCAGGTTTAAAGGGGAGTTAAAAATCCAAGCCAATATGCAGCAAGCTGCCTGAGCATTGGAGTTGGGATGCATGTGGGCATTTGAGCATCCTTTGTGGTAGATCTGCCTGCGCATTGCTAATAGGGGCTATTTCTGCACATTAATGCTGCTCTAGGCTTGTCAGCAAAAGGATTTTCCTCTTTTCACCTCTTTTTCCCTTTAATTATAGATAGCTAGCTCATCTGCCTGGGGAGGGAAGCTGCCTGGCAGACGACGCAAGTAGGGAGCTTTAAATTAGCAATAGGCACAGAAAAAGGAGAAGCGTTTGCACCAAGTCGTCTGTAATTGGATTTCGTCCTTCAGAGTGTTGGGGAGCCTGGGGTGAAGAGGCAAGCAGTGTGTGCGTCTCGCTGCCTCTGACCATGTCTGCTGGGAATTCTTGTCTCTGTCACTGGAAAAAAGGGGAAAGTTTTGTTTAAAGACTGAACAAAGTGTCACCAGTAGTAACAGATTAATGGCATCATGGTCCTGGCTGTCACAGAGATGCCTGCCTGACCTTTCATTGCTTCTACAAGAGTGAAAAGTCCCTCTTGAATGGTTGCAGAGGCTCCGAAATTCTCTCTTGTATCTTAAAGGGCACAGCATTAAAGTTTCATATTGTGAGGTGTGTGAGAGCAGTGGCATGTGGATGGCTCTGCTGCTCAGCCCCTGCCTGGAGGCTTGACTCAGCTCAGCAGGCATCCTTAGGGGTGTCTGTCCCTGCCAAGCCCTGTCCCCAGAGCCCCTCTCCTACTCTTTTACAGCTGGTGTGTCCCTTCCTAGCAGCTCCACGGTGCTGGTGTGCAGCTCATTCTGCTTGCTGGGTCCACTCAACGGTGACAAAGAAAGCCCTCTAGCAATGTCCTCACTTCAACAAGGATTTGCTCACAGACATCCAGTAGTTTCAAATTGTAGAGGTTGGACTTGAACCTACCTCTCCCCGGAGCCCTGTCTTCAAGTCACAGGATGCCAGTGCTGATTTTTTCCCCAATAAATAATTCAGATTGTGATTAAAAATGGGTGTTTGTGGCCTGCCCTGTTTATTACAGGGCCCTGTTTATGCCCTGTTTATTCCTTGTTTGGTGGGAATGGTTGGACTTGATGATCCGATGGGTCTGTTCCAACCTGGTTGTTCTATGATTCTATGATTACCAGGGTTGGGTCTTTCCTTGTGTGAAAAAGCAGATGCTGGTGCAGCCTCTTGGTGAGCAGTGGGCTGGGGCTTGGCTTGGTTTGGCTTTTGCCGTTGTCCTTTTGCTTTCCTGGCAGAGTCTTAGCAGCGCTGGTGGCAACTTCTCCGCTCTGCTGTGGCCCCTGCTTGCAGCACGGGGTTTGGAAACACTGTAATGCTCTACCTCAATTATCATCCCTGCGAGCGGAAAGGCTGACACTATAATTAGCACAGCCTCCTGCAGTGTAAATGACACCTCAGTTAGCGTGCGGGGTGGCAGCACCCGTGCAGCAGGGAGGAGGCAGGAGGTGCTGAGCTGAGAAGTTGAGGATGCTCCGTGTCTTGGTGCAGCTGCTGGCGTGCTCAGTGCTTGATTTGGCTCTCGTGCTGTCTCTGGTGTGTGCTGTGCTTCCCCATGAGCTCGGTGTCTGCCTCCTGTCATCAGAGGTTGTCCAAGTGGTTCCCAAGGGTTTTCTGTCCTATCTTTGTCTTTCTGAGGCACGTCCCTCTGGAAGGATGCGGTGCTTGAGTTGCTACAGCGAGAAGGATGCAGCTGAGAGTGGGTGACTGCTGTCCATGTTCATCTCTGACAAGCTGGAGCTGCCCTGCTCCTCTGAAACTTGTGGTGTTTCACATCTGCCCCATCCCTGGAGAGGTTCAAGGCCAGGTTGGACGAGGCTTTGAGCAACCTGATCCAGTGGGAGTTGTCCCTGCCCATGTCAAGGGGGTGGAACTGGAGGGTTTTTAAGGTCCCTTCCTACCCAAACCGTTCCATGATTCTATGTTTTCCACTGCTGCTGGTGGGAAACGGTCTTCGTCTTTTATTGCCAGCAGAGAATGATTTGATTTACTTTGAGCCCCATTTCAGAGATGAACACGTTTCAGTCTTGGCAATGCATCTATCTTGGGTTTCAGGCAAATATGCTAGGAGCCAGTTAATGTGCGGGTGAGATAATTGAATGTAAAGACCAGCCTCTCGCATTGAGTTTGTATTTAGTGGGCTCTGCCGGCAAAGCTGAAGATTTGTTAAATTGTTCCAACGCTGGGGCTGGCAACGTAAAGAATAAATTGATAATGACAGGAGATGCCAAACCACTGACTATTCCTGCTAATTAATATTCATATATGCTGGATTTAGTGGAACATTAATTATGTATTTAATCAAGCTCTGTTTATTCTGGTTTATCTTTGTACCTTGGGTGGCTGTTATGCTGAAGACTTCAGATTAATTAAAATGTTACTGGTGTATCACAAATAACAATTAGCGAGGTGTGAGCTGAACCACCTTCCTCTTTGCGCTCGTTTCGAAGGGAGGAGGAGAGCCTGGTGGGATGGAGCCTGTGGGGCTACTGCTGGCAACCTGGGGTTGTGGGATCCTTCTGGAGGGCTCTGCTCCAGGCTGGTGGGGTGCAGGCAGGGGTGTCCCTGCTTTCCGATGTCAGGGGGGCCTCCCGTGTGGAGCCTTCATCCCTGCTCGTATTGCCCATGCTGGTATAGGTGAGTTGGATGACAGGATCAAGGCCATGTTCTGCCTTTGGAGCTCTCCTTGGAATCACAGGGGTGTCAGGAAGATCTGTGCCTGCCTGGGACCCTTGTGGGCTTAACCAGAGCTCCAGTCATTTCCCAGTGAGGGTCCATAGAAGGTGGTGAGCATGGGGAAAGGGTTGCAGATGATTCCTCTGTTGGCTTATGGTGATGCCCTGCCTTTATTTCCCCTGGCAGTTGGGAAACACAGGTTTCTCTTCCACAAAACCCCTCAGCTGATGGCAGGTATGGGCTGGGATCCTGCTTGCTCAAGAACCATGATGCCCCATCTCTCCATCACCTTGAGGAACACCCCTGCCAGCACAGCCTTCTCTGTGCTGTACTCCCACTGAGGGAGGCAGTGGGGCTGATTCTGGGACCAGTTGCTGGCAGACACGAGGTGATCCTTCCAGCCACCCTAACGTTACCAAGGAAACCTGAATTTTCCTTTTTAATTGTGATGCAGTGGGCAGGACAGGGTGGTCCCCAATCCTAGCACATGGCACAAATCATATGCTTTACTCCAGACTTTTTCCTCCTATGAGAAAACATCTTGCTTTTCCATATTCACTCCATGTTTGCTCTCTGATTCGATTTCTGTCATGTTTCTACCCCAAGTGTCACCGTTAACCAGAGGTGTTTGGCTGGAGCAAATGAGATGTGGCAGTTGTAGTGTGGTGTTCACAGAGCCACCGAGTCATGGCACTGACGTCCCCTGCTCGCTCCCCAAATCTCATGTGGCTCCATCTGAGGCTCCCTCTCCTGTTCCCTTTGACAGGAACCCATTAGCAAGATGGAATTTATTTCTTTTTCATGAGAAAGAACAAAGCAAGGAGCAGAATAGAGTGTGTGAGCTAAATATGGAACAAATTTACTGTTGGTGGCGAAGGTGCTGTGGGGAGCTGGGGAGGGATGGTGGGGGATCACCACAGACAGGAGGGAAAGCATCTTAAATAGAAGAACTTTTAGATGTTAACATCAGTGAGAAAGGTGAGCAAATCACCTGGGAAGATGAGCTGGGGGTGGATAGGTCCTTCTACACCCAGGTGACAATGTCAGGAAACACGGTATTAGGATGAAGGGAGTAGGTTTTAAGCTGAAAGAGGGTAGATTGAGATGAGATCTTAGGAAGAAATGTTTTTTTTCTGTGAGGGTGGAGTGGCCCTGGCCCAGGCTGCCCAGAAAAGCTGTGCCTGCCCCATCCTTGGAAGTGTTCAAGGCCAGGTTGGACGAGGCTTTGAGCAACCTGCTCCGTCGTCTTTCTCTTTCTCCATACAAGAAAGACACTGAGTTACTGAAGCATGTCAAGAGAAAAACAATGGACCTGATGAAGGGTCTGGAGCCACAAGTCTTATGAGGAGCAGCTGAGGGAACTGGGTTTGTTTAGCCTGGAGAAGAAGAGGCTCAGGAGAGACCTCATTGCTCTCTGCAACTACCTGAAAGGAGGTTGTAGTAAGGTGGGTGTTAGTCTCTTCTCGGAAGTAACAAGTGAGAAGACAGGAGGAAATGGCCTCAAGTTGCACCAGGGGTGGTTTAGATTGGATATTAGGAAAAACTTCTTTACTGGAAGAGTGGTGAAGCACTGGGGAAGCTGCCCAGGGAAGTGGTGGAGTCATCATCCCTGCAAAGGGTTCAGGAGATGTGTAGATGTAGTGCTTTGGAACACAGTTTAGTAGGCACAGTGGTGTTGGGCTAATGGTTGGACTGGATGATCTTAAAGATCTTTTCCAAGCCTAATGATTCCATGATTCAGTCTCCCAGGAGAGCACCCTGCAGTGGTGATGTCTTACTCTGTACTCTGCACTGGTGAGGCTACTCCTTGAATCCTGTGTCCAGTTCTGGGCCCCTCACCACAAGAAGGATGTTGAGGCTCTGGAGCAAGTCCAGAGAAGAGCAACGAAGCTGGGGAAGGGGCTGGAGAGCAGGCCCTATGAGGAGCGGCTGAGAGAGCTGGGGGTGTTTAGCCTAGAGAAGAGGAGGCTGAGAGGAGACCTCATTACTCTCTCCAACTACCTGAAAGGAGGTTGTGGAGAGGAGGGAGCTGAGTTCTTCTCCCAAGTGACAGGGGACAGGACAAGAGGGAATGGCCTCAAGCTCCACCAGGGGAGATTTAGGCTAGAGATTAGGAGGAGTTTTTTCATGGAAAGGGTCATTGGGCATTGGACTAGGCTGCCCAGGGAGGTGGTTGATTCCCCTTCCCTGGAGGTGTTTAAGGGACAGGTGGATGAAGTGCTGAGGGACATGGTTTAGTGTTTGATAGGAATGGTTGGACTTGATGATCTGATGGGTCTCTTCCAACCTTGTTGTTCTATGATTCTATGATTCTACTGCCACAAAGCAGTGACCGAGTGCAGGTTTTGTGTGTGCCAGTGAGTACAAGGTAGGATGCTGGAAGCTGCAACTTTTTCAATCTTGAACCAGGTCAGCAAGGTTCAGGCAGAGCTTGTCCATCAGACCCAAACCACAGCTGGTATTTTCTGCAGTGGAGCTGGTCCTCAGATGGTAGTGAATTCAGGGATGTAAAGGGATTGCCTGTTGCTGAAGAGGATGGTGTGTAGAGAGGGGTTTGCTGGTGGCTGCAGCAGCACAGAGGTTGCATTCTGTTCTGTCAGATTGGTGTTTCTTGGTGGGGGTGTGTGTGATTTACAGGATGGTTACTTTGTCATTAGCAAAAATTGATTGAATTTGCTCTCCTGGGACAGGCGCTCCCATACACTCGGCCTCCTGCGAGAAGGCTGGGGCAACGAGAGGGATATTGCATCTCAATTATAAAGAAAAGCGATTATTTATATGAATGTTCCTAGAGATCCATTAAAGGCTGGTAACATCCATTTGAATTTTTTTGTTGGTCTGTTGAAATCAAGACTATTTCACAATTGTTGACTTTAATATGCGTTTGGTACCCACTGGGGCTCGGCAGAGCATGAGAATGAGAACCGATTAGCTGCGCCGATTAATCTGTGTCTTGTCTGTGTGATGCCTCCTTCTGAAATCACAGCAGACCTCCTTCCACTGCTGCTTCTGCTGGGCACATCGGTCTTAATGATTATTCTTGGCCACTCTTGGAGTGTCTTTGGTTTCTGCTGAAAAGCATTATTTTTAGTAAGAAAAAGGAGAAGATTTCTCCACAGCTTGAGCTTTTGAGAACAGGGTGAAGGGAATATGTGGGTAAGGGGGGAGAGAGGTGTCCATGTGTGTGGTGAGCATGCCGTGCGAAATGTGATGGAGTTCAACCCCTGTGGAGGGTGAAGGGGAGCAGAGCCTGGCACCAGCTCAGCCTGCACTCGTGACTCAAAGGGAAGATGCACATTTGAACAGTCATGGGGTTTTTTTCACAGCATTTTCTATCCCGATGGGGAAAATGCAGCCTGGGATGTAGTTTTCTGGAGCTGCTGCCCGGTCGCGTGTCCAGTTTGATTTCAAAAGGCCCCTCTGGGTGTGGATGTGTCAGGGATCGAGCAGTGGTTGTTTGCAGTGGTGCTGTGGTGCGATGACCCCGCGAGCAGCCAGCGGGAGAGGAGAAAGGTCAGGTCAGAAGCAGCCCACAAAGACGGAGCTGGGTGTTCAGCCCTAGCCGGAGTGTTTCACGTGACAGTGACTCATGTGGGATCAGGAGGAGCAGGGCTGCATGCACTCGCTCTGGGAAAGGTTGCTTTAACCTTTCATTAAACCTCCCATTACATGTCACCTCATCAGCACATATTTTGACATTTTCATCTATTAAGCGCCTCGATGGATTAAAACGACTTGCTCAAAGTCATTAAGTTTCTGTGTGAGGGGTTGGAAGGTGTGGGAAGGTGGCCAAGTCAGGTGCTGGCACTGGGAGAAGGATGCAGGCAGCAGCTCTGGCCATGGGTGATGCTCTCAGCAGCTGCAGGACAGCTCTGCCCTGCTCCTACAATCAAGTTGAGGTGCCACCAGCAAAAATTTGATCTTGTAAAGGTGAAGGCTGAAAACAAATCCTCCCAAGGGAACAACAGGGCTCTCCTGGGTACCTGTGTGCTGTGCATTGCTGTTTTTCTGTCCTCTGTGTGCACCCTGGGTACCTGTCTACAGAGCAGGGCTGTGTCGTTGGGAGAGGAAATGGCCTCAAGTTGAGCCAGGGAAGGTTTAAATTGGTTATTAGGAAAAATTTCTTTACGGGGAGAGTGGTGAAGCACTGGCAGAGGCTGCCCAGCGCAGTAGTGGAGTCTCCATTCAAAATGCATGTAGATGTGGCACTTTGGGACATGGTTCAGCAGGCATGGGGGCAGTGGTCTGATGGTTGGACTGCGTGAGCTTAGAGGTCTTTTCTAATCTTAGTGATTCTATGCTCGCTATGGATGGCAAGGGACCCTGGCCTTGGCTCTAGGCTGCTTTTTGGCTCTGTAGCCGCTGGCTCGGCTCCCTTGGGACCTCCCTGTGCTCCTCCTGAGCAGATGGAGGCTGAGGCTTTGGGTCTGGGGTATCCTGGGAAATGATTCATGAATAACAGCCTGACATAAATGTAATTTTTTCTGTTATATGGGCACGGCTGGGAAGTCTTCCTCTTTAACTCTGGTGCTGTTAAAGAGAGGGAGAGCTTGAGCAGGGGGAATAGAGTCAAGGGGTCTCTAATGCCCCACTAGCAGCAGCTCATATTTCAAAAACTCATTTGTAGGCAGACACCTGGAAAGCCAGCAGAGAGCTGATAATGTACATTTATCTCTGCGGTATCATTTTTGAGTTGGTGATCGGTGTTTTCTAAGCGGTAACAGCCACAAAGGTGACAAAAGCCAATTAAATACAGTATTTCCACCAGCTGGAATGACAGGCTGCTGAAATATGCATGTGAAAGCTCCTTTTTTTTTTTTTTCCTTATCTCACTCAGATCTCACAGGTCTATTGCATTAAACATCTGTGAGCAGTGGCCTGAGAAATTATTTGCGTGCTAGAAATGAAACATTAAATATCCGTGATGGATTCAGGTTGTGTGGGGTCAGCGACAACCAGTTTCCAGCATGAGTCGGTCCCTGCTTTTAGGGTTGTTCTGGGTTGTTTGGGAAAGAGGTTTTTTTTCTCCAGAGAAGTGTTTCCATGATGAAGGAGCTTTAGGATAATACCAGCACCTCTAATTCTTTAAAACTGGGTACCTGCAGTGGAAGCAGTGGCCATGTCCTGCCTTATTAGCTTGTTTTAGTCGTTACAGCTCAATGGATTGAAACAATGATTTGCTCCGTGGTGTTGTGCTTTGGTGAATGGGGGAGAAAAGTGGAAAGGGTTGGGATGTAGGTGATCTGAGGAGGTGGCATTAGTGGAATTGCCTCGTGCTACCCAAATTCCATCTGGTTTAACGGACATAAACCCTTGAGCGAGGCCACAGGCTTCTCTTGGGCTGTTTTTGACCCTGTATCTGTTGCCGTGAGTCTGCAAGAGTCACCTTATGTCACATCCTATGAGGTTTGCTCACGGATAGATGAGGTCCTGAGGGACATGGTTTAGTGTTTGATAGGAATGGTTGGACTCGATGATCCGATGGGTCCCTTCCAACCTGGTTGTTCTATGATTCTATGATTCTATGAACCTATGAACAGCTTGGACTCACTGGTGTCCTTCTTGTTTCAAACCCAACTGAACCCCCTTGGCTTGGCTGGCTGCGCACGGGGGGGGTTCACTACAAAGAGTGGCCAGTTCTGCAAGCTTTTTCAAGCAAAGCTTCCTGTGAAATTGCCTGGGACCCCTCCAGAGTAAAGCATTTTGTAGCCCACTAGGGGTTAAAATCCTCTTTTAATGACATTTTAACTCCCTGGTGTTGCACACAGCTATATGGTCTGGCTTTCTTTGCTTTTCCAGGTGATGTGGGGCTCAACCCTGTTATTGTCTAATGTTTTCCAGCACTTCTTGCATAACCTTGATGGGACCTGTCCACGAATCCCTGTGAAACCTGGGAGGCAAAGCTGCGCTGTTAATTTTCATCTCTCGGAATCAAAGCGATAGAGTTGAACTGTGTGGGCATGTCAAAAGGTTTTGAGATGTTTTAGCTTCTCTTGGCTTAGTGTATGCACATCACGGGCCTCAGCTGGTGCTGAATTGGTTCTTTATTAGTGCCTGTAATGGGTAAACTCCTGAGTCATTTATAGAGCTGTCTCTGGAGCAGGAGAGACAAGCTGAGCTAACAAGCGATGCTGAAGCAGGTCCGTGGTGACTTGCCTGCAATTCCCTACACAGAACGGCAATTCCTTTCCATTTTCAAACTGTCTGGCTTTGCTGTGCTTTCCTACTGATGTTGGCCATAGAAACCTTTATCAGGTTTTCATCCCACTCGCCTTTGCCCTGCCCCGAACGTGCGATTAGCTAAGCAGACACTGCAGGGCTTCTCATCGGTACCAGCCGTGCCAGAGCTGGCAGCTCCCTGCACAACATGCCTGGCCGTGCTTACCCTCCTTCTGGGGCTTTATAGTGTAAAACAGCACCAAAACGGATTTATTTCTCCTATTGCTTTTTTCACAGCCAGCGTTTTGATGAGGGGACACGGTGAGGTTTTTGCTGGGCTGGGCATGATCCACAGGGCTTCACGACTCTGCTTGCTCGCTGCCTGCATCTGCCTGTGGTAACAAACAGTTGTGAGTAGCGATTGCCCAGAACTGCTTTGTCTGAGCAGATTAATCCAGCTGGTGCCTTGGGTTTTGTTTTCTCTGTCCTGTCACTGTCTGTTGGCAGGGTCAGGATGCGAGCGCTGTGTGGGCTGCAGCGCACGAATCCGCAGGGGAAAGGGAACCGAGCCATTTCCCTATCCCACCATACGTTCCTCGAACAAAAGCTCTTGTTTGCTGGGAACCCAGGGGAGGAGAGGGGACAAGTGAATAATTCATACCACAAATAATAATACATGCTGCTATAAACTGCAAATTAATCATTTAAATTTTGTCTTTGTGTTCTGCTGAAAGGACTTTCGGTTAGGCTGATGGTTAGGAGCGATCTGGACTCGTTAGCTGGCTTCTCCTGCAGGGCTGTAGAGAAGGCATAAAATGCATTAAAATTCTGTTTGGCCAATGTGACTTTGTCCTTTTGGTGTCGTGGTCTTCACAGGCAGCTTCTACCTGTGGCTGGAGGGTTGCCTTCAGGTCAAGCACATTGTCCCTGCTTAATAATCATGCGAATGTAACTCAAGGGACTTCTGTGCCTTTGCTTTATCCACACCACAGTCTGCTGCTGCTGCCCATACTCAGTTCATGGGTACGTTTCAAGGAGAAGGACTTCTGCACATTTATGTCCAGAGATGTCCAGAGAAGAGCAACAAAGCTGGTGAAGGGGCTGGAGAACAGGCCCTATGAGGAACGGCTGAGAGAGCTGGAGGTGTTTAGGCTGGAGAAGAGGAGGCTGAGGGGCGACCTCATTGCTCTCTCTACCTACCTGAGAGGAGGTTCTGGAGAGGAGGCAACTGGGCTCTTCTCCCAAGTGGCAGGGGACAGGACGACAGGGAATGGCCTCAAGCTCCGCCAGAGGAGATTTATGCTGAATGTTAGGAAAATTTTTTTTCAGGGAAAGGGTCATTGGGCAGTGGCAGAGGCTGCCCAGGGAGGTGGTTGATTTACCTTCCCTGGAGATGTTCAAGGCACGGGTAGACGAGGTGCTGAGGGACATGGTTTAGTGATCAATATGAATGGTTGGACTCGATGAACCAGTGGGTATCTTCCAACCTGGTGATTCTATGATTCTATGTCCCTCTGTGATGAACCTACCTGAGCCTGGGAAGCTGTATCCCACCCAGATGAGCCGAACCAAAGCCATATTCGAACAAGCAGCAATCTTTTAGAATAAATTGCAGGTTGGTTTGTTCTCATTAAGTGGCATGGCAGCCGTGATGGAGGCCATAAACGTTTAAGCAGAAGGTGTAGGTGTATTGTATGTGTGTGCATGGGCACCAGCGGTTTCTAGCAGGGAGATGGAAGTCTTTACGTGTGCTGATTGGGGAATTCATAGGGGTCTGGAAAAGAACCGTAGAATCGTTGAATGGTTTGGGTTGGAAGGGATCTCAAAGCCCATCCAGTTCCATCCCCCTGCCACGGCCAGGAACATCTCCAGGTTGCTCCAAGCTCCATCTGACCTGGCCTTGAACACCTCCAGGGATGGGGCAACCAACTCTTAGAATCATAGAATCATAGAACAACCAGGTTGGAAGAGACCCATCGGATCATTGAGTTCAACCATTGCTATCAAAAACTTACTTCTCTGGGTAACATTGTCCAGTGCCTCCCCAACCTCATAAGAAAATATTTCTTCCCAAGATCTCCTCTAAATCAAAGGTACCTGTCTTCTTGTTGCCTTTGAGGGAATTTTGTCTGGGGAGCTGGGTCTGTGATCTTCTGGGGGTTCTTATAATCACCACAGTCGTGTGCTAGTGCAGTTTGCTGGAAGTCCAGGGGAGCAGGGAGAGTGCTACTGGCATCTGAGGAGCAGACACTTGGGTTGGAGTGGGAGGTAGAGGTGTCCCAGGGCTCCCGTACTGCGCAGGGATGTGGAAATCCAACCAAGCAGATGCTTCTGGGGAAGTCACGTGCCAGAGATCCAGGTGCTTTCGTGTGGAAGAGCCTGTGTTTATGGATGTGGAAGAGAAATGCAGTGTGGAGAGTGGTGAGGTCAAGAGTATGAGCATTCACACCACTGTGCCAAGACCTCTGCTCTTGTTCCAGAGGTGCCTGTGACAGCATGTGGGGCTCTGGGGGAAACTGCTCAGCAGGACTGGAGCTGGTGGGACATAGAATCATAGAACAACCAGGTTGGAAGGGACCCATCGGATCATCGAGTCCAGCAGTTCCTATCAAACACTAACACAACCACAACCAGGTTGGACAAACACAACCAGGTTGGAAGGGACCCATCGGATCATCGAGTCCAACCATTCCTATCAAACACATGCTGCTGCCTTGTGTCTGTGTCAATGGTGGTGGAACAAGGCCACCTCCAAAGCAGTGGTAGGATTGATGTTTCAAATGCAAAGTGAGATCTGTGGCTTTCTGTCTTGGTGAAGCTGAAAAAGAAAAAAAAAGATCTTTCTAAAATGACTTTAACCTTCTGCTTGTTTGTCTTGTAGTGGTGGATACCTAGAAGTGAGAAAATTGGTGAATTCTGATAATATCTGTGCTTTTTTGTGAAGTAATGATAAAATGATACTACCTAGGAGGAACTGGAATTCAGTCTTGGGAAAAATCTTAGAGTTTAAATATCGGCGACAGGGACATCCTTCAACTCTCCTAGAAATACAAACCTCATTATAGCAAGATTAATTTCCCACTAGGAACTTAACAGCTCTTCAAAGAGGCGGATGAATAATTGATGACATGTTGGTATCCAGAGTGCGTTCCTAAAGGAAGCCTGTTCATTTGCTGACCCAGGAGAATTAGCTTCTTAAATCCCTGCGGGAGGAGATAACGTCACTCATGGCTCTGTTAAAGCTGCTGCCAGGCTCGAGGTGCTGGTGAGGGTGTGCACAGTCCCAGCTTGCAGGTGGAGCATGAGTCTGTGGGTGTAAAGCACTAAGATGCAAGTGGAATCATAGAATCATAGAACAACCAGGTTGGAAGAGACCCACTGGATCATTGAGTCCAACCGTTCCTACCAAACACTAAACCATGTCCCTCAGCACCTCGTCCACCCGCACCTTAAACACCTCCAGGGAAGATGACTCAACCACCACCCTGGGCAGCCTCTGCCAGTGCCCAGTGACCCTTTCCGTGAAAAAAAATTTCTGAATGTTCACCCTGAACCTCCCCTGGTGGAGCTTGAAGCCATTCCCTCTTGTCCTGTCCCCTGGGAGAAGAGGCCAGCTCCCTCCTCTCCACAACCTCCTTTCAGGTAGTTGTAGAGAGCAACGAGGTCTTCCCTCAGCCTTCTCTTCTCCAGGCTAAACACCCCCAGCTCCCTCAGCTGTTCCTCATAAAGCCTGTTCTCCAGCCCCTTCACCAGCTTCATTGCTCTCTTCTGGACTTGCTCCAGAGCCTCAACATCCTTCTTGTGGTGAGGGGCTCAGAACTCAACACAGGATTCGAGGTGTGGCCTCACCAGTGCTGAGTACAGAGGGAGTAGCTGTTGCAACAATTGATGTCACTGAGGGGAGGCACCTGGGTAACCTTTAACAAGGTCCAGCGAGTAGCATTGCCTATGGAATGACAAACTGATTTGGAGAGAAAAGTGAATTTTGCTTGGTGGATTCTTTTTTGTGTTTTTAACGTTCGTGTAGGATATTGTTCTCTATCCCCTGCCTATTTCTTTGCTCTTTATGGCATATAACAGTAACATAATAACAGGCATTAATTTCCTCAGCACTGTAATTCATCAAGACCCTGTAAGTGATGCTTGCCATTTACTCGTTTGGATTTCTAGGAAATCTGAAGGACTCGTATTTTCAGTTGTTTTTGTGAACAGACCTTCTCCCGAGGATTACGAGTGGCTTCCCACAGTGGCTGCAAAGCTCTTTTCATGCTCAAAAAATGGAGCTGGTGAGGGCAGGATCTCTCTGAGCTCCACGAAACCCTGGGTTTGCAGGAGCGTTTGTCTGGTTGCTGATTGAGGCAGGGGGCTGCGATCCCTGCCTGGCTGCATAAGCTGACCTGAATAGCATTTAAAAATCACAGCCTGCTTAATTTCACCCGTTTCTTTCACACCCAGTTTCTCATGGGGACTTGGGTGGTGGCTGATAAGGGAAAGGTTTGATGGGATGGGATTGGCCTTTCTGCTTCCAAATTGCTCTTTTGATCTTAAGGCTCATGTGGGATTTGCAGCCTGTGGCACTGGGGGATGAGCCCTGCTCTCTCAGCGTAGAAGTGAGCTCTGAGCAAAATTGGAGCTGGTGCGTCTCAGATAATAGATACTGGAGAGTGTGAGAGCAAAGAAACAGTGTTCAATGCTTTGAGCAGTGGCAGAAGGTGATTTCAGACCAGGGGAAGTGGGCAAAAGCACATTTCAGACTAGGGAAACAAAGCAGCTTCCCAGATGAGGTCAATCTCTCTGTTTCTCGACTTATGCATAGTTTGAGGTTCCCACTCCTTTGGTCAAACACATAAGGCACCAACAGTGTGTACCTGAGCAGTGAATCTGGCTGGCACGAGCCTTCTCCCTTAATGACAGCCTTTTGCTTTCAAAGTAGAAGCATCTCTTCATTAAATCTCTCCTTTTTAAAGTTGTTTAGGGTGTTTTGCCTCTATGGGGCAAATTCAGGGGACAGGACAAGAGGGAATGGCCTCAAGCTCCTCCACCAGAGGTTCAGGCAGAACATTAGGAAAATAATTTTCACAGAAAGGGCCATTGGGCACTGGAACAGGCTGCCCAGAGAGGGCGTTGGGTCCCATTCCCTGGAGGTGTTTAAGGGACGGGTGGATGAGGTGCTGAAGGACATGGGTTAGTGTTTGATAGGAATGGTTGGACTCGATGATCTGGTGGGTGTATTCCAACCTGGTGATTCTATGATGCTATTGCCTAGCTCTTGGTGAGCAAACCTTCCTCTCCTCCCTGCCAAGAAGAGTTGCCTAGAAAGTGAAACACTAAAGCACTTCTTTAGGAGTGAGGCCAAAGGCAAGACACCCTCCTATAGCTCCACAATGTCAGGATCCCACATGGTCGCCTTGGGGCTGCACAGCTCTGTCCTCCCCAGGGACATCCCGGCGTGGGTTGGGAGCACACAGAGCTTTCTACTCTGAGGAGGAGGTAGATAAGTGCCGGGCCTCATCCCAAAGCCCATCCCAGCCAATTTGTGTGCTTCTGTAGATTAGAACAGACGGGAACGTTGTCGCTCTCCTCCTGGCTCATTGTGACAGAACATCTTGTGCTGTTTTGCAGCTCTGCTTATGGGGCACTGAAGTGAGATTAAAATAAAAATAAAACCAGAACTGTGGCAGGATGCAGCACTCGTCTGAGTCCCCTCTGCTCGCTGGGGCTTGAAGGCAGGTGGATGAGTGTCAGGGGAGCTGGGAACCTCAGGCCAAGCATGAAGGTGTCAGAGGTGCTCTGGGAGCAGTGAGGCTCTCACTTTGCTCCCTTGGCTGACGTCCTCCTCGCCAGCTTTTCATGCGCTGTGTAAATCTCTCCTGGGCTGCTCTGCTCAGTGCTGTGCCGGTTGTGTTTTACTGCACCATCACCTTCTGCCAGCCTCTGGTACCTTGATATGACTCTGCTCATCTAGCTTTGCTCTGTTCCCGTTCCCATGGTCCTTCCCTTTGCACCCACTCCTCCTTTCCTGAGTTGTTTCCTCTTGGCTTTTCCTTTCCAAATGTTACACTGGCTGCCTTCCCTGTGAAGATGCTTTTTTGGGCTCAGAGCAATGTTTCTGCTAGATCTATGTGCTGTCCCTGCTCCTGTGTGGTTCTCTCTTGCTGTGCCCATGGCCACCATCCATGTGGCTCTGAGGCTATGGAGAGGGAGCTGATCCTGTGTGAAGGAAAAGCTGGAAGGGAAGGAGGAGTGGAGGACAACAGCAGAGCTTGGCCCCAGGGATGGTATCAGCTCCCAGAGATGGGAAGATGGGTTCCCCTTGGCTTTAGGGCTGGTGGATGGTCCGTGGTACTATGAAGATGCCTTGATTTAGGTCATGTCTGCATATCGGATGTCAAATATAAAGACACTTACGGATTTCATGCTTATTACCCTTGTCCCCACTAGCAGCCGACAGGCAAGATGTGTCCTGTAGCCATCCAGCATTAACAGGAATCTCTGTAATGACCCTCCAGCACTGTTATTGCTTTCAAGGTTGAGGTTTTTTAAGTTTTTTTTTCTTTTCTCTGAAAACAAGCAGAGAGGAAAACACCTTTGCAATGAGCACTGCTGGCTGAGAGGTTTGTAGCTGATCCTTAAGTTAGCGTAGGATTAGTCTGATCCCTGGGTAATGTCTTATTGGGATAAAGCGTCTTGAATTGTAAAGCCGAGGAAGCCCAAGAGAGGCAAAATCCCTTTGCTTAGGCTGAAGAGAAGCATTTTCTTGTCAGTGGGTGAGGTTGGTCATATTTTTCTTTCTTTGTCCTGCCACTCTGTGAAGAGATGCTGAATTAACACCTCAGCCTGATGTCTTTCCCGTGCGAGCTCTGCAGCTAACAGGATTGTGCGGAGCCGCTGGTTCTTCCATCATTAGTTGCAAGAGGGGCCGTCAACTACTTCAGCCACTGGAATCCTCAAAACCCCCCTCTCTGACAGCAAAAGTTTTTCTGGGGAATTGTGGAAGCCCCAGTCCCTGGAGGTGTTCAGGGCCAGGTTGGATGAGGTTGCTCAAGGTCAGGATTGAGCAACCTGGTCTGGTGGAAGGTATCACTGTCTGTGGCTCAGGACTTTGTTTTTGCTTGTGATGGTGCCAATAACCAGAAATTGCACAGGGCTGTTTATTTTTCAATAAACTGAGCCTTCGGTGAGTAAGGAGCTCTTCTCTTCCGTTCCCATCTTCACTGACCAAGTGTCTAGTCATCCGTGTGCAGAGCTTTCTGTGCAGCATACCAGTAAGTAGTTGACATAGAAACATTAACCTTTCTCTTTTTGTGTCTTTTCCCACCTGAAGAAGCTGCTTGGGCTATTTATAATTTAGGTATGTACAGAATACCTGAGAGAGGAGCTGCAACCAGAGCTACAGACTGGGAGAAGTCTGGCTGGAAAACTGCCAGGAGGAGAGGGACCTGGGGGTGTTGGTCGACAGCCGACTGAACATGAGCCAGCAGTGTGCCCAGGTGGCCAAGAAGGCCAATGGCATCCTGGCTTGGATCAGAAATGGTGTGACCAGCAGGTCCAGGGAGGTAATTCTCCCTCTGGACTCAGCACTGGTGGGGCCACTCCTTGAATCCTGTGTTCAGTTGTGGGCCCCTCAGCACAAGAAGGATGTTGAGGCTCTGGAGCGAGTCCAGAGAAGAGCAATGAAGCTGGTGAAGGGGCTGGAGAACAGGCCCTATGAGGAACAGCTGAGAGAGCTGGGGGTGTTTAGTCTGGAGAAGAGGAGGCTGAGAGGAGACCTCATTACTCTCTACAACTACCTGAGAGGAGGTTGTAGAGAGGAGGGAGCTGGGCTCTTCTCCCAAGGGACAGGGGACAGGACAAGAGGGAATGGCCTCAAGCTCCGCCAGGGGAGATTTAGGCTAGAGATTAGGAGGAAGTTTTTCACACAGAGGGACATTGGGCATTGGAATAGGCTGCCCAGGGAGGTGGTTGATTCACCTTCCCTGGAGGTGTTTAAGGGATGGGTAGATGAGTTGCTGAGGGACTTGGTTTAGTGTTTGATAGGAATGGTTGGACTCGATGATCCGATGGGTCTCTTCCAACCTGGTTGTTCTGTGATTCTATGAACCAGAGGGCTGAGCTGGCTGTAGGGCTTTGAGGGTGGGCAAGCTGGCAGCAAGTGCTTTCTGTATGCTTTCCATGTAAATCTCAGTGTATCAGCTTGCTTACCTGCAAAACAGAGTCACTTTGAGGTCTGACATCTTCGAAGAGGCTGAGCCTGTGTTATTGAAGCCGTGAAGTGATTGTGTGATCCTGGCAGGCTTTTCTAAATAAAATACTTGAAGCAAATCTCAGCTGTGGGCTGAGTGCATCACACCATGTTGACTGTGTATAATCAGAGGCTTCTCAAGCCTCAGCAGTGACCGTGGAATGTGCTGGGGTCCCTGCTGTTTCTGGACCATGTGTGACACCACATTTGCTTGGCTGTGGGTTCCCGTTGGATGCTCTTGGCCAATTTGTGGTTGTACTTGTCCTTTTCCCCAGCTCTTGTGTCTCATGGGACGTGGGGACCTGGACAAGCCCATGGCCTGAGGCTGCTGTGTCACCTCCTCCTCTCTGTGCTGATGAGCCTCTCCACTGTGCTGCAGCTTCCACCATCCACAGCTTCTCCCTCTCCAAATAAGCAGTTCACTACACACCATCTGTTGATTTTAATTTCCCATAATTTGTTTCCATGTATATGTAATTTGTACTGCCATTAATTGTGCTGCTGACTTTATTCCATGAGGCTTGCATTGCAGCGGGAAATTGCTGTGGTTTTTCCCCTCTATCAAAGCTATTTTTGTTACTCGCACAAATTGGCGTTTTTGTCCTTTGATTTTTTTTGTTCTTTGGGCAAGTCTTGCTTAAAAAGGAATCTTTCGGAAGAGCAGTGCCAGACACGTTTGTGCAGAGCTTCATTACATCCTCAGAGCTGTACTGAGCACAGATATTAAATGTCTTTATAAAGATCTGCCTCCAAACTTTGCTTAACTGCCTGCAGAGCGGAGACCTTCCAAGCCTTCACCGTCAGCAGGTGAAGCCCCTTGGGCTCTGCTCCTGCCCCAGGTGCTCTCCCACCTCCTGGGTGGGGGATGTTGGGGCAATGTCCACACTTTGCACTAGTGTGGGATCCCTCCAGGGCCGGCGTGTTCCCCAAACACCTCAGTTCCTCTGCCTGTTTCTCTAGATGGACTTATCACCCAGTCATGTTATCTTAGAGACAATTTGGAGTCCTCCTACCCTGTAACCCTGGGTATAGGATTGATGGCTGCTGTCATTTTTCTCTGTCTCCATCCTCCGCCCTGGCACAAACCTTGGATTGGGGCACTGAGGTGTTGTAGCATTTTGATTCTCCATGCTCAGCCTGGACTCGAGGATGCAAATGCTGTGATTATCCGAGTTAGTGCTGCATTTTATGATGTGTTTCCAAGGCAACTGGAAATTCAGAAGACCACAAACACACACACACGGTCCTTTTCTTCTGCGACCTTATCCTTCAGTACACAGGTAAACACTCTCAGTGACATTATCAACCTGTTCGAACGCTCATCTGAACAGTCCCCACTATCCCCTCGCACGGCTGCCAGCAGCCTGAGTGGGTAATTGCCCCCTTTGAAGGCTGTAAAACCCAACCAGCTACACAATCAGGTTTGCTTTTGTTTCCTCCCCCCTCCGCCACCTCGACCTGCTTGGATGGGAGTGAAACCAGAGAGGCTGCAAAACCAAAAATAGGGATTTTGAACAAAAGGGGAAAAAAAAGTAGCGGTGGTTTGATGCTTTCAGGAAACAAGGTTTTATTTTCTGGGAGGGACGAGGGAGCTGTGCCAGCAGTGGGAGGAGAAGAAAAGTTTGAGAAAGGGAAAGAGGGGAATGAGGAAGGATAGACTCATAGAACAACCAGGTTGGAAGAGACTCATCGGATCTTCTAGTCCAACCATTCCTATCAAACACTAAACCAAGTCCCTCAAGACCTCATCCAGACGTCCCTTAAACACCTCCAGGGAAGGGGAATCAACCACCTCCCTGGGCAGCCTATTCCAATGCCCAATGACCCTCTGTGTGAAGAACTTCCTCCTAATCTCCAGCCTAAATCTTCAAGGAGGTGCATGGAGGAAGCAGTGATGGATCGCAGGTGTCACACCTGGTGCCCTCCTGGGAAGGCTCCTTGGCTGGTTTTGTTTGGGGTTCATGGGATTAACTGTCATTTAAAATAATCTGCCAAGTGGGAATTTTCTCATGGAGTTTGGCTTTCCTTCTGGGGACTGTCAGTACAGGTGTCGTGGTAGTATTTGGGTGTGGGGAGACCAGAAAGCGGGGAGATGGCAGCGCTGGGAGCCTGCTTCTGGCTTAGGGCAGCTCCTGGAGGGCTTGTGGGAGAAGCTGGTGTTTGGTTCTTGTGCAACCCGCCCATGGCACCAGTTCATCTGCATCATGCAGAGGTGGCTCACTGCAGAGCATTGCCAGACTGGAGTCCTCTTGAGCAGGCTTTGCTGTTTTACTCTGCTATGCTCTGTATGAATTTGAGGACAGAAAGTATTGGATCAACACCAACACAGAAGGGAGGGAGGGGTCTGCAACAGCCCAGGCTGAGATTTCATAAATTATGTGGAAAATAATTTTAGGTTAAACCTGCAAGGCACTCTCTTCTGGTCCATCTCAGCTTTTACTTAGCCAGCACATAAGGGGCTTTAGTTTGGAGGTGACAAAGTAGATATAACCACAATCAGTTAATGAAATATAGTTTTCTGTCAGCTGTAGATTAGGTATTACAGTTAACTCAGTGAAATGGCTCCACCTCACTGAGAAAAAGCAAGATAGGAGTGTTTGATAGGAACGGTTGGACTCGATGATCTGATGGGTCTCTTCCAACCTGGTGATTCTATGATTCTATGAAAACAGCATTTCCCCTCCAGTGCACTCATAAGTTCAGAAACCTCTCCTCTCTCTCTTTTGACTGCCCAAGAAACTGCTGCTTTGGGTTCATTGTGGGCACCCTGGGCAGTAGCAAGGTCTTGCACTGAGCTTAGATTATATGCACTGAGATTAAAATAAGAAGAATAATGTCCTGCTTCGCTGCTCACGCCAGTCTTTGCTCTGTTGAAGCGCAGGAGGAGGGACGCTCTCAGGGCTGTCGTAGGTTTTAACCTTACTGGTTTTTTCCTTCCTCTTTCAGAGGGTCTGGCAGTGGGAGTTGGATTTGGGGCTATTGGAAAATCAGCGTCTGCGACCTTCCAAAGTGCCAGGTAAGCCACAACGCTGCTTCTGGTGTTCAGGGTCAGGTTGGATGGGGCTTGGAACAACCTGATCCAGTGGGAGGTGTCCCTGCCTATGGCAGGGGGGTGGAACTGCATGGGCTTTGAGGTGTCTTTCAACCCAAATCATTCCGTGATTCTGGTGTTGGCAGCCCCAGTGTTGCCCCCAAGCTACCGGGCAAAACCTTTTGTGCTTCTCTCCAGGTCTGGTGTGAACCTGGGGAGGATAATTCAACTTCTCCAGACTGCCAGGAGGGGATTTGGGCTTCAGATCCATTTTCAGCTCAAGCAGGAAAAAATCCTGAGCGTTACAGGGTAGCTGACAGCAGGGAGAGCCCTGCCGCTTCCCCACATCCAGCCTCTTCCCCTAGCTGAGCTGAAACTGGGCTGACTGGGAGCATTGCTAAAGAAATGGGAGAAAGGATGAAGTGCGGTGGGAAACGGAGCTGGAAGAGCTGCCTCAGTTCTGGAAGAGCTGCTGGCACCTCTTTGTGGCTGCCTGGCAAACAGCACTCTCCTGCTGAGGCTCTTCCAAGTGCTGTGACCGAATGCTTTTCTTTTTCTCTTGGAATTTTTCACCCGAGGCTCGTGGCACACCGTGTTCTCTTTGCTCTTTGTTTACCAGGCCCACATTGTAATTTGTGTTCTTTGGACACAAAGTGTGTTCGATCTGTGAATAACCTAATCAGCCCTTATGGCTCGTGGATGAAAGTGCTGGTCTGTCTCAGCCACCTTGTTTCCTTCCTGGTGTTAACCATGGGGTCATCCATTGATTCCATGGGGCCCCAGGTCTGGTTTTGGAGCCGTCCAGGTTGTCCAAGCCCTTCTCTGACCAGGCACAAGCTGAGGTAGGATCTTACAAAAACATAAACAAAACCTTTTGTACTGGATGCCCTGTTACATCCCTGGCTGATGGGTGACCCAGTCCGACAGCACTGGGTGCGCTGCCCCAGGCGCTTCAATCGCAACCGGTGCCGCCCAGATTTGTGGTGAGAAAAGCAGCCTGCACCAGCCCTAGGCTCCACGTTTCTCCAGCCTTTTGAAATAAATAAAAGGCTCTTCATAAATTCTACAGGGGCACTAGAGATGCTCAAACAAAAGGACTGTTTTTCATCAGCTGCTTGGGAGAAGCTAAGAAGCCAGAAGCAGCTGGTTCTTTCTCTGTATTTACAACAGCATTAATCATGTTAGATGAAAGGTGGAGTCTATACCATGAAAATACCAATGCAAATTTAGTCAGCTGCGTAAGGAGGCGATACGACTTCGTTGCCATCAATCTGTCATTGCCAAAAATCGGTCAGTGTAGCCACTCTGCTGCGAAGCTGTTTGGAAATATCCAAGAGTAAAATGTTAGCTGGCGAATTTTTGTTATGTAGGCTTAAAAAATAGCAGTGGAATTATACTCGATGTGAGGTACTGTGAGAAATGGAGCTAAATCTTTTGATACATCTGAAGGGGAAATTGCTCCTTGGGCAATCTCAGCTTTTGGGGACACAGTGGTTGTGTCCATTATTTAGAAACAGCCTTGTAATGGACCAGTTGTGTGACTCAGTTTACCTCTGTCATTCTGCTTCTTCTTCCCTCTGGGTGTGACTAACCCTGTTAGCACCGAGCTGAGCCAGAGCTGGGGTGAGCTGCCTCTCGGGAAGACTTAGTCCTTCAAACCCTGACTTGAGCCAAAGTATTTATGAATGCTCTGATGCGCTCAGAGCCCAGGCTAGAGATGCAGATGCCTGGGGATGCTTGCAGTGGCTGGTAGGTGTTTTCAGGGCTGGCTGTGACTTGCTAGCCAGAGGACCCTCTGCACTGCCTTGTGTGTGATGAATAAATGCTGGTTTGCTTGGGGAATCGCTGCCTCATTGCATAGCTCCCAGTGGGGCTAAATCTCGTCAAGAGCCTGAATTTGTTCCAGCTCCCGTTAGGGCTCTGGTGAGAACACGGCTGTGCTGTATCCCGAAGGGTTGATTTCAGAGCCACAGGCTTTGCAAATAAGCAGCGTGTTTGCAGAGCGACAATTAGGAAGAAGGGGAGAGCACCAGCCGCTCTGCAAAGTGCAGCAGTGACGTCTGAGCGTTGCAAGCAGCCAGGTGCTGCTCTGGTCTAGTTGGTGTGAGGAAGCTCTCCGGGGAACCCCTGCGCACCAGAGCAGCTCAAGAATGGGTGTTACTAGAGGGTCCCTGCCTGCCTCAGTTGACCACCCTGGTTCCCAGCACTTTGCCTTTTTCACGTAGCTCAGCCACGCTCCCAGCTTTGTTTGAGTGAAGGTTAATACCCTGCTGCTGATAACTTGCAGAGATCCTGCAAGGCTTTTCCTAGGCTGAGGACTTTCCCCCGTGCTGGTGGTCGGAAGTTTTCTAGGTCTGCTGTGAAGCTCATGCCTTGGTCGTGCACTTCGGGCTGTGCTAGTGTACAGCCCAGACCTGGCTGAGCATGGGGAGGGACTCTTGTTGGGTTTTGAAGCTCAGTGGGACTTGATGTGCTGCAGACAGGGCTGGATTGGAGCTGCGATGGCCAGTGAGCACTGACATGGGTGCTGTAAGCAGAGTCGTGCAAGCGTAGACCTGCAGCTGATGGTCCAAGTCATGGACACTTTGAGGTTTGGTTAAAACCCAAACCAGGATGATTAGGAAGTCGGGTGGGATTCTCACCTTTTAAAACACTCGGTGTTTTGCATGTGCTGGCTTCACCTCTGCCAATCCTTGACTCTCTAGGTTCTGGTAAGGTCCTTCCCTTACCTCTGTGCTGGAAGGATCAGGCCCTCTGGGCTCCTCCATCCACCTCAATCTCCCCGAGTATCTCAGTGCTGCCTGCGCTCGTCTGCGTTTCTTTGCTGCCACCGGGTGTGCAGGCTCAGTTCCTGCGATCTGTCTCCTCTGCAGCTCCTCTCTGCCAGTGCGAGAGCTTGCCCTTGGATTGCAGCTCCCCAGCTTGTAAATCGTTACATTTCTGACTTGCAGTGTGGGGAGAATCCACCTGATTTGGTGTGTCAGAGGATGCTGGTGAAATGTGGTCCCATGCCTGAGGAAGGTGTGGTCTCAGCAGTGGGGCTGCATCTTCCTTTTCATGTGTGGGTAGTGGATATCAGTGATCTTTTGTCTGGGCAGCATGCTCCAGCCTTTCTTGGGAGTTTCATGACAGTTTTGACAGGGCTGAGGGCAAGCTAATGTCTGCTTTTGAGGCATTTCCCATCGAGAATTGAGCTGCTGCTCATCCTCAGGCAGGAGCAGGCTGCCACGGAGCATCCCTCGCTGCCACAGAGCATCCCTCCCTCCCTGGTGCAGCACTGTGTTTTGCCTGCCCAGTTCCTTACAGGGATGAAAACATCAGAAAATCCCACAGGCTGGAAAAAAATACTGTGGTGACAGAAAAGGAGTGAGACCCAGAATGAGTGTGTTTGGAGGAGCAGTGCCCGGAGTGGGGCGGCACACGGAGCCAGGAGGGGAAGGTCCCATCCAGATGTGAACAGGGAGGCATGAGCCTCTCCTGGCTGCCTTCCAGGCAGGAAGGTAAAGAGAAGGGCAGCTATGTCTTAAAAAAGCTATTTTACCTCCCCCTCTTTGCTCACTGTGCATGGGGGGAGGAAACCTTCTCCACCTTGTGTGGCTGATTTAACAGGAACCAGATGGGGCTGGAGCTGCTGAGATCAAGATGGGCTGAGTTTGCACGTCCCGCGGCTGCTCTGGGGATGCAGAGCAGGTAGGGGTGCAGGCAGGGGGACAACCAGGGCCATCCAACACTGGTGCACTTTTTCAGTGGCTTCCCCAGCGCTGGATGTAGGGAAAGGGGCAGGGGTAGGTCTCTGCTGCTGGACGTGCTCTGCATGTCTCCATCTGTTGGGTCCATGGCACAGAGGAGTAGCATGTGTCACAGTGCTTTCCATCTCTCCAAGTCCCTGCTGTGTCTCTTAGAAAACAAAAACACCCACAGTAAACCCTAGGGCTACCCTGAGCCCATCATCCATCATAGCTTAGAGAAGAGGAGGCTGAGAGGAGACCTCATTACTCTCTACAACTACCTGAAAGGAGGTTGTAGAGAGGAGGGAGCTGGGCTCTTCTGCCAAGGGACAGGGGACAGCACAAGAGGGAATGGCCTCAAGCTCCGCCAGGGGAGATTTAGGCTAGAGATTAGGAGGAAGTTTTTCACACAGAGGGTCATTAGGCATTGGAATAGGCTGCCCAGGGAGGTGGTTGATACCCCTTCCCTGGAGGTGTTTAAGGGACAGGTAGATGAGGTGCTGAGGGACATGGTTTAGTGTTTGATAGGAATGGTTGGACTCGATGATCTGATGGGTCTCTTCCAACCTGGTTGTTCTATGATTCTATGATCCCATGAAGGTTGTGCCGATGATGCTGGGCAGCTACAATGTGGGGTCCAGGACTGGCAAGAGAGGACATCCTCTGGATCCCCTCTGGACCGTGTCCCTTTCCTTGGGACCAGCCTCAATGCTGCTATGTTGGCGCCCAGGAGCCTTTAGAATCATAGAATCACCAGGTTGGAAAGGACCCACTGGATCATCGAGTCCAACCATTCCTATAGATCATTAAACCGTGTCCCTCAGCACCTCATCCACCTGTCCCTTAAACACCTCCAGGGAAGTTGACTCAACCCCATCCCTGGGCAGCCTCTGCCAGTGCCCAGTGACCCTTTCCTTTAGCATCTACACCCCCCACGTCCCCTACACACTCAATGGGAGCTTGTGCCTTGGCCAGGAACACGAGAGCAGGGAGGGAGATGGCGTCCTTGGAACCTGTCTTTGTTTTTCCTCCCCATCAGCTGCTCTTCCTTTGAGAATCAGCACCAGGGGCTGGTTATCCCCTCCCTGTTCAACCTGGTGGTTTGCTGGTGCCTTTACACGATTCTTGGGCTTAGGGGGTGCCTGGCGGTGTCGGGGAGCAGAGGAGGATTCTAGGAGAGAGCAGGGATGTAGGAACCTGGTTCTGCTTCTTAGCCCCTTATAAATCCCCAATGTGCTGTTTTTTTCCTTCAAGCAGGAGGCAGCTTGTAATCATGCTGTGTGCAAGCGCACAAAAGCCAAATCCATTTTCTTGTGGAGTGTTGATTTTTTTCCGGCGATTTTTTTTCTGTCAAAGAGGAAATTCACCGTAAAATTAATTTCCTTGATCAGGATTTTGGGATCGCCTGAACATACCTGCATTATACTGTAGAAAAGTGCTCCAGAAGGCCTGTGCCAACAATTTTGCTTTTGACAGGAGTAAAATTTGGGAGCGTCTTTAAGATACAGATCCACTGCCCTGAGGAGGCAGATGGAGGCTAAAGGCTTTGCCTCTGGATGGCAGCGGGAGGGAGGTAGAGGCTGGTTGCAGGCAATAAGTATCTGCAAATCCAACTCGAACATAAAAGATGAAATAAAACACAGATGGGCTCTTTCCACACTTTTCCTCCCCAAAACTGTATCGTGCATTTGTGTTTTTAAGTTCACCTTTTTTTACATCGATTGAAAGCTCAGTTCCCTGCTGATGGCCAGGAAAGCAGGGGTGGTGGGATTGATCCCCAGGCTCTGGGAGCACACTGGCTGGTTGTGGAGCAAGAGCCACTCTCATCCCTGGTCCCTGCTCCTCTCCCGTCTGACACTAGGTGGTAACATCCATGCTCCTATCAGCCTGTGCTCAGCAGATCTGGTGCTGGTTCCTGCTCCTGCACCTTTTCAGGGCAAGGTTTGGAGCTGACAGGACTCCCAAATGGGGCTTTTTCT
Organism: Coccyzus lansbergi; assembly: GCA_033558105.1. Classification (NCBI taxonomy): domain Eukaryota; kingdom Metazoa; phylum Chordata; class Aves; order Cuculiformes; family Coccyzidae; genus Coccyzus; species Coccyzus lansbergi. Next base: position 1,324,322 of record JAUMJK010000251.1, on the reverse strand, counting down.
GCTGGCAAAAGGCCTAGCAGAGAGCTGCTCTCTTGAATGTGAGAAAATGTTCAAATAAGCAAAGCCAATATCAAACTGAATTCCTTCCAGTTCTAAAAGGGACTAGAGGAAAGCTGGGGAGGGGCTCTTGACAGGGAGTGCAGGGACAGGACAAGGGGGAATGGTTTTAGGCTGAAAGAGGGGAGATTGAGATGAGATTTTTAGGAAGAAATGTTTTCCTGTGAGGGGGGTGAGAACTGGCCCAGGTTGCCCAGAGCAGTGGTGGCTGCCCCATCCCTGGAGGGGTTCAAGGCCAGGCTGGATGGGGCACGGAGCAACCTGAGCCAGTGGGAGGTGTCCCTGCCCATGGCAGGGGTGGAACTGGATGGACTTTGAGGTCCCTTCCAACCCAAACCCTTCTGTGATTCTATGAAATGACTTTGAGCAGGTGTTATATATAAAGGACTAAAAGCTTGAAAAATAGAAGTGTTTTGTTAAGCCATGGGTGGTCTGGGCACCGGGTCCTCACAGAATATGGTTGATGCAAATAATTCAGAGGGGTTAAAAATGGTGCAAGCAATTTTTTTGGCAAAGGTCTGGTTTAGGACGAAGCTGTGAGTGTATTGAGAGGTTGGGGCTGTGGGGTAGCAGTTGCTGTGTCTGGTTTAAAGCAGAGGGAGCTGGAGGGGGGATCACTGTTCATGGTGATGGTTGGTGGCAGCATTTCCTGGGTGACTGGGGAGCGATTTCTGGGTTGCGATGGATCCCCTTTAGCAGCTGTAGCAGTTGGAGAGAGAGCTGGTGGCATCCAGACAGGGAGCAGAGGTGCCTCCCCTGCTGTTGGTGTCACCCCTTCTGCATCCTCTTTTCCTAAACATAGCACTGCCAGGGCTGGGACCCTCCTGTGTGAGGTGGACCTGCACCCTGTGAGCTTTTCTCACCTACACCCCAGCTCCTAGGCGTAGAGATGGATCCTGGACAGATTCCTCCTCCCCATCGGCAGCACTGGGGCAATCAAATGATAGGATCACCAGGTTAGAAAAGACCCATCGGATCATTGAGTCCAACCATTCCTATCAAATACTAAACCATGTCCCTCAGGACCTCGTCCACCTCCAGGGAAGGGGACTCAACCCCCTCCCTGGGCAGCCTGTTCCAGTGCCCAATGACCCTTTCAGTGAAAAAATTTTTCCTAATGTCCAGCCTGAACCTCCTGTGGAGGAGCTTGAGGCCATTCCCTCTTGTCCTGTCCCCTGTCCCTTGGGAGAAGAGCCCAGCTCTCTCCACAACCTCCTTTCAGGTAGTTGTAGAGGGCAATGAGGTCTCCCCTCAGCCTCCTCTTCTCCAGGATAAACACCCCCAGCTCTCTCAGAAGCTCCTCTTGTTCTCCAGCCCCTTCACCAGCTTCATTGCTCTTCTCTGGATTCGGTCTAGAGCCTCAACATCCTTCTTGTGCTGAGGGGCCCAGAACTGAACACAGGATTCAAGGAGCAGTCTCACCAGTGCTGTGTCCAGAGGGAGAATAACCTCATGGCCCTGCTGGCCACGCTGTTTCTGATCCAAGCCAAGATGCCCTTGGCCTTCTTGGCTACCTGGGCACACTCTTTGTTGCATCCTCTTCTACAAACTACATGTAATGTTTTGTCCCGAGTCTGAACCTTGTGGATGGGGGGAAGTGCATGGTTTTGTGGGTGTCGTGTTTAACTAGGAATTGCCCTTCCCCAGCATAGCTTGACTTGCAAAGTGCTTTTGATGCTGGTGGAACATTGCCTTGTGGCACCGGAGCTCCCACTGGCAGCCCACCTGCCCCAGCTATTTCCTGAGTGAAAGCTCCTGTTTAGGGCAGCTGGGGAGCGGGTGTGAGTGTGGAAGTGATATAAACAGATATGTTTTTTCCCCCCCAATGATGATGGTGATGTTTCCTCCACTGCAGTACAATGGTTCCCATTCATCAGCCCTTTTGCTGGGAATGCTGGCCTTGTTTTGATCTGTTGTGCCCACAGATTGTTTCCTGTCCAGCTTTGGTAAAACATACAGAAAAGAGGCTTCGAGTTGACAGGCAGACTTTGACTATGGCTTGGAAAATATTATTTCATGGGACAGCCTGTGCCTCCCACGCTGTGTCTCTGAGGCTGAGAAAAAAAAATAGGCTTGATTAATGTACGGAGATTGAAACCAGGCAAAAATTTTATACTGTGTTTTCTTTGAATGAATGGAAATCATTGTGGTCTGAGAGACAGCAGAAGACACACTGGGTTTTTCTCTCCTTACACACACATGCAATCTCTGCCTCTTGCTTATGAATAGATCCACAGTGGAGCTAATAAAGAGGTTGCTTGGGCAGGATCAAAATGTGAGGTCGAATCCTGACCTCTATATCAGATCAAAGCCGTGAACAAAATGCCTCATGGAAAAAAAATCCCACCTATGGGCGGTAGGGGAGGTGGGGCTGGCTGGGGGTTTCCACCTTTCCCCAGGATCCCAGATAAATGTTCCTGCTGCAGCCAGGGTGCTCCTGCCTGGGGCGCAGCGCAAAGCCTGCTTACAAAACAAAACTGTTGGAAGATGCTTATTAAGCACCTTTTAATTAGCGTCTCCTGAAGGCAGATGTTTAATACAAAGTGAGAATTAATGAGCTGGGTAGGTTTCTTGAGGGCTTTTCTTTAGTGAGGGGTAGAGATGGTACCAAGGTGCCTTTTCAGCTTGTTGGTGCTCTGGAAAAGAAATTGGTCTGGAAAGGCTCCATGAGCAGCAGAACAGAACTGTGGCTCCTCAGCTGCTGCATTTCTCATCATGGCTGTTTAACCTCAGCAGCAATGGCTGAAGAGATGGAGAGGAGTCTCCTGCTGATGGTGACAGCAGATGTCCCAGTCCCCGTGTGTGAGTGTGCAGATTGGCTTCTCCATCCTGAGGCCTTTCCCAGCAGTTTCTTTTGTCTTGGATGAAGCTTCCTGGTTCCCATTTGAAGTCCTGGCAGGTGCTGCAGGACTGCTTTGGTGCGCTTTGTGGTGTAGGTGAGATCTCATGGAGTGGACCCCAGTGTGAGGCCAAAAGGAGGATGACCATGGCCTACGAAGTGTCTTAGCCTCCCTTCCCACTCCATATCCTCGAGAAATGCACACACCACCAACAGACAGAAGACAGACTGACCACAATGTCTTGGCTTCATCCTCTCTCCAAGAAAAATTATCATCTGCATGGATAATGAAGTCAGCGTGACACCAAACACCACAGCGTGTCCGACCTCTCCTGGAGCAGCTCTGGAGCTACCGAAGGCTCCTGGTATCTTGCATGACTGTGTTTGTGGAACAGGCAAAAAAACCAGTGGCCTGCAGTGTTTGTATTGAGCTGCCTTCAAAGCTACCAGATGTTTTCCACACCAGGAAGACATTTGTTCTCCTGCAGTGCCTGGATAGTCCCTTGTCCTGCCGATGAACCTGCTTCCCGTTTTGGTGCAGTGCTGAGGAGTTAAATTTGGGAACTTGCAGCGCTTTGCTGCTCAGTTCCTGTTGGGAAGAGGCACGAGTAGGGAACAGAGACCTTGTTTTCCAATTCTGGGATTGGGAGCAGAGCTCAAATGGTTTTCTGGTCCTTAAAGACATAGCTTGGCTTGGTCACAGCAATCCAGGATGCTGGAGACTGGGTTCAGAGTAAGTTTAAATCTGTGGAGGAGACTTTCCCAATGCAAACCAGGTCTCTGGATCCCAGCAAGGACCTTCACCTGCTGGAGTGCCACAGGCCCTTGGGCGATGGATGGGTGGTGGGAAAGTGCTTTGTGTCTCACTGTTGATGTGAGGGGAGCCATGCCAAGCCCACCTGGCAAAGGGAACAGATTTTGGATCGGGAGCTGCTGTCAGGCAAAGCTCCAGCTGGGAGAGCAGCTCCTCAGTAGTTCTTGGCAGCAAACTGCGCCTTGAACGGTTTACTTTGGCCTCACAATGCTGGTCCTGCCTCCTGCCAGTCCGCGGGAGGTCAAGGTGGGTCCATTCCTCAACCTCCATGCACGGCGCAGGTTTAGGGTTCAGCTCTGGGGCTGAGGAGCAGCAGGCAGCTGCCCTTTTTGGAGGATGCTTTTTTTGACTCTGGGTCTTGAGAACAGGCACCTTGCAGGCTGAGGGTTACTTTGCATTGCATGGCTGTTTAGAGGCAGCTGCTCTTTCTGAGGCAGGTGGATATCAGAGGTTACCCTCAGCTGGTGGTGCTGTTGGGGAGCACGTGGAGATACCAAAGAAAGAATTGTGGAGCTGCACTCTGGCTGCTGGGGCCATTAGAAGAGCTGGGCAGGGGGTGAGAGAGATGAGGTGCATCTTCCAAAAGCAGCCACATTGTAGGATGTGGAAGACTTCTAGGGAAATTGGGTGCTTTGTGCTTTCCTGAAATTCAGAAACAGAAATTCAAGGTGCTCGAAGACAGCGCTTCTGCAGGGGAAACCTGCCCAAAGTGGTGCAGCCCATGGCAGAGCAGAATCCCTTGGGCTCTGTTGCTTTGTGTCTGCATGTTGGAGGCTTTACTCCACTGGTACCAGCAGGTTTGGTGGCAACACTTATTCCTCTTCTCTTGCCTGTCCTTTATCCCAAATGGGCTGTTTGAAAGCCTGTGGCAGCGCAGCCTCTGTTGGGGCCCAGCTCCTGCGGCTGGATGGGTGCTGCAGCTTTATTTATTGCTGGAGGACGAGAAGACCTCCCAAGTCAGCAGGGAGGTCTCCAAAGCCTGGCTGGGAACTGGGCTGCTGGCCGTGAATCCCTTGCCGGCTGTTCATGTTTACATCATCATTTGTATAAATAGTTTCCTCTCCTCTCTCACTTCTTCCTTCTCCCTTACTCAAGTGTCTAGACCAAGGAGGGGTTTTCGTTGATTGGTAATACTTGTGAGAGACAGCTGGCTTCTCAGACAACATCTGGCTCCATGGAAAGTCTGTGTAATGTTTGCTTTCTTCTCTTTGCGCAATAATCACTGCATCTGCAGATAGAGCATGACAGATGGGGTTGCCCAGAGAAGTTCTCACTTAAAGTTCTTCGGCTTCTCACCTCCACGGGAGAAGGATCTGCAGGGATCTGCCCAATCCTTTCCCCCTGGTGTGCTGTTGGCAGAGAGAGCGGTTTCTGGCCAAGCTACATCTGGGTGCAGCTGTGGCCAAGCAACCCATGGTGGCTTTGCAAGAGGAGAAGGCTTCATCTCTGCCTCTGCAAGAACCCATGAACTGTGGAAGGTGTGATACTTCCCAAGGGGCACAGCTCAGCCTGTGCCCTGTGTTGGAGGGGACACACTCATGGGTTTCAAAGCCACCGTGTCGGGTATCTGCATCATCTTCTGATGTTTTGCAGGAGAACTGCTGGGAGGGCTGCGCAGAGCCAGGTAGGACCATGGAGGGGTCTCAGGGCCAGCTCTCTGTGGTGGTCTAGGCTGTGGAAGAGGCTCTACATAGTCATAGAATCATAGAATCACCAGGTTGGAAGAGACCCATCGGATCATCCAGTCCAACCATTCCTATCAAACACTAAACCATGTCCCTCAGGACCTCATCCACCCGTGCCTTAAACACCTCCAGGGAAGGTGACTCAACCACCTCCCTGGGCAGCCTGTTCCAATGCCCAATGACCCTTTCTGTGAAAAACTTCCTCCTAATCTCTAGCCTAAATCTCCCCTGGTGGAGCTTGAGGCCATTCCCTCTTGTCCTGTCCCCTCTCCCTTGGGAGAAGAGCCCAGCTCCCTCCTCTCCACAACCTCCTTTCAGGTAGTTGTAGAGAGCAATGAGGTCTCCCCTCAGCCTCCTCTTCTCCAGGCTAAACACCCCCAGCTCTCTCAGCCGCTCCTCATAGGGCCTGTTCTCCAACCCCTTCCCCAGCTTTGTTGCTATTCTCTGGACTCGCATAGTGATGTGGTCACAGTGGAAAGGATGGCTTAATGGGGAGGTTAGCTGGGGTTGATGGTGCTAGGCTGTGCGAGTGCCTGCTCTTGAACCTGGTCCCCTCTCCTGCAGGGCAAATATCAGGTGTTGTTTCCTCCCTGGCCCCAAAAGCCCAAGCCTGGCACTCGTATTCTCTGGGACCTTATTGCAGAAGTCTCTCCTGCTCCAGCTTTGATCTGCAAAGTGTACCCCTTTGGTTCCTGCTCACCTTAAAATGAAAGAGGGCAAAGAAAAAGCAGAGAAAGAAAAAGCCATATTATCCATGTTTATCTTATCAAGATAATGCCAAACAAGGCTCACTTTGAACACCAGCTTCCGTCTGTCCAGCCCTAGTGGCCTGTTCCTCTCTCTGGCAGCCTGGTTTAAAAATAAACCCTCCCAGGAGGGGAAACAATTTGAATGAAGACATTGTTACTGTACACGATGCGATAATCGGGCTTTTTACAGCTACCCTGTTAGTAAATTGTTTAGATCCAGGTTTTCAGCTGCGTAAAGGAGTCACTTGGGTTCCCACTCTCTCCCTGCATATTTTAGCAGTGATGTTGCAGGGGAAGGAAGAGGAGAAACTATTTCAGTGCTTTTAATTTTGCTAATAGTCCCAATCAGGCTGAGAGAGCTGGGGTTGTTTAGCCTGGAGAAGAGGAGGCTGAGGGGAGACCTCATTGCTCCCTACAAGTACCTGAAAGGAGGTTGTGGAGAGGAGGGAGCTGGGCTCTTCTCCCAAGTGACAGGGGACAAGGTGAGAGGGAATGGCCTCAAGTTCCACCAGGAGAGATTCAGGCTTGACATCAGAAAAAAAAAAAATCACAGAAAGGGTCACTGGATGCTGGCAGAGGCTGCCCAGGGAGGTGGTTGAGTCACCATCCCTGGAGGTGTTTAAAAGACAGGTGGATGGGATGCTCAGGGACATGGTTTAGCCGTTGATAGGAATGCTTGGACTCGATGATTCTGTGGGTCTTTTCCAACCTTGTGATTCTGTGAATGTGGACATGCAGGACACGTTTGGGAGCCCCCCTCTGTGCAGCCCTGCCAGGCAGCCAGCTCTGCTTGGTGGGAATGAGTAGGATGCTGAGCTCCGTCACGATGTGACTGCAGGCAATGAAAGAAGATGAAGAAAACATGTTTGTACATTTATCTATCCGTGTAGCTGGGCTTTGATTCCCTTCAGGTTCTTTTCACTCCTTAGCAGGGAAAAATGGTGTCTTATTAACTACACTTACTCTTCTTCCCTTGCTTTGCTTGAGGCTTTTCTTCTCATGCGCAATTGGTGGCTGCCTGGCTCTGGAAGGCAAGACACAAAACCACCTGAAAAAATCCCTCCCTGAGCCATTCCCCTGCCCTAATGTGTTATTTGCACTGAGATCTCAATGGCAGAGAAAATTCTTTTATGTGTGAAATGTGCTTACGATCAGAAGATTCCTACATAGGGAGAGGGATGGCATTTTTGCACGAAGCTATAAACATTAATTGGCAAGTATTATTAGGAATTTTTATAGGTGGGCAATAATCCCAGCCCTGCTTTTAGACCACCCAGCTTCTGTGTTTGCTTAATTTTATAAAAAGTATTATAATAACCTTTATAAGGTTCTATATCTCTCTCCAGCTTTAGCCCTACCTGAGATCAGTGCAGCCACATCGTTAAATCCGGCTTCATTTATGGGTGTGCCTATATGAATACCTAAAAACCGTAAATTTTCTGCAGCCAGATACTGTTTAAAAAAGAGTTAACGAGGTCTCACATAGGGTATTTAAAAATAGATGCTTCCGACTTATAGGGTCTTAACCAAAACCTCCTGGTGATGCTTGGAGTTGGAAGGTGCTGCCAGGGAAGGACATTCACAGAATCACAGCATGGTTCGGATTGGAAGGGACCTCAGGAGATCATCCAGTCCAACCACCCTGCTAAAGAAGGGTCATGTTCATGGATTCTGCTCCAAAATGGAGACATTTCTGTCCAAGCTGTCACCTTCAGAAGCTAGATCTGACGAGGTGCGAGCTCTTGCTGTCTCTGCAAATTCTGCTTTTTATGGTCGTTGCTGTTCTGCTTGTAATGGTTTGGTGGGATTTACAAGGTGCCTTGGAGCTGGGTGACTGCAGGGTTTGGGTTGACCCTTAATGATGCAGAACTTTTCTGCAAATATGATTCTGAAGAGGGAAATCAATTCATTCTGAAGTGGGTAACAGCAATGATGAGGTCCTGCAGCTCTGCGTGCTGCTTGTCTTCTGAATGGGGAAACTGAGGCAGCTCTGTTATCTGAGAATGGGAAGGGATGTTTTTGTCCATTAACAAGTATCTGTTAACTTTTTAGCTAGGTAGACCCCTAAATGTGCAAGTGGGATTTTGCATATGTGACGGATTCTGCCTTCTGTTATGTGCCATGAGGCAGGACAAGGGCCTGGATCTCCTACACAGGTGGTTTGGCAGGGAGTGAACTCAGGGCCTGGTGACATCTCCTGCTCATTTTCTAGGTACCAGCTTTGGAGAGCTGGAGCTGATCAGGCTTGGCCAACACTGGCTGGATCCTGCTCTCACCGGTTGTGTTCACGCTCTTATCTGGCAGTGGGAGGAAGCTCCAAGGCTCCCTGAGCCTTTCCTCCTGCACAGCCGAGGTCAAAACATGGTGAAAGAGAGAAAAAGAGCAGGAACACATGGAGTTCATGAAACGTGTCTTTGTGCTTTCCACATCGGAGTTGTGAACTTTTACCCTGTGCATGAGTCTGACTCATAAATCAAACAGTTGCATAAATAACTGGGCAGATAAGAATAAGGATTTTAAAACTCCAGAGGAATAAATAGCCCCTAGACAATGGGACCCCTTCGTGCGATCCGACTGTAGATACACGCTTGCCGTAATGAAACTCTGACCGCTGGCCAGCCACACGCAGCTGCTCTTTCTAGCAATTACTGCCCACCCTGGCTGACACCGAGATTTTGAACTTGCTCTTGCCAGCAGCTGCTCGGACTGGGGCAAGGCTGGGCAGGGGTGTCTAGACTCATCTCCTTTTGGCTGAGCCCCTCCTGGCTTTGCTGAGATGGCAGGGAGATGCCACAACCCTGTGGGGCATCCGAGCTTGGGCTGCAGCTCTTGGTACCCAGTGTGATGTCCCTCACTTGCATCCAGTCTCTTGTGGGATGTTCTTGCATCCTTCACCAGCTGCATCTCAAGGCTTGCCTACCTTCATGTGCCAGTCCCCAATTTCCTTGGCCAATTAAGCTGTAACAATGAATTGGTGGTTTGCATGGGAAGGTTTTAGAGAATCACTCCTCCTGGGGGAGTGCAGAAGGATTCAGCAACCTGAGATGCAGGTTGATCTGAGCTTTGTGTTTTCTGTCTGTTGAGCTGGGATTTGGGAGGGGAGGTAGGACAGGACCTCTGTGCTTGGACGAGTCTAGCTAAGATGCGTGTGCTGCAGGTGGTAGGCAGAGCAGTCTTAACACGCAGCAAGTTGGGTTTTAGCTCAGTGATGTAACCTGAAGATGGAACCAGCTTGGGCACGTGCATGTGTTTGGGTGCTTCATAGAACCATAGAACAACCAGTTCGGAAGATGACCCACCGGATCATCGAGTCCAACTGTTCCTATCCTTCATGCACAGAACCATCCCCATTACCTTGATGTGCGGGTTACAGCTGGATAGGTGGCATGAGGACCTTGCTGTCCTGACCACCCAAACCCTTCCTGAGCTGAGGTTTTGGCAGCCCAGGCCTGGGCTTGTTTGGCACCGATGGGGAAAGCTGGAGAACTTCTCACTTTTCAGGTAGAGTTCACATGCTGGCTACTGCAGTCAGAGGAGAGAGCAGGTTTTATGACTTTGAACTTAGTATACGCACCTCTGGGATAAATTAAGGGTAAAATTTCCTAAAACTGTAAATGTTTACTGCGTGCGGATCCAGAGCGGTGTATATTTAAGGCTGGCAGAGGTCCAGGCAAGCAGATGTGACACAGACCAGGCGGCACTGCTTAAGAACCCAGAGACTAAATGGGAAGAGGGAGGGAAGAGGTAGGAAGAAGGGTGGAAGTGGTTTCCAAGGAGTGGCACCAGAAAGGCCAAGCACCAGGGGAGCAGGCATTGCTTTTGTTGGGATGTGCTTACCGTGTGTGGCTCTAACAGAGACCCACCAGGAGCTTCTCTGTTCCCAGGAGCAGGCTGGCGGGTGACTTGTGCACAGGTTATGTCACTGCGCCACGGTGCCCGTCTTTGTCTTGTGCTTTTCCAGTTCTCTTTGGAGATGGATGTCCATGCGACTGTCCAGCCTGTTCCAGCCTCCTGATCTCTGAAGCTCTTCCCCTGGTTTACACTCGAAGTTCTTTCCTGCTGCTTCTCTTCTGCTTTTTTTCCCTTTCACAGATGTACTGGCTCTTTGGTGCCGTTTGGAAAGCACCTTGCTGGTGACATGGTTTGGATGGGGGCTCTGCTGTTGACTTCTGAATGAACACAGGGTGCCTACTTTTTTTGGATTTCATTCAGGTGTAATTTCTGATCTGTCTGTATGTCTGCCTAACAAAACCAGGCAGTACCTACCAGCCTGGTTTGTATCTTTTCGAGTGAGGAGGAGACCTGAGGGCTTTCTGTTTCAAGATATTGTGTGATGGGCTGCACGCACAGCATCCCCTGCCTGGGATGGGATCTCACGCTGCACCCGCAGCCTGGGCTGGGGCCGCGTGTAGCATCTCCTGTACGGGCTGGGGCTGCATCCAGCATCCTCTGTGCAGGGTAGGTTTCCACCTTGCTCAGTGCATTTCTGTGTCCCTGTGGGTAAAAGGGCTGGTGGCTGTGCTCAAGATGAGGAGGCATGGTAGGTTTATATCCACTTTTTTTTTAATGTGGCTTGAATATTTGAGATAAATACTTGAATACTATGTTCAGCTCTGGGCCCCTCACCACAAGAAGGATGTTGAGGCTCTGGAGTGAGTCCAGAAAAGAGCAATGAAGCTGGGGAAGGGGCTGAAGAACAGGCCTTATGAGGAACAGCTGAGAGAGCTGGGGGTGTTTATCCTGGAGAAGAGGAGGCTGAGGGGAGACCTCATTGCTCTCTCCAACTACCTGAGAGGAGGTTGTGGAGAGGAGGGAGCTGGGCTCTTCTCCCAAGTGCCAGGGGACAGGACAAGAGGGAATGGCCTCAAGCTCCACCAGGGGAGAATTAAACTGAACATTATGAAAAAAATTTTCACAGAAAGGGTCATTGGGCATTGGAATAGGCTGCCCAGGGAGGTGGTTGATTCCCCTTCCCTGGAGGTGTTTAAGGGACGGGTGGATGAGGTGCTGAGGGACATGGTTTAGTGTTTGATAGGAATGGTTGAACTTGATGATCCTGTGGGTCTTTTCCAACCTGGTGATTCTATGATTCTATGAAAGATGCTCTATCAATAAAGTGCACACCTGTGGGAGTAACATCCCCCCACCTTCTTGTGCAGATTTGGCCTTTAGAAGGCTGAGCACCTCAAACCAAATAGTCAGTAGGTGCCCTGTGTGCCTGTGGGTGGGTCAGGCTGCTGCTCAGGGTGGGAATGTGCTCTGATAGGCACTGGGGTGGTGGAAGGGTCTATTAGCACCCCTTTTACCCACACAGCTCCCTGTCCGCCTCCTTACGTGAGAGCCTCCCGTCCCAGCAGGACAGAGCGTCCCAGCAGCTGTGTTGAACAGGTAGGGCAGGTATGGGGAAACGCTCAGGGCCCTGCGCTCGCCTCAGAGCTCCTTCCCACCTGCGAGCCCTGATCAAACACCTCGATGGGCGGCCCGAGTGGGAGCCATGATGTAATCTTGGGAACCCAAAACAATCGGCCCTTTCATGGCAAGACGATAACAATCAAAACAGTATGTAAGGGCCTGCCATGCAAGAATACACATGCACATTATACACTGGAGGGAATTGAAAGCCGTAGTGAAAAGGGGCTTGTTAAGAATATGTAGCCTGCTTTCATAATCAGTTTGTAAAAGAATAGGCCCTTGAAAACAAGGGTTTAGGCTTATAGAAGGCTTTCTGTGCCTTGACCTTGCAAATATGCAGAGATGCCAACTTTTTTTTGAAAGTGAACTTGGAGTCTCCCAGCGTGGTGCCATAGCAGTTGGCAGGCGAGCTGGGGGTAGGAGGTCCAGCCCCGGTACGTTCCTGGGGAAAGCAGAGTCTTTTCCTCTTGCCACAAGGAGCTGGTCCTCAGTAGAGCTTAGGATGCCACCTTTTCTTCCTTAAAACTGCAGCACTGGGCTCTGCTGCAGGATGGGATCAGCCAACACAAAGGCAGAGCCATCCCAGCATCGCTGGCCCTTTGCAGATCTTGGCTCTACCTTTTAGTGGTTTTTCTGTTCCCAGCTGGAGAGGGTTATAGAGGATGTCACTGTCACCAACCCCATGATACAGGGGAGGAAGCTGAGGCAGAGAGCTAGGAGAGGTAACATGTCCAATGCATGTTGGCTCCTTGATATCCCTGATGGTTCCAAGAACATCTGAGTTATTATGCCCTAGCAGAGATTTTCAAGCAACAATCCCACGTTGGCCAGTGTACCTGTGGCAGAGCTGCTTATGGGGCACGTACATCCTCCGGCAGAGTCTGGGTTGGTTTCCCTATGGCTGCTTACTCTTTAGACCAATGCATGTTGTGTTTGTAGACTGGGGATGAGGCACAGGTTATTCCCCTTGTCTGCAAAATACCTCCTAGCTGGACACGGGTGCCCTGTCAAACAAGATGGGATCTGCTTCTAACACCTCTCTATCAGTTATTCCCCACTTTCCTCACTTCAGAGACCCTAATATCTCTAAACATTCCATTGTGATGATTGTCGCTGTGGCTGTGTCAGCTCGTCTCCCCGTCACTGTCTCCTCTGTGTCCTGTAGCCCACCACGGGCACCCAGAGGTTCCGCTTCCCTGGGCCAGGCTGCCCCAGTCTGTCTTTGTGCATCAGTTTTACAATGTGTTTCTTTGCAGTCGGGGGAAGCCTTCCAAGAATCCCCACCTATTTCCGTAATAAGGACGCCTTTGTTTTCTTCATGCACAATGCAGCTTTGATTCAGTTGCTTTCTCACCGACCGTGTTGCCGTCAGCTCGACACGGGAGCTATGGAGAAGGTGTGAGGTGTGGATGGCTCAGCAGCAAAGTGGGAGAGGAATGTCCCCTGGGTTGGTTTTATTTTACAGTTGGGTCTTTAGAGGTAAATCTGCTTTGCCTTCGCACCCGGACATCTCCCGAGAGGCTGCGCTGGGCAAACAGCAGCACTGGAGGTACCCTTCATGCAGTGAACCAAAGCAGAACAAATAGGAAGGCTTATGTGTTCCTAGCCTCCATGTTGTCATGGACTTTTGTGAAGAGATTAGCGTCCTTGGGAAAGACTCAAAAGGCTGTGAAGTCCAAGAAGTGTTGAGGCAGTGTTGAGGGAGGAAGGGCTGAAGAAATGAGTGATCCTATGGGTATAGGAGAGTGGTCTGAATGAGCAGAAGACCTTTGTGGGGACATGTAGGGACTGGAGGCCAGTCTGATGCTGAGCCCAGGAGGTCCTTTCTTCCCTGCTGATGTCCCAAAGCAGGAATGAGAAAACCCATGTGCAGGGACACCCGTGGCCAGACACTATGTCTCTGTTGCCCCTTGCCTCTTGCCGTGCCGTGCAATGAAGCCTGATACGCCTGTTCCAACTCCCAGCACCCACGTGGTATGGTGCCAACTTGCATTTCTTGGGAAAACGGGTTAAAATCTTGACCTGAGAGGGGGCATGTGTTGCTGCCTCCCTGTCAAGGGCTGGGGGAGCTGGGTGGCCTGGTCCCAGCGGGTCACTGCTGGTGTTGGAGCGCACCGTGACCTGCTGCTCACTTGAATTTTGTGTGCTGCGTGCGTGCTGTGGTGTGTGCACGTTGTGGCACGCTGCTCGCCTGCTGAGCTCCCTGCAGCCCCATCCCTGGCACATGCCAGACCCCACTGGGCATCCAGCAGTGCCAGGGAGGTGGCCCAAGCTGTAGGGTTGGAGCCAATACTTGCTTTTGAGGAGCCTTGATGAGTTTTGCTAGGGGTGTGCGTAGGAGAGAGGAGGAGAGCAGGGTCAAACCCACCCGTCTGCCCTTCTCAAGCTGGATCTTGCCCTGCTCTAAATTCCCCTTCTCCTGTCCTGGGCTTTCTCTCCTCCAGGGCTGCCACAGGGTGAGGGGTCAGCGTGGGATTCTCTCCTCCTGGTGGGACTGAGGGTAAGGGGGGGGCTCACCACCCTTCCCGTACAGACCCCTCCATTCACACCTCCCTCTCCCACCCCATTAATTTGTTGTGGTCGGGGCCAGTAATAGCTGCTTTGTGCAAAGGCGAGGGAAGGAGGGGAAAAAAAACCCAGTGCACAGACAGCAGCCCCAGTGTTTTCGAAAAGGGATGTTTTTCCCTCTCCGTTCTCTCTCTCTCTTTCCCTTGAATAATGTTTTTGATTGTAATAGCCTGTCCTGGTTAGGGAAACCCACAGCCTCTCCCCCTTCCCCTCCCCTCTTCTGTAAACCCTGGTAGAAGTTTAAACAACCCGGAGAGATTTTTCTCACCAGTCTTATTTTACTAATAGGAAACAAGCATTTAAAGCAGCAAAGAGAGCTTTCAGCTGCTGGCAGAGGAATAACTGACCTTGCAGAGACGCTCTGGGGTCCCGCTAAGAGCTTTGGGCAGGTTGCAGCCCTGCGCTTTGGTTCTGGAGCTTGGAGCCCCCCAGGGTGGTTGTGCTGTTGGTGTCCCCCATGGCCAGCTCCACCAGCACATACCAGCCTAACCACCGTGGGAGAAACGGTCCAACTGTGGAACAAGTTATTGTGGAGCTGCTCAGCCTAAGGAGCTCACACCATAAAAAAAAAGGAGCCCCATTTGGTTTGGTGCTTGCAACATTTTTGTTCCTTGAGGGAAGGATAAAAGCCGCCTATCCCAGTTCCCTGGTTTTCACCAAAAATTCGTAACTCCTGCTGAGCTGGAAAGGACCCTGGAACAGAGAGGAATGACTGTTCCCAAAACTGGAGCAAATCCCATCTGAGAATGGGGAGTGCTCAATGAGGTGCTGGGGCGTAGACCTGGCATTCTGCTGCATCCTGTGTAGACAATCCAGCAAACCCTCACACTGCAAACCCAAATTTTGGGACCGCAAGTTCTATAAGGAGGTATTTTGGATAAGCTCTGGGTGCTGTGGTTGTGGTCCCACCATGAGGTTGCTGCACAGCAGCAGGTGCAGGTTGTTCTGAAGGTGGATGCTGAAATAGGTATGAGATCTAGATATTGGAGCAGGGAGGGCAGGCAGGGAGAAGTGTTTCCTAATTCTTTGGACATCCCTCTGAACAGTCCTTCAGTTTTCACCTCTAAGAGTCTTGTGCTGATGGGGCCATGGGGTTTTATTTGGGGTCCTTCAGGTTCATTGTGGCTGCCTACCTAACTCCCTTTATCATGCTTTTTATCTCTTGTGGTCCTTCTAACAACCTCCTTCTGTCTTACTTTACCAATCAACAGACCAGCTCTCCCCTCTGGCTCTGGAACTCCTAATGCAGCTTTTCCATAGGATGCAAAAAGGGGAAAAAAGAGACAAAGCAGGCAAAATTTTGTGGCTACAATAGGCTTCCTCTCCTCTGATGAGCCCCATGGCTGGAAGGCTCGTAAAGGGGTGGTTATGGTTAAGGAGATAGTTGGGACACGTGATGGGAGAGGTGTCACTTCCAACCCTGGGTGGGAGGAATCCCAACCCTCTGGGGGCTCCCCAAACGCCAGGGTCCAGGGATGCTGCAGCTTGGTTTGCCTTGGGTTGGAAACACCGTGGGGCCTCCCTGGACAGGTCTCTTCTTCATCTTCTTCATTCTTCATCTTCTCTGGAGCAAGTCCAGAGAAGAGCAATGAGGCTGGTGAAGGGGCTAGAGAACAGAACCTATGAGGAGCGGCTGAGAGAGCTGGGGTTGTTTAGCCTGGAGAAGAGGAGGCTGAGAGGAGACCTCATTACTCTCTACAAATACCTGAAGGGAGGTTGTAGAGAGGAGGGAGCTGGGCTCTTCTCCCAGGTGACAGGGGACAGGACAGGAGGGAATGGCCTCAAGCTCCACCAGGGGAGTTTTAGGCTGGAGATAGGAGGAAGTTTTTCACAGAAAGGATCATTTGGGCGTTGGAATAGGCTTCCCAGGGAGGTGGTTGACTCCCCTTCCCTGGAGGTGCTTAAGGCAGGGGTGGATGAGGTCTTGTGGGACTTGGTTTAGTGTTTGATCGGAATGGTTGGACTAGAAGATCCGATGGGTCCCTTCCAACCTAGTTGTTCTATGATTCTATGATCTGGTCTCTGTCACTCCTAGGGCTGGTGTTAAAGCTGATTAAATGCCTGTGAAGCTCTTTGAAGATGAAGTTTGCTGTGTTCACATTAAATATTAGCATGACTGGCCCCGGGGCCAGCTGCACTTTCAGTCAAAAGGCTTATCTTGAATAATGTCTCTTTTTCCCCTTGTTCAGCCTACCCCAGGCTGTGCTTTGCACCTAAGAATATATATATATATTTGTCCTTTTTTTTTGTGTGGATAGGAACTTAGCAATTGGGATTGGGATTCAGAATTTCCCGGAGGGCCTGGCTGTCAGTCTGCCTTTGCGTGGAGCTGGATTTTCAACGTGGAAAGCATTCTGGTAAGCTAAGCTCCTCTTCGCCGTGGAAAAGAAAGCCATGGGCTGGCAGCTTGTAGCGGGAGGATGCACAGAGGTTTCCTCCTTGTATCCATTTGGGTGTCTCCATCATTGAGCTGTTCTTGGGATGGATTTGCTCCAGACCTGCCGGGTCCCCTCCTGGCATTGGGGAGAGCTGCTGCTGGTTTCTGGCTTTGAGGAAAGGTGGGGAGCGCTGCCCTGCTCCCTCCACAGCGCCTGAGCTCAGGTCTCCCAACTCCTGGGGGAATTCATCAGTGATCCCAGTGGGAATTTTTAAAGGAATTTTAAAAAAAAATTTAATTTATTTTGTTTCATTTTTTTCTCTCGCTTCATTCTGGGCTGGGTTTCAAACCCACTTGATTTTTTTTTCTTTTCCCTGAGGTGAAAAAGCCAAGGGCATGAACTCAGCGAGCGCAGGGCTGCGTTCCTGCCAGTGCACGTGTGCTCGGCTGGCTGATGGATGGGAGGGCAGGGGGATGGCTTGGAAACGGCTCCCGCCAACGCTTTGTTTTCTTTTCCTTCCACCCACCTCCAGTTCAGTAAGCGCAGCCGGTGCTGCGACTTGCACCAGGATTGCTGCTGCTGGGAAGGGCTTTCCCATGGTCCGAGGAGTTTTCTGTACTAAAACAGCCTCAGAGGGAAAGAAAATGAGGGAGAAGAGTGCAATTTCATCCTGGTTGAGGCTGTGGCCAGATGTTCTCCTTGGGATTGAGCTATGCTGGCTGGAACCATTTCCTCTTTGACCCATCCCTGCCCATGAGCTGGATCCCCAAATCTTGCAGTGCTCTTGGAGGAAGGAGTGGGGTCATCCCTTAATTTTTTTCCTGGAAAAAACCCAGCTAGGTTGAATCAAATCACCTTCATCACCTGTTGAAGATAATATAGAATCATAGAATCATAGAATCACCAGGTTGGAAGAGACCCACAGGATCATCGAGTTCAACCATTCCTATCAAACACTAAACCATGTCCCTCAGCACCTTGTCCACTTGTGCTTT
The DNA here is from genome assembly GCA_033558105.1 of Coccyzus lansbergi. Lineage (NCBI taxonomy): Eukaryota > Metazoa > Chordata > Aves > Cuculiformes > Coccyzidae > Coccyzus > Coccyzus lansbergi. The sequence goes on along the minus strand of JAUMJK010000251.1, from coordinate 1,306,825 downwards.
AAACACCTCCAGGGAAGGTGACTCAACCACCTCCCTGGGAAGCCTGTTCCAATGACCCTTTCTGTGAAATTTTTTCCTAATGTTCAGCCTAAACCTCCTCTGGTGGAGCTTGAGGCCATTCCCTCTCATCCTGTCCCCTCTCACTTGGGATAAAAGGTCAGCTCCCTCTCCACAACCTCCTCTCAGGTAGTTGTAGGGAGCAATGAGGTCTCCCCTCAGCCTTCCCCTTAGGTGATTTAGCCTGGTGTGGCTAGGTGGGCGACCTCCACCTGGTTGCGGTGGCTTTAGGGGAGATGATAGGGATAGAGAGTTGCCATCCCTCGTGCCAGGTTACCAGGGGCTTTTAGTCTTGGTCTTTTGCAGGTATGGGCAGCTGAGTGGCATGGTGGAGCCCTTAGCTGGAGTCTTTGGTGCCTTTGCCGTGGTAGTAGCAGAGCCTCTACTCCCCTACGCCTTGGGCTTTGCTGCCGGAGCCATGGTCTACGTGGTGATGGACGATATCATCCCCGAGGCACAGACCAGGTGAGTCCCCTCAGTGCCCACCATGAAAGGCGGATGGACATAGGGGGAAGTGCTGAGCACTCTGGAAGATCCCTTCCCTTGCCTGGATGAGATATAGACCAGCGCTTCCCTCATCTGAAAAGCCAGTCCTGGCTTCTAGGAGCTCATGCCCTTCCCTTTTCTCTCCGCAGTGGCAACGGGAAGCTGGCATCCTGGACCTCCATATTAGGATTTGTGGTGATGATGTCCCTGGATGTTGGGCTCGGGTAGGGCAGCACACTGCTCCCCAGGAGAAGACTTCACAGCCTCTTGTGCGGTGGCATTGGAACTGGACATGCGTTATTCTCTAGACCTTTTTTTGTATATATATTTTTTTGGATCTGGTTTGGTGTTGATTTCCTATAATTTTATATCTCTTCCTCCCCTCCAATGTCATGTCGATGGTTTTCAAAGCACAAATACGGGTGGTTCCTTGCAGGTCCTGGTTTCCTTTCGCCACCAGATTTTCTTTTTCTCTTGGGAGGGTTGTTGGATGACGTGTCAGCCGGGCTGCAGGTCACCCTGTCCTTTCCCTTCCACGCTGGGCTGGTTTCTCTGAGCCAGGTTGCTCTGGGTTTTGATCATCTTTGTTCTGTGGAAGATTAGAAATTCCCTGTTGCATGTTTAGCTGGTCTGTGGTTAAGGACCAAGGCATTTGAATGAGGTAAACGCCTTACAGAGTCTCAATTTCCACACTGTCTGTGGAAGCCTAAGATAACACATAAAGCACTTTGCGGGATCACAGGTCTCGTGTCTCCTGCTGGTCCTTGGAAATGGCTTAAGGTGTTGGTTTTGATGGATGCAAATAGTTCAGGCAAATAGATATGAGTTTTCTTGAGATCTCTGTTAGAGGGAAATGCCATTTTTCCTAAATTTATCTCCGAAGTGGAGTTTTGATTCCAATACCTCAAGGTTCTCTCTGCAAAAGAAGCCACAGGAAAGGAGAATATTTGTATTTTCTAGGATGTGCTCTTTGGAAAGGCAAGGGCTGGTCACCCGCATCATGATACCCTGCTGCCTACAGCAGGTTACGTTTCCACAGGAGCCCCTTGCTCTGTTTGGCCTTACCAAACGATTCCTGGTTTACGGCTGTTGATTCCAATGGTTCATAACTCCCCAAAGAGCCGAGGCAGCATTTTCCCAGTGGTGGCCTTGTTTGGACTTCACGCCAGAACTCAGAGCTGAGGCAGGGCCCAAATGTGCCATGAGCTCTCGTCTTCCTGAGCCGCAGCAGGATGAAGTAATTCATTAGGGTGAATTAACTACTCTATCTGAAGAGCCAGAAGCATGCGTCTTGTCTACCTGCCTCTTCACCCTCTGCTTTTCAAGCATCTCTTGTTGAACGGCTACTCCTGAGCAGGCAGGATTAATGCCCTCCAGGCTCAGGAGCAAGCCCTGCCTGTCTATGTGCCTGGGGCGTGATCCAGCAAGGAGAAAAGGCTGAAGTTGGAAGGATGCTGCAAACCCCCTTTGCAAAGGTTGCTCTGTGTTCAGCAAAAAGGGTTCCTTAGACCCTTCAGCAGGAATAACTGGATTGCCTGGCTGCCGCCTGCATCCTGGTCCTTCCGCAGCCAGGGGCACTCAGGGGAGTGAGGCTGCAAGCGCGGAGGGTCGTGATCCATCGTCCGATCCTGCTGGAAGAGCTGCAGGAAGGGCAGCCAAAGGGAACAGGCTTGAATAAACGAAGCTAGAGCCACGCATTTTTGGTTGGTTCATTCCTTTTCTTTTCAGTTGGATTTCATTTGTACTTCATATGTGTGTCACTCGGGATGATATAAAACTACTGTTTGCCAATGGATTTGACCTTTTAACTGTGATTGGTTTCAATAAATGGGAAATTCGGAGTTTGCACTGATGTATTTTAATGCCTTAAAGCTGTACCTTTGCTTCTCCTCCCTCCGTTCTGCTATGTTTCATTCCTCCAGCTTGATTGTTCCTGGCTTGCCAAAGGTCCTGCCTCTCAGCCAGGTAAGCAGACTCTTTAGGGGAGCGAAAGAAGGGAATAAAGAGCCAGAGAAAGGCAGCTTTGCAGTGCTTATCCAGGCACCTGTGAGTGTGTTTTAGTCTTCCCTGGATTTGCTGCAGCTGACCAACCCCAGAGCCACTGCCTGACGCTGGTTCATGGCTTATGACTCAGAAAAAAAGCAACCACAAGAAATCCCTGGGGAAAATAAGCAGCTCTGCCTACTCCAATGTGGGATGCAGACATATCCATGTAGGTGCTGGGGAAGAGCCCCAGGGGTGATGCTCCTGTGGGGCAGCCTGGAACGTGGCAGTCCCTGGGGATAGGAAGAGGGACCCTACCTTCCCTGGGATCTGCAGGGCTGTGGAGATGACCCAGGTCTCTCTGCACACAGTGGAAATTTGGGAAGCTTGGACCATGTCAGGACACTTTCTAAACAGAGCAGGTGAGACCTGTCTCTACCATCCTTGGGGCAGGAACAGGAAGGGAGAGGAACTTTCTTAGCAAAGGAGTGGTGACGCATTGTAATTGGCTGCCCAGGAAAGTGGTGGAGTCACCATCCCTGGAGGGGTTAAAAAGCGTGTAGATGTGGCACTTAGGGCCATGGCAGAGTGGTGGTGTATTTGTTGTTGGACTGCGTGATGTTAGAGGTCTTTTTCAACCTTAATGATTCTGTGATTCTATGACCTGCCGGCAGCTGAGCAGAAGGGGAGCAGGAGCCCTTGCTCCTGCAGCCATTGTGTCCTTCCCAGTGCCACCAGCCAAGCTAAGCAATCTCCCACCCCTCTTCACCTTGTTGCTAGACACCCTAGAAGTGTTTGTAAAGCTTTTGGCACTCTGCTTTCAGCTGAAAGCCTTCTCGTGAAACTTAAAAGCCTTGGGGGTGTCCACGAGTCAGGATTTCTCACAGGTAATACTTTCTTATTTGATTTGTGGCATGTGGTGTAAGCTGGTACAAAAAGAAAAAAACACATTATACGTTTAAAGGCAGCCTTGTAATCAGATTGCTTCGAGATAAGATCACGTAAAGCATTTAATCCCACTTAGATGTAGCCAGCCGAGGTAATTATGTACATTGGACACGTAGGAAGCGAGTGGGGAGGCTGATGCAGAAAGCACATAGGAAAATCCTCCTTTTCTGTTTGTACCTTGGAGGAGAATGAAATTATAGATCTGTTCTTTGGGGTGATTGAAAAGCTGGCTGGGTGCCAGCCTTGAAATTACTTCTGGAGACAATGGCTGTCACTGAAAAGGTAGAGTTTGGAGAAAAGGCAATATAAACACACAGCCAAGCCCTGGAAAATGGAGATGGGCTGGGAGGAGCCAGAGACCGAACCCTGATTTCTTACCCCCTGCTAATTTTCAGTAGTTACTAAACACATAGAAAAACTTTAGATTCTTGTTTTTTACCTTAAAATGGTTACAACTCTTAGAATCATAGAATCATAGAACAACCAGGTTGGAAGGGACCCATCGGATCATCGCGTCCAACCATTCCTATCAAACACTAAACCAAGTCCCTCAAGACCTCATCCACCTGTGCCTTAGACACCTCCAGGGAAGGTGACTCAACCACCTCCCTGGGCAGCCTATTCCAATGCCCAATAAACTGTGACTCCTCTCCATCAAAAAGCCTCAAAATCCAACAGGTTTGGAAAAGGGCATTTTCTAAACAGCATATGTATGTGCTTTTACAGTGGGGTTTAAAAATAACCCCAGGATGCAATATAAGCTTGTGGCCCACTTGCTGATGCTTTTTTGTGGCTGTTTTGAGGTTTTGCAAGCCCTGCTAATGACAGAGGGTGACTTGAGTGTTTGAGAACTGGAAAACCCCGATGTTTCACAGCCCCGGGGGTGGCTGCGTTTGGCAGTGGGTGAAGTTCGGCGTCGGTTCGGCTCTGTGTATGCAAGCATTTGTGCCCCAGCTGCAGAGCCGGTGCTTGGAAAGCTTCACCAAGCAAAGTTACTGCAAGAAAATAGCCTGACAATGCTGTGTGCTTCGTGCTTTTCTAATTTTGTTTATTGTGGTCTTGTGCTTTTCTTTCAGAGGCTGAAACACCAAGGTGCTGCCCTGTAGAGAGGCTGTGGGCACGGTACCCATTCCATTATTGACTGGTGAGAAGATGGTGCAGGGTCCGTGGGGAAACTCCTCACAGGCAGGAGAGCTGCCCGGGATGAGCATTGGGTTGTGCTTATGACTAAGTGGTGGTTGAAGAGGCTGCTGATAGCTCGGGTGTGCGGCACCGTACGTGTGTTTGCCAGGGGATTAGGGCTTTGGAGAGGGGATTATTTGGAGCTATGAGTGTGCAATGTACAGTGCTGGGATTTTCCCTTTGAGGCTGCAGCTGATTGAGTCCAGAGAAGAGCAATGAAGCTGATGAGAGGGCTGGAGAATAGGTTGTACAAGGAGTGGCTGAGAGAGCTGGGGGTGTTTAGCCTGGAGAAGAGGAGGCTGAGAGGAGACCTCATCGCTCTCTACAACTAACTGAAAGGAGGTTGTAGAGAGGAGGGAGCTGGGCTCTTCTCCCAAGGGAAAAGGATGAGAGGGAATGGCCTCAAGCTCCACCAGGGGAGGTTCAGGCTGGACGTTAGGAAAGAAGTTTTCACAGAAAGGGTCATTGGGCACTGGCAGAGGCTGCCCAGGGAGGCGGTTGAGTCACCTTCCCTGGAGTTAAGGGACATGGTGCTGAGGGTCATGGTTTAGTGATTGATGGGAATGGTTGGACTCGATGATCTGGTTGGTCTTTTCCATCCTGGTGATTCTATGATTCTATGATCCATCCCACCTAGAGCTGTGGTGCAAGTTGAAGCTGCTGTCCCTTTGCTCCAGGTAAACCCCATCTTATTCTCTGGCTCTGTGCTATGCCAGGCAGCTCCTGGTGGGTGCCAGGGTGGCAAGTGGCATGCATGGAGGCTGGCACCACAACACAATGCCTGCTCAGCTGCCTCTTTTCCTTCCCTGCCTGCCCAGCTCTGCTCTCTCCTGGCTGCAGAGGGGTTATGGTCGTGCAAACAGTGCAGGGAGCACGCACACCTTGCCCTGCGCCGGCGTGACACGGCTCACGTCGCCCCATGCGTGGTGTTGTGACTCAGGGAGCAGGAATGGGTGGGTGGACCCTCCATGGGTGCTGGGCGCCTGCCGGCCCACGCCGGGGTGCTGGGGAAGGCAAAGGCGGCTGTGGTTTGCAGGGCTGGGCGGGGACAGAAAAACCCCAAGCAAGGGCTTTGCACGCAACCAAACAATAATCCCATTATTAGGGCCCAGGCCGTCAAACAAAACACACGGCACAAAACATTACTCAGGCTTGCGAGATGCGCGCCCAGGGTAGATCATAGCACCTGAGTCATTGCTTATAAAGGAATGGATTTCACCTCCCTCCCCTCCCCTTAGGAAAGAAACAATTCGAACCTTCAAGACAAAATGACTTCTATTCTTTGTATGCAGACTTTGTTGTACTTGGCAGTGAGGCTGCAATTAAAACCGAGACGCTCGCTCTTGTGTGCACACACGCAGGCTCCCAGCTCTGAGCTTGAGAGCAAATGTACGGCTCCTCTTCCCTTCTGGAGCTTGCTCGAGCACCCCAAGCCTGTTGCCCTGACCCTGGCCATGTATTATTGCCTTGCTTTAGTCCCAGCATAAACCCCTCAGCCTCAGGAACAAGCCTAGTTCTGTGGGATCGGAGGGAAGAGGAGAAAATTCAGTTCAAGTTTTCCTTTCCTAGGGCAGGTACTACAGGGTCGTTAAGTTTGTAGAGGAAATTTAATGCTCATCTCTCATTTTTTGGTATATCATGGCACTCTCCAATTATGTATATTTAGTCTTGCATGGTCAACCAGCCCTCAAAAAGCTACATGGTCATGTCTCTGCTGGGCTACTGGGGCTTGTAGCTCATGGATCATCCCCTGGTTGCCTTTCTCCTGGTTGCTTTACTTAACAAAACATCATTTCAGCTGACTGGTAGTGGGGACTTAGAATCATAGAATCATAGAACAACCAGGTTGAAAGGGACCCATCAGATCTTCTAGTCCAACCATTCCTATCAAACACTAAACCAAGTCCCTCAGCACCTCATCCACCTGTGCCTTAAACACCACCAGGGAAGGGGAATCAACCACCTCCCTGGGCAGCCTATTCCAATGCCCAATGACCCTTTCTGTGAAAAACTTCCTCCTAATCTCCAGCCTAAATCTCCCCTGGTGGAGCTTGAGGCCATTCCCTCTTGTCCCATCCCCTCTCCCTTGGGAGAAGAGCCCAGCTCCCTCCTCTCCTCAACCTCCCTTCAGGTAGTTGTAGAGAGTAATGAGGTCTCTCCTCAGCCTCCTCTTCTCCAGGATAAACAACCCCAGCTCTCTCAGCCGCTCCTCATAGGGCCTGTTCTCCAGCCCCTTCACCAGCTTCGTGGCTCTTCTCTGGACTCGCTCCAGAGCCTCAACATCCTTCTTGTGGTGAGGGGCCCAGAACTGAACACAGGATTCAAGGAGAGGCCTCATCAGTGCTGAGTACAGACTTGAAAGTTTCCTTTCTGCCATCCCAGAACAATGTTCTCCATGTGGTTCCTTACGTTTTGTGTGAGGTGGGAAAGATGGACACATCAATGAATTGCCATCAAATCCAGAGTTTGCCATCGTCTGCTGCAAATTCTTCCCCCTGGAGGATTGTTCCAAATGGCAAAAGGGAAAATTAGAATGAATCATAGAATTATTTGAGTTGGAAGGGGCCTTAAAGGGGCCTTAAAGTTCATCTAATTCCAACCCTTCTTTCATGGGCAGGGACAAAATTATGCACTGTGGGATCTGGTTATTGCACAGCTCTGGTCTTTGTCCTTCTTTTCTTGTTTTAAGGCTTTTACAGTACCGAGTGCTGTCATTTGTGCAAGAACTGGGAGAAAATATTCTTAGCATGTCCTTGGTTGAGATTTCTGGGATATGTTTCTGTGCTTATAATCCTACGAGGGGATTCTTGAGGGCAGGAAACTGAGCCTTAAGGTTTATTTTAATATAGTCTTACAGAACTGGGATGATAACTGAAAAGCTTTTGTGTCCAGAGATAGTTTGCATGGGGGAATTGTTTAAATCTCTCTCTCACACTGTTGCCTTCTCGTGTTCTTACAGGAACAAGGAAAGCATTACAGACCCGATGCATGTTCTCTCCCCCCACTTTGTCTTCTACAATCCTGTGCCTGAAGCAGAAAACAAAACCGCTCCTCCAAAACCCATATGAAAAGAGGAAGGGAAGAGAGAATGGCCTGGATCTGCTTTCCTTTTACTGCAAAATAATTTCCTTGCCATAAAATTACCAGCGAGAGCCAAGGGAAGATTAGGTCATATGGAAAAACGCCGGCTGGGAAACAATGGAGGGAGGTGCTTGTACCAGGCTGGGTGGGGGACTCCCCATCACCCTGGGGTCCCCCAGGAACCTCCATCTCCACTGGGACTCCCTCCTCTGCTGGCCCCAAACCCCACTGCCCCTCCTCTGTCTGCGTGCAGGATGGGAAAGAGGCTTCAGCACCCCAACTCAGTTTATTTCCACACATAAAATGGCAACGAGGACTGGACCATCCCAGTTTCCCCCAGTCTAGTGTTTCAGTCCGGGCTGGTAGCAGGAGCAAGCCTGGTGTTGGACCTGGGACATGATGTAGCATCTCATAGAATCATAGAATCATAGAACAACCAGGTTGGAAGAGACCCATCGGATCATCGAGTCCAACCATTCCTATCAAACACTAAACCATGTCCCTCAGGACCTCATCTACCCGTGTGTTAAACATCTCCAGGGAAGGTGAATTAACCACCTCCCTGGGCAGCCTATTCCAATGCCCAATGACCCTCTGTGTGAAAAACTTCCTCCTAATCTCTAGCCTAAATCTCCCCTGGCGGAGCTTGAGGCCATTCCCTCATGTTGTGCTTTGTTTTCCCTCTTCCATTCCAGGCCATAATTTATCCTGCAACTGCTCTGCCTCCATCCCTACCAACTTGCTTGGCTCTGCTGGCAGATGAACAAACCCTCAAGGAGGTTCAGAGGTTCCTTCCCTTGAATCTAGAGTCACTTGTGTGTCCCTGGAAGTTGGAGACCCCTAAGAATTCGAGGGAGATGTCTTAAAACTTGCAGGTTTCAAAAAAGCCCTCCAGTTCTGGGCGGTGGCTGCCTGCACCATGGAGAAAAACCTTTCTGAGACCAGGGAAACAAATCCAGACAACAGGGGCCCCAGGGCCTCCCAAGTCATTAAACAAATTAAGTTGTTTAGAAGGAGGCCCAGGTGACTGGGTGTGAAAGCCCCCAGGCCTCCCTAATTGCTTTGTAAAGGCAGCACTGGTGGGTGGAAAGGAGACAACGAGATTTTGGGGGATTTTTCCTCTCATTTGGCTTCATGGGGTGTTCAGGCACTCAGTGGGAATGCAAGCTGGGCCACCTGATGTGATGCTGTGGTCCAGAGAGATGATGTCCTGGCCCTGGGCTTTAGGAGTGAGTGGACAGAGGGACCCTCCAGCCTTCCCAAGTGTGGTTCATGTCTTTAAATGGACTTCGGCTCCAAATCCCCCAAGGTGTTTCATTGCCTCTGAGCCTGCTCCTTGCTCTTGCTGCTTCCCCAGGCGTGGAAAAGGCCCAGGAGCAAAAGGGATTTTTCTTTTTTCTTGTGCAATTGTTTTCCCCCTCTGCTTTGTACAAAGATGAGCGGAGTTCACCTCTGTACCAAAACACCAGTGATGTACCTAAACTTCCAGTAGCTCCAGAAAGAAATCGAGGAGGTGCTGCCTTGCTTTTCAGCCAAAGAAGGATGCAAAATGGCCTCAAGCTCCACCAGGGGAGATTTAGGCTGGAGATTAGGAGGAAGTTTTTCACACAGAGGGTCATTGGGCATTGGAATAGGCTGCCCAGGGAGGTGGTTGAGTCACCTTCGCTGGAGGTGTTTAAGGCACAGGTGGATGAGGTCTTGAGGGACTTGGTTTAGTGTTTGATAGGAATGGTTAGACTTGATGATCTGATGGGTCTCTTCCAACCTGGTTGTTCTATGATTCTATGAAAATTCCCAAACTTTTAATTTCCAAGGTTGGATACAGGCTGTGCTGAGGTGAGATGACAAGCCCATAAGGTGAGTGTGAGTTTGATGCTGTGGCTTGGGAGCTGCTGGAGGGATTGGGAATTTCCTTGGGACTGGGACCCCCAGCTCCAGCCCCCAGTGCTCCATGCTGGCTGTGTAGCACGCTCTAGGCATTCATTTCTTAAGAACATCAACCTTTCAAGTCCTTTTTAATTATTATTTGATCAGTGCTTCTCAAATCTGAAAATATCAGCTGGTAACACCGCCTTCTGCTGCAAAGCTGCAGCCAGAGAGGGATCAATAGCCCTTCCAGAGCCAAATGCTGAGTGTTTCATCACAGCTATTTAATACAGCCAGGACCAGGCTGCTCAGCACTGTGTGCCTTGGCTCAGGCTGCGCTCAGAGACCCCATTTGCAGAGTTTAAGATCCAGTGAACGCAGAGGGATCTCCACAGGGTTTTTGGGCTGCTGTTAACGCAGCAAAGCACTCTGCACAGTGTTGAAAATGCTGCTGCGACCCGAGAAGGAGCTTGAGGTTCCTCCTCTGGTGGGGTTAGCTTCTCTCTCATCTTTATTATTCCCTCCCCCTTCCCTTGAAGCTCTCTGAAACAAGTGCTGTTTTATTGCAGATAATTTACCAGCTGCACAAAGGCTGCCTTGTGCTGCTGAGCTCCAGATGTTTAGCATTTCACAAACCCCCCTAATCATAAGGTACCTGTTTCACTGGAGCACCAGCTGACCTGGATGAGGAGAGAAGCTGCCTTCCAGCCTTTCCCTTCCCTTTCACAGGCAGCTGCCAGCAGATCCTAGCGCTCGAGAGAGCAGATAATAGTGAGTGCATCGTAGGTGACTTGGAGTCACAGTTTGTGCTTGTTTGAGGCAATGAGGGCTGTGGAGTGGGACCAGTGTGGCTTTGCCTGAGATGTGCTTGGCAGGAGCGATTTCAGGCACTGTTGCCTTTCACTAAATCCTTTTGCAAGGGCTCTCTGCAGTGGATCAGCCTCTGATGGCTCTGTCAGAAGGTGCCTACAGGTAAGCCAGGTAGGAATAGCTGTTTCCCAGCTGTGGCACCTACTCGCGGAGAATGGGCATCTCCATGTTGGGAGATGCTACCTCAATGAAAACAGGGGCCCCAGGGAAAAGAGCTGGAAGGGTTTAGACCAAGGATTTTCTGGCTCTGGGGACAGTGGTCTGCAGGTCTCAATTGTCTGCAGCAGCTCTGACACAGCCTCAGATGTCCAGCTGCTCTGCAGCTCTGTTCTGCACAGCGAGAGCACAGCCCTGTGCCGAGCTGCATGAGGATCCCTGTGCCTCTGCCCTCACCGAGCTGCCACAGCGCTGGAGGTGCGGGACTCCTCCACAAAAGGATGTTGAGGCTCTGGAGTGAGTCCAGAGAAGAGCAATGAAGCTGGTGAAGGGGCTGGAGAACAGGCCCTATGAGGAGCGGCTGAGAGAGCTGGGGGTGTTTAGCCTGGAGAAGAGGAGACCTCATTACTCTCTCCAACTACCTGAGAGGAGGTTGTAGAGAGGAGGGAGCTGGGCTCTTCTCCCAAGGGACAGGGGACAGGACAAGAGGGAATGGCCTCAAGCTCTGCCAGGGGAGATTTAGGCTAGAGATTAGGAGGAAGTTTTTCATGGAAAGGGTCATTGGGCATTGGAATAGACTGCCCAGGGAGAGGGTTGATTCACCTTCCCTGGAGGTGTTTAAGGCACAGGTAGATGAGGTCCTGAGGGACATGGTTTAGTGTTTGATAGGAATGGTTGGACTCGATGATCAGATGGATCTCTTCCAACCTGGTTGTTCTATGATTCTGTGAAAAATGTGGCTCCAGGCCCTCGCTCTCAGCTCGGGACTGATCCTGCAGAATCCCCAGGGCTGCAGTCCTGCAGAAGAGCAGTTCCCTGGCTCCTGGCTCTGCTCCATCCCCACCCCATTCCTTTGACTCCAATCCCTTAATTGTTTAAAAAAAAAAACACATGGCAAAAGGCAGGGAGATAATTACAGTCCCTTGCCCCCCCTTATCTCTGTGGAGAGCGTATTGGGCAAACAGAAAACAGAATTAATTCTGGTGGTGGCTGGAGCTCCATGGACCAGGCTCTGAATGGCAGGTAGGGCTGATTTACTGTCATTGTTCACATCTATATTCAGCGTTTTATTGCAACTATAATTATTGTTCTCTGTCAGGATCTCAGGGAGACGTCAGGCTGGCACCAGCCGTTCCCTGCTCCTTTGGGCAGAGGGTTGGGCAGGCAGGGCTGTCTCTGGCACGTCCCATCGTGGCTGAGAAGGGCAGGTGGTGCTACCAAGTGTCCCCAAGTGTTTGGGGACATGGAATCACAGAATAGGGGGGTTGGAAGCAACCTCTAGAGATCCTTCAGTCCAACTGCCCTGATAGAGCAGGGTCACCCAGAAGAGGTTGCACAAGAATGCATCTAGGTGGGTTTGGGTGTCTCTGGAGAAGGAAACTCTACAACCTCTCTGAGCTTTGTCACCCTCACAGTAAAGGTTTTCCTTATGTTGAGGTTGAATTTCCTATGCTGCAGCTTGTACCTCTTGCCCCTTGTCCTGTCTCTGGACACCACTGAAGAGTCTGGTCCTATCTTCCCGCTCCCCACCCTTTAGATATCGATTTAGATATTGATCAGCATTGATGAAAGGGTCATTGGGCACTGGAACAGGCTGCCCAGGGAGGGGGTTGAGTCACCTTCCCTGGAGGTGTTTAAGGGACGAGTGAATGAGGCCCTGAGGGAGATGGTTTAGTGATTGATGGGAATGGTTGGACTCGATGATCCGGTGTGTCTTTTCCAACCTGGTGATTCTATGATCTGGTCTCCTGTAGACAGGGCAAATCTAACCTACCCCTTGGCTGGACGAGATATTTTGGCTTTAAGATGTGGTGTGAGAACAAGTGGTCCCTCAGTGGTGGTGGAGGTGGAAAGCCAAGCACACGCCTTTGCTGGGGAGGCAAGAGGAGAGCTGCTCATCCTTCACGCCTGCCAGAAGGGAGCCTTTGCTGTGGGACAGCAGAGCGGGGCCACCGCCTATCCTGGCAGCTGAGAGGCCTCAGGATTGGACTGACCCACTGGAAAGCCTCCCCAGCCAAAGCAGCCCCTCATTCTCATGCTAAACGTGCGAGGGGGAGGGAATGAATCCCTCCTTTGGGGAGCAGAACAGGGCAACTTTGCTGCAATGAAGTAATCCTCCCCCAGCACCCTGAGCATATAAAGCACTGCAGAGCACAAGTGCCTCTCTGTCCTGTCTCTTTCTTCTCCTTCCCTTTAATAATCTTCCTCCTTTGTCCCCATACGTTCACCCTTGGTGTCATTGTCCCCTTGTCCTCTAGTAGCTGGCTGCCCATCGCAGCTGGACCCTCTGCCTTGGAGGTGCTCGCAGTGCCACCTGTTTTCCCCACTTTATTTTCCAGGACACCTGATGTATTTATTTTCTTTTTTTTTTCTTTTTCTTTTTTTTTTTTTTTTCTGCCTCTGCTTTAGGGTCTATTAAGTTTACTCCTTCTTCCCCTGCCCTGGGAGACTGGTTAATGAGTAACCATAGCGTGCTCGGAGGCAGCTGTCTCAGACAAACTGATGGAGACTTTTTTGGAGCTGCATAAGGGAACGTTTGTTCTGCAGCTTCTCAATAGATCCTTGTGCAGGAGGCAAGAAGTGTGGGGAGAGAAAGAAAGAGACACTAAATCACTGGGCTCCTTGAAAATCTCGCTGCGTGTGTGTGTGTTTTTATTCCTTTTCATAATAGATGTTAGATGAGTCACCTTTTCGAGTTTAAATAATGAATTTATCTTCACAAGGGAGCACACAATGTACTTTTTTACTAGTGTTTCAGCTTTAAAGTTCTTTTTAAGTAACTTAAGTGTAAAGCACACAGCCTATATATACACTGGCATGGGGTTAGCATCACATGAGGGTGGATTTTCTTTGTCCCAGTCCCAATGTAGAACAGATTTTGCTCTTACAGTTCATAATTTTACCTGTTCCTTTGCTTTGGTTATACGGAAATGTTTTGAGGATTTTATCAGATCTTTACCATCTGGGTTAAGGGCTGTTTTATCTTCCCTAGGATGAGGTGAGGAGGAGAGCAGAGTGGGTCCTGTGCCCCAGATCTCCTACGTGACCTTGGCAATGACATTTAAACCTCTCTTCCCTGCTTTGCTTTTGTCACTGTGCAAACAGGTGACGGATGTGCCTGTTCTCATACTTGGAGCATTTTTTTTTTCCTTCCTAGTCTGCTGGGAAGCTTGGGGAGAGTGGAAGGGATGTTGGGAGCAGGCAGAAAGCCATGGGAGCAAGATACCAAATTGGTCCTGGTTGTCTGGAAGTGTCTCTCCCTCTCTCCATGGCTCCATAATTCTTTGCTTCATGTCGTCCTTTGAGTTTCTTGTGGCCATCTGTGCACGTCGCAGTGCCTGTTGAATGCTTGCTGGGCTTGCTGTGTGCTAGGGAGCATCACACCAATCAGACAATGTCCCCACATGGCTCAGGACACACTCCCAGCTCCTTGTCCCTGCAACTGCAGTGGGACATCACTGCTTTCCACCTCAGGCCTGTTTTCTCACCCCTGCTTTGGGGTCCTGGGCATCCCTTGAGTCCCAGCCCCATTGTCAGCATGCAGAAGGGTGCAGGATGGGGCAGCCTGGCCTTGCACCTCCTCTCCATCGTGTGGTGCCTGCATTCTGAGCACCCATCACCCACCTGGCTGTGGCACCTCTCATAGAATCATAGAACAACCAGGTTGGAAGGGATCCATTGGATCTTCTAGTCCAACCATTCCTATCAAACACTAAACCAAGTCCCTCAAGACCTCATCCACTCGTGCCTTAAACACCTCCAGGGAAGGTGAATCAACCACCTCCCTGGGCAGCCTATTCCAATGCCCAATGACCCTCTGTGTTAAAAACTTCCTCCTAACCTCTAGCCTAAATCTCCCCCATTCCCTCTTGTCCTGTCCACTGTCACTTGGGAGAAGAGCCCAGCTCCCTCCTCCCCACAACCTCCTTTCAGGTAGTTGTAGAGAGTAATGAGGTCTCCCCTCAGCCTCCTCTTCTCCAGGCTAAACACCCCCAGCTCTCTCAGCCACTCCTCATAGGTTCTGTTCTCCAGCCCCTTCACCAGCCTCGTCATGTATCAGGACTGGTGATGGTCGCAAGATCCTTCCTGTACTCCTGTTCTACACTTGATTGGGACAAACCCTGCCATGTGCTGGAGCTCCCGCATGACTCAGTGTGTCTTTGCACCTTGCAGACCTCAGCCCAAGCTAAGCATGCTCAAGCCATCAGTGACTGTGCAGAGGGGCAAGGAGTGTTTCCCGAGGTGTAGCCATCCTTCCCTCGCAGCTCCCTGCAGCTTCTTGTCTGCTTTCAGAGACAGCTTTGCTCTGGTTCCCTCCGAGGACATTTCCCCCTGTTCTTTCAGCTGGAGGAGGCAGTGGGAGCATGCAAAGCATTGCCTATGTGAGACCAGCCCACCCTTCCCAGCTACCCACCAGCATGTGCTTGTGGTCCAGGCTGTGATCGAGCACTAGGGAGAAAGCTGAAAACACGTAACCACACTTTTCCTCCTCTTTTACAAAACCTCAGCTTTTTTTTTTTTTTTTCTTTGAACTTTGGGATTGGTTCAAGTTTTGGGTAAAGATTCAAGTTGTTTGTGTTCCACCTGAAACGCAGCTCTCGGTTCCCTGGAGCAATGGTTCTTTATTGGCTCTTGCTGACACTTGGCAGTCTGACTACGTGAAATAAAAAGCTTTTTGTTTCCATAATTCAATATATTTATATATATTTAACTGGTTTGAGGAGGGTACTTGAAGGTCAGAGGGCTTTCAGAGGTTACTGTGCTGGCCAGGCCCTGGGAACAGCCAGCCTGTGGGAATTCATTCCCAGATCACCGTTCCTGAATCTCTTTCTCTTTTATTTTACCCATGCTGCTGGTGCCCATCGCTAAATGCTTTTTATTAATGTTAAAATCAACAGCAAAGTCCGCAGTGAACTTTATAGATGGGCCATTCACATCCTTGCATGTAAAGGTAACACGACCTCAAGCTGTGAACCGAGAAGGTGTTTGTATTAACAAAACTTGTTACAACAATATGCACTTTTGAGGCTCTGCCCTCCTGCAAGAGGCTGATGCAGCTGCTGGTTTGGGCAGATGGGTTCCCAGCACCTTGTGGCATTTTCCCTCCTTGTCTGGAGGAGACATCAACCCAGATCTTTTCTCTCTGCTGAACACTGATCATCAGCAATTCAGGATCCCAAGGATATTTTCAATGAGAGAAGAATCTGTGCCCATGCATCCTCTTGCTGGTATTTCAGCCCTGTTTGGCAGCCTGGCTGTGACACAGACCCTAACCCCGAAGCCAGCCCTGGAGCAAAGCACTGAACTTGCCTTTCCAGCAAAACCCTCTTCCCTTTCCAGTTACCATTGTGCTGAGGATTTCCTCTGCTTTAAAGCTTTTGCAGAACAACTTGAAGTCAGTAGAGTCAGCAGCCACAGGCGGTTTTGCCCTATGTTAGGCAGCCCTTGGACCAAACTGCCCTGTCCTCCTCACTGAGGATTACCTGGAGTGCCTGCCCTCCTGGGATAAAGGATGCGTTCAGCTTCTCTAAATGGATCTGTTGAGAAACCACTCATTTTCTGTGACTTGAAGACATTTAGTTGACATTCTTATGTCCATAGGCTCTTGTGTAATGATCCTTATTACCTGATCTGCATGCTCTTTATCTTGCTTTATGGGCAATTCTGCTCTCCCTCTGCCCGCACCACCCACCACCATCACACAAGCACACGAGTGGCTTTCCCAATTAAAACTTTGTGCTTTCTTCCTCTGGCTCAGGTCTCCCCTCCCCTTCTCAGCAGTGGCCGAAGAATGCAAGACAGGAATGCTGTCCTCTCCCAAGGAGAAGGGGAAGGTCTTGAGGGACTTGGTTTAGTGCTTGATAGGAATGGTTGGACTAGAAGATCCAATGGGTCCCTTCCAACCTGGTTGTTCTATGATTCTATGGTTCTATGATTCTAAGGAGGGGGGCAGCTATCACTTAAAAAAAATGTCTTTGTGTTTCCAGCCGGTTGTGGTCCTGCAAGGCCATGCTCGGGTATGCAAAGCCACCTGCCCTGGGCCTCCTCGCCTGCTGTCTCACCTGGCGCTGTAGAGTTCAGCATCTTCATCATTATGGTTGGACTCGATGATCCGATGGGTCTCTTCCAACCTGGTAGTTCTATGATTCTATGATTCCAAACCCTTTTACTATTACATCATATTCCTGCAAAACTAGGGCTGAGAGAACTCAGTGCCAAACTGTGGTGAATGAGTAGCTCACCTTTCCATCTCAACGCCTTCCTCACACCGTCCTTGGGGACCAGTTGGGGGTCTCAGTGCAGAGCAGAGATTCCTCGTTGGCACCTGTGCCCTTTGTCTGGTCCCTCACATCAGTCAGAAATTACTGGCAAAAGCTCATGGAGCTGCGGCAGAGCCCTACAGCACTGCAAATTGCTTTGGGCGATGATGTCTAGCAATGCTGTGTCCTGCAGCGTGTGGCTCTGAAGGAAATGTCACTAGAAGAGGGAGCAAAGTCTCTTAATTAAGTTAATGGTAAATGGTAGTTTGCCTTATGAAATCCCAGACCACCCAACCACATAGCTCTGAGCTCCCAGCCTGTGCCCAGGTGATGGGAGCCCCTTGGAATCATAGAATCATAGAACAACCAGGTTGTAAGAGACCCATCGGATCATCTAGTCCAACCACTCCTATCAAACACTAAACCATGTCCCTCAGGACCTCATCTACCCATCCCTTAAACACCTCCAGCGAAGGTGAATCAACCACCTCCCTGGGCAGCCTATTCCAATGCCCAATGACCCTTTCTGTGAAAAACTTCCTCCTAATCTCCAGCCTAAATCTCCCTGGCGGAGCTTGAGGCCATTCCCTCTTGTCCTGTCCCCTGTCCCTTGGGAGAAGAGCCCAACTCCCTCCTCTCCACAACCTCCTTCCAGGTAGTTGTAGAGAGTAATGAGGTCTCCCCTCAGCCTCCTCTTCTCCAGGCTAAACAACCCCAGCTCTCTCAGCCACTCCTCATAGGGCCTGTTCTCCAACCCCTTCACCAGCTTCGTTGCTCTTCTCTGGACACACTCCAGAGCCTCAACATCCTTCTTGTGCTGAGGGGCCCAGAACTGCACACAGGATTCAAGGAGCGGCCTCACCAGAGGAGCGGCCTCATCATTCTATGATTCTATGATGGCAAACCCAATGGGAGCAGGGCTCGGAGCCCTGTTGCTCTGCATGGGGATTGCCCCACCAGCTGAGGGATGGGGTGGAAGAGGGGGGATACGTGGGGGCTGCAGCAGAGCACTGCATTGGCGTGTTCTCCCAGCTCTGCTCTTCGCTGCAACTCGCGCTCTGGCGCTTGCCAAACAGGTTTTAATTTCCAGAATGCGAGTATGAAAAAGCAACACAACCCCCTCCTCCGCAGTGCTAAAATATCTTTTTTTCCCCCCTCTTTTTAATATACCATAAACGATGACCTTTTACCTCCTTACGAAGGCAGCCAACACAAGCACAACAATGTGATTTGTGCAGCGTTTCAGTTGCGGTTTCTTCAAGAAATTCATCTGGTCTCGAAGCAATTAAGGGAAGGGAAGGGAAGGGAAGCATTTCCACTCCAGCTTTCAGCTCTGAAAAGCTGCCAGGAGGGTTCTTTTTTTTCCCTTCCCCTTTACTCTCCCGCTTTCTCCCCCTGCTCCTCTCGCTCACTTGTCCTGGAAAACATCTGTGGTGTCACTTTGGTGACGCTCCTGAGCTTAGGAGAAGAAATCCCAACCTGGTGCAAGTGGGAAAACGCAAAAAAATGAAAAACAGGTTCCTGTCCCTGTGCAGCCGATGGAGTGGGATGTTGCTCACCTGGAGCCAAACCCAGTGGCCAGTGGGATGAAGGGTGTGCAGGATCAGCCCTCTGCCCCCTCTCCCCTGCCTAACATTCTGGATTCAGGATGCCAATGGCATCCTGGCTTGGATCAGAAATGGTGTGACCAGCAGGTCCAGGGAGGTGATTCTACCTCTGGACTCAGCACTGGTGAGGCCGCTCCTTGAATCCTGTGTTCAGTTCTGGGCCCCTAACCACAAGAAGGATGTTGAGGCTCTGGAGAAAGTCCAGAGAAGAGCAATGAGGCTGGTGAAGGGGCTGGAGAACAGGCCCTATGAGGAGCGGCTGAGAGAGCTGGGGGTGTTTATCCTGGAGAAGAGGAGGCTGAGAGGAGACCTCATTGCTCTCTACAACTACCTGAAAGGAGGTTGTAGAGAGGAGGGAGCTGGGCTCTTCTCCCAAGGGACAGGGGACAGGACAAGAGGGAATGGCCTCAAGTTCCGCCAGGGGAGATTTAGGCTGGAGATTAGGAGGAAGTTTTTCACGGAAAGGGTCATTGGGCATTGGAATAGGCTGCCCAGGGAGGTGGTTGATTCCCCTTCCCTGGAGGTGTTTAAGGGACAGGTAGATGAGGTCCTGAGGGACGTGGTTTAGTGTTTGATAGGAATGGTTGGACTGGATGATCCGATGGGTCTCTTCCAACCTGGTTGTTCTATGATTCTATGATTCAGCCGTCCCTTCAGCAGAGGGGCTGTGGCTGGAGAGGGCACCAGGTACAGTGGCATTGGCCACCCTCTTTGTGTCTGATGTCCCTGTTAGGGCATTTCCCTGCACTGCACAAACCCCTGGATGGAGTCAAACACACGTGGGTTCACTGAGCAGCAGGGAATCGCGTGGGGCAGGACTCAATCCTGTGAGGACCTATGAATGACTTTGCCTGCTTGCAAGAATGGGCCTTAAATGAGCCCCTAAGTCAACAGCGCAGTTAATTGCTCATTCATTCCACTGATGGGTTAATAATTAAGTTAAATTAATAATTGGGACAATAATTAAACTAAACAATAACCAATACGCGGGACAATTGGAGTAATCGGTCTTCATGCTAAGTATTTGGTGGAGTTACTCATTTACCGAGGGGTTCACGGGACGGATTCTGTGCTCAGCGTTTGGTGTGGGGACAGTGGGATGCAGCTCCTGGAGTCCTGTGAGCAGCTTTTCCAGGCAAACCCATTGGCTTTTCATAGAATCATAGAACAACCAGGCTGGAAGAGACCCATCGGATCTTCTAGTCCAACCATTCCTATCAAACACTAAACCAAGTCCCTCAGCACCTCATCTACCTGTGCCTTAAACACCTCCAGGGAAGGGGAATCAACCACCTCCCTGGGCAGCCTATTCCAATGCCCAATGACCCTTTCCGTGAAAAACTTCCTTGTAATCTCCAGCCTAAATCTCCCTTGGTGGAGCTTGAGGCCATTCCCTCTTGTCCTGTCCCCTGGCACTTGGGAGAAGAGCCCAGCTCCCTCCTCTCTACAACCTCCTTTCAGGTAGTTGTAGAGAGTAATGAGGTCTCCTCTCAGCCTCCTCTTCTCCAGGAGAAACACCCCCAGCTCTCTCAGCCGCTCCTCATAAGGCCTGTTCTCCAGCCCCTTCACCAGCTTCATGGCTCTTCTCTGGTCTCACTCCAGAGCCTCAACATCCTTCTTGTGTCTTTGCCTTCCCTCGGGGTCCGTGGGGAGCTGCGGGGTCCCCGGTGAGGAGCCAAAGGGCCCCCAGCGTCCTCCCCCACCGCCTGCAGCGGGACAGACGGACGGGCAGACAGACGGGAGGACGGAGGGAGGGACGGGAGGATGGAAGGGGGCGGCTCCCGGCACCGGAGAGGGGAGGAACTACAAGTCCCGTGAAGCTGCGCCTCCCGCCTGCCCTCAGCAGGGCTATATAAGGGGGGAATGGCCCGAGCACCGCGCTCAGAGCATCCTTGGCTGCAGCAGCTTCGCTCCTAGTCCCTGGTCCTGGGCACTGAGTGGTGGGGGAGTCGGGTCGTGTCCGAACCCCTGAAGGGGGAGATGGAAATAGAGGTGGCTGAGGATTCTGCTCCCCACGGCGGGATCTGGGCCCCTGGGGCTGTTTGGGCTCCGGCAGATGCGGGAGGAAGCGGCTCAGAGGAGGCAGAAGAGCAGCTCGATGGAGGTGGGTGCTCTGCTCGGGCTGGGGGGAGAGAATGGGGTAAGGAGGGGTCGCCTCCCCCACCCTCCCCAGCACCCCTTTCTCCCCCTCATCCCTTTCTCTCTCTCTCATATCCCCCCCGTACGCTTGCACTTGCTCCGGGGCCGTTACTCGGTGGGGCGCGGGGGGTGCTGAGCCCTGCGGAGCCCCCTGGTCTCTCCCCCTGGTGTCTCCCCCAGCTGCTTCCAGCTTGGCTGCCCCCAACACCGGCTGCCTTTGCCTCCCGCTGGGGGCGAGGGTGCTGAGCCCGGGGGGATGCTGAGCCCCTGGGGTGAGTGTGTGTCTGATCCTGAGCCCCTAGAGGATCCTGAGCCCTGGGGGCAGGTGTGGATGCTGAGCCCCCAAGGGATGCTGAGCCCCTGGGGTGCGTGTGTGTGTGATACTGAGCCCCCAGGGGATGCTGAGCCCTGGGGGCAGGGGTGGATGCTGAGCCCCCAGGGGATGCTGAGCCCCTGGGGTGAGTGTGTGTGTGATCCTGAGCCCCAAAAGGATCCTGAGCCCTGGGGGCAGGTGTGGATGCTGAGCCCCCAAGGGATGCTGAGCCTCTGGGGTGAGTGTGTGTGTGATCCTGAGCCCCAAGAGGATGCTGAGCCCCCGAGGGATGCTGAGCCCCTGGGGTGTGTGTGTGTGTGATACTGAGCCCCCAGGGGATGCTGAGCCCTGGGGGCAGGGGTGGATGCTGAGCCCCCAAGGGATGCTGAGCCTCTGGGGTGAGTGTGTGTGTGATCCTGAGCCCCAAGAGGATGCTGAGCCCCCGAGGGATGCTGAGCCCCTGGGGTGTGTGTGTGTGTGATACTGAGCCCCCAGGGGATGCTGAGCCCTGGGGGCAGGGGTGGATGCTGAGCCCCCAAGGGATGCTGAGCCTCTGGGGTGAGTGTGTATGTGATCCTGAGCCCCAAGAGGATGCTGAGCCCCCGAGGGATGCTGAGCCCCTAGGGTGAGTGTGTGTGTGATCCTGAGCCCCAAAAGGATCCTGAGCCCTGGGGGCAGGGGTGGATGCCCCGAGAGGATCCTGAGCCCTTAGGGAGTGGGTGATGCTGAACCCTGAGAGGATGCTGGACCCTGGGGGCAGGAGGGGATGCTGAGCCCCGAGGGGAGGGTGAGTGCCCGGTCCTGGCTGGCGGAGAGAGGGAAGGACTGCTCCTTTCTCCTGGGTGTGATTTTTCATCGGGTTTTTATTTATTTTGGGGAGGGAAAGGGTGGGCAATCCGAATTTTCCCTTCTCCTCCCGTGGGAAAACCCTGTTGGAAAGGCTGGCGGCGGCTCTCTGGCAGGTGCCTGCCTGAGGTGACGGGCGAGGGGTGGTCCTGGGGAGCCCAGCACCCCCTCCGCAGCCCCTTCCCCGGCTCTGCTGGGCACCCAAGGGGTCTCCCCAACCTTCGTTGGCGTCCGGCATGAAGCCGGCGGCGAGGAGCACTTGCTGGGGGTCGGTGATGCAAGGTATCTGTGATGCACAAGAGCACTTTTGTGCGGATTCTGGAAAAATATGAATGACTCCCTTATTTTCCTCGCTACAACAAAAAGACCACACCAGTCTAGACCTGCAAACCAGTAACACGCACGAAAATTAGTGCTGTCTGCTCCCAGTGCATTGAGGACAACACCAGTGTGTGAGCCTGCTGAGCCCTAAGGAGGGTGAGGGATGCCTGTTTGGGGAAAGGATGTTTGAGGTTACTTTTGACGTAAACAAGAGAAGCTTTTATTGCCCAGACATTGTTAGTGTTGCTCTTTGCTGGCTTGGAATGTGTTTCCTCCGAAAGGTTTCCAGACGAGAGAGAGAGGAATTGCTCAGCTCTTTTTCTAATGGAGACATCTTTTTATAATCATGGTCACAGCTGGTGGGATGAAAGCAGGGGGGAGAGGGCTGGTGGGCAGTGACTCAAAGCCTTGAGAAGAAGCTGTGCCTTGGTTTACATGGCTGGGAGGCTGGAACAGTGTCTGCAAGGGGGTGTTTTTTCTCTGCTGTCAGGCAGGTGATGTTTTCAGGACGTTGCCTTTCTCATTTCCCTGTAACATGAAGGAGGAGGGTGGGGAGAAACCTTTGCAGGTCTCCTCAGTTTACCTCAAACCTTGGACTAGAAGATCCGATGGGTCCCTTCCAACTTGGTTGTTCTATGATTCTATGATTCCTCTAGGTATGAGATCCAACATGTGTTACTTTGAACCCCCTGACAGGGAGACACCATGAGGCAGAAAGGTGCTGCAATACATTTGTGCTCTCCTTTCTCAAAGGCTTTGCTGCAAAAGAGAAGAGCCACGAAGCTGGTGAAGGGGCTGGAGAACAGGCCCTATGAGGAGCGGCTGAGAGAGCTGGGGGGGTTTAGCCTAGAGAAGAGGAGGCTGAGAGGAGACCTCATTACTCTCTCCAACTACCTGAAAGGAGGTTGTGGAGAGGAGGGAGCTGGGCCCTTCTCCCAAGGGAGAGGGGACAGGACAAGAGGGAATGGCCTCAAGCTCCACCAGGGGAGATTTAGGCTAGAGATTAGGAGAAAGTTTATCACAGAAAGGGTCATTGGGCATTGGAACAGGCTGCCCAGGGAGGTGGTTGATTCCCCTTCCCTGGAGGTGTTTAAGGGATGGGTGGATGAGGTCCTGAGAGACATATTTTAGTGTTTGATAGGAATGGTTGGACTCGATGATCCGATGAGTCTCTTCCAGCCTGGTTGTTCTATGATTCTATGAAAAAAGAGCTCGAGCTGCTTGGACAGGCTCTTTCTCTCCAGCTGCTTGTTTACCAGTTACTTTCCACATCTAGATGTCTTGAGATATTGCACCCCTCAAACTTCACATGATGTGTTAGCAGCAACATTTTTGGGGTGCTGTCAAACAGCAGCGGGATTGCTCTCAGCAACCCCTGTGACAGCTGGGATGTGAAGCTTTCTTATACAAAGAGTTGCTAACTCAAAAGTGTGAAGGTGCTTTGCAAGCACAATGTATATGGAGAGAAATACAGTCCATTTCTTGCACTGGCAGGAGGGGGTAAGCTTGCTCTTATGGCCAAGAGTGCTCCCATTGCAGTGTCTCTCAGGCTGGAGAGTAGGAGGATTGTGCTGTGGGAGTTTGATATCCATTTGCACGGGAGAAACATGCTGTGGAGCGTAAGGAAGCCTGAAGCTGGTGAGGTGAGATGTTGGCTGTCACCGGCAGGTTTCTCAGCAAGGCTCGGGTGCTGCGCTTTAGCGTGTTTGATTTGCAGCAGTCAGAGATCATAGAATCATAGAACAGCCAAGTTGGAAGAGACCCATTGGATCATCGAGCCCAACCATTTCTATCTATAACTAAACCATGTCCCTCAGCACCTCATCCACCTGTGCCTTAAACACCTCCAGGGAAGGGGAATCAACCACCTCCCTGGGCAGCCTGTTCCAATGCCCAATGACCCTTTCTGTGATAAACTTTCTCCTAATCTCTAGCCTAAATCTCCCCTGGTGGAGCTTGAGGCCATTCCCTCTCGTCCTGTCCCCTGTCCCTTGGGAGAAGAGCCCAGCTCCCTCCTCTCCTCAACCTCCCTTCAGGTAGTTGTAGAGAGTAATGAGGTCTCCCCTCAGCCTCCTCTTCTCTAGGCTAAACACCCCCAGCTCTCTCAGCCGCTCCTCATAAGACCTGTTCTCCAGCCCCTTCACCAGCTTTGTTGCTCTTCTCTGGACTCGCTCCAGAGCCTCAACTGTGGGTGATTCTGCCCTTGCCAGAGCTCTGCTGGAGCTGTGGCTTTGGGAAGGTGGATTCACCCCTTCCAGGCTGAAAGAATTCCCCTAAAACAGACTGTGAAAATTGGTGGTCACAATGTCACTCACTGTGGATGTCATGAAGTGTTTGAGGACCGGCTATAAGTTGAGCTCCATATAAATTAAATTCCATATTACAGGGGTCTATACTGCCTCTAAACCAGGCTCTGGTGCTGCCTTGTCTACACTTGCATGACTCGGGGCACAGGTTTGTGGGTGCAAAGCAGAGAGGATCTGAGGGACATGGTTTAGTGTTTGATAGGAATGGTTGGACTTGATGAGCCGATGGGTCTCTTCCAACCTAGTTGTTCTAGGAGTCTATGATTCTATGAGGAATGCTGTGACCTGGAGCTGAGACCTGACTCTTTCCTAAGCCAATGCCTCTGTCTGCAGCAAGGCGCAGCTGTGAAATCTGGAAGTCCTGGGCTTCCACCCAGCTTTTCCCAGGGCTGGATGTTGGTGTGCATTCCTCTTGTGCTTGTTTTTAAGATATATTTGATATAGTAGCATCACTTCTCCTTGGTGATGGGTGTTTTTGGTAGCAACTGGCTCAGATCTAGGCTGTTTGGACTCAAACCCTTCTATCTGGGAGTTCTGAATGAGAAATGATCAGAGAGCCTTAAATATTAGGAGATCAAGTGTCTTGGGCCACACCCGCTCCCCCTCCCTCTGGCTCCAGGAGCCCCAGACAATGGGGGGATAATGGCAGGAGCACAATGCAGCTTGCTGGGGTTTTTTTTTTTGTTTGTTTGAACTTTGAACAGAAAAGCAAAGCGACAAAAGAGAAGGGCAAGAAAAGCACAGTGCTTTGCCAGTTACCAAGGCCGGCCAGAAAGTTATAACTGCCTTATAAAGGGCAGCCTTGTTCAGAATGGCTTATTTCATCAGAAAGATATATTTAAAGCAAAAGTGAAGGGGGCGAATGCTAACACAAAGTCCCCCATGTTAGTATAAACGCTGCATGAAAACACTTTTATTACCTCCTCTAACTCCCTAATAAATACTGTTTCTTTTTGATGAAAGCTCTTAACACAGGATTAGGGTTTACAGCAGCGTTGCCTTATTAGCCCCTGGAGACAGGGCCCATGCTCAGTGTGGCTTCAAGTCTTGCTCTGCAGCCTGATTTCAGAGCTTCAAGGGTTCCTCCTTTCTTTATTTTTGGGTTTTCCCCTCTGTGGCAGCACCTGAATTGCAGGCAGCGCTTTCCTGGTCCAGCACCCGAGAAAAAGAAAAATGGAATGAATGTGGTTAGGGAGGTTCTGGTTCCTCTAGAAGTTGTCGTCTTCTTAACAGAGCTGATGAGGTGCGAAGGCTTTGGCCCCAGGGTTGTGCTGCACCCATGCCCTGAGAAGGCAAAATTTTTTCCTTCAATTGCCTGGCTGCCTCTGCCAAGCCACAGATGTTTTTTGAGGGCTAAAACCTAAGCCTTTAAATAAATGTGTTTGATCCCTGGGTGGTTGTGCAGCTTTCCTGCAAAAAAAAAAAAAAAAAAAAAAAGCCCAACCCAGAGTGGGTTTCATATTGTGAGCATATGCTATCAAGTCGGGCCCTTTTTAAAGCTTCTTATGGGGTTTTATTGTCGCCTTTTCTTTCTGGGAAGGGATCAGAGCTGTCATCTGTCTGGTACTGCCGCAGCAAAACTTTCTGTGGCCTCGTGAAGGAGGAAACAGTGGTGGCTCTGTTTTAAGTAAAGATTAGCTGAATACAACCTCGAACCACTCGAGCAACATGACTTGATCACAAGGGCCAAAAGGTTTTTGCATTGTCCTATATGGGAGTTTTAGATGGCTTTGAGGCACTGCTGGGGACTGCTCGGATGTGTCCTGTGCTGGGTCAGATGGAAGCAGGATGCTTTGGGACCTCAGTGACACATCCTGTATCCTCTCTGGTTTGGGATGGATGGGGACTTCGGTGCTGTTCATAGAACCATAGAACAACCAGGTTGGAAGTGACCCATTGGATTGAGTCCAACCATTCCTATCAATCACTAAACTACGTCCCTCAGGACATGTTATTTGATTTTGCTTCAGCTCCTGCTAGTGGTCCTTCAAACTGCACTTTCAGATCAGTGTTTCAGGAGTGGCTTCTGAATTCTGGAAGATGTTTTTTCAAAGCTGGTGTGAGAAAACCCAGTTCTGGTGTGTGTGGGCTCATGCTGGCAGCGAGAAGGTGCAGAGAAGGTCCCTTTAGGATTTGTAGGTTGAACGATCATGGTGGTTTTGTCAGGTGGCACTCTCCTCTGCCCTTTTTTGTTCTTTGCAGATAAGCTCAGTGCTAGGACTGGCATGTGTCCAGGTAGGCTGTGTTGGAGAGACACAAACCTGCTGCCAGCATCTAGGACCTGGGGTGCCAGTGACACCAAGAGGCAGTCTGACTCGTTCGTTAGCTGGATTGCCAGATGCATGATGCTGAGCTTGATGGAGACTCTAGGATTTAAAGCTGACAGGAGCTCCTCTACAATTCCTGGTTTATGGAGAAAAGGCCACTTTGCTTCATGGCCAGCTGGAGCTCTGCTGTGGACTTTATTTGTGTGGTTCCAGCATCTCCTCAGCAAGTTGGAGATGAGGAGGAAACAAGGAAGTCTGGTGGAGTGAGACCTTGGTGAGGTGCTTGTACACTTCTGGGGTGACAGTGTCATAAGCAGAGCTTGGTTTAGGGGTGGGAAATTGTCAACATCTGGGCTGTGACTGCTGCTGCGTGACATGCTAGAAATACTGCAGTGCAGCTCTTCGAGGCGCAGGTACATGCGTGTCCTGCTTTGCTGCCCTTTGGAGGGGATCTGGTCACTGGTGGACAGAGGGTAGCAAGAGTCCAGTCTGGAAGTAGTTAGGATATATGGTGGTACTGGAGCTGAAGCTCACCGGCCAGGCTGCTGTGCCTTTAGCTCTTCTTTTTTGGGCTCTGTAAGACTGAGTGTGGCTGCAGAAAACTCTATCATGGTTAGGGAGCGAGAGCTGCTCACCTGGAGCTGGCTACTGGAAGGTCTCTTTCCATCTGAGTGGTGGGCAGGTCATATGGAAATACCATCCTCTCTCTGCACAGATATGGTGCAGGCTTGGGGATGAGGGCATGGGGATGCACACAGTAGTTGCTCCTGTGTCACTGCCTGGATGGTGGCATCTTGTTCCACCTCGTCCATCAGAGAACATTGAGTCAAACTTTGCTCCTGCTCACAAGGTCCAGGCAGCTCCCTTGGTGAAGGGAAACTGGACGATGACCATCGTCTTACCTTTTACATTTGTCCAAATAGTATATGTCTAACCTTCCCGGCGGTGGACTCGGGAGGGGGAGGGAGGGAAGGCTTCCCAGCCCAGCAGACTGGATGGGAAATAATGATCCCCTTTTTATAGCTTCTTCAATTGTTCCTGAAAATCCTTTTTAAAAAGAGGAAAGTTCCTTCCTTCCTTTCAGCTCCCGGTATCTTTAAGAATTCGCTCTATTGTGAGCCCAGGACAGAGACCCTTCTATGAGGGCTGCGGAGGCACTCTTCAGAGGCCCCCTCCCCGTGCCCCATCCCAACAAGCCCCCATTCTCCTCTGAAGAGGGTCCCTCTGTCTAACGCCAAGTAACTCTTAAGGGTAGCATTTATCCTCGGGCACTCAGCTCACAAAGAGTGCTGGAGTGTCAAATAAACTTACTGCAGCCTGCAAAGAGAAGAGGAAGAAAATACAAAACCCCCTTTATTTCCACCCCTGCAGGGAAACAAATACGGACTTTGTGCTGGAGAGCAGCAGCGCCCTAACGAAGCAGGGTAGTGCGCGTACTAATGTATCTCTAATAAAATTGTGTGTGCATGCACACGTGACAGTGTGTGCACGGACCTGGCAGCCGAGCAATAAATCAAAATCCCTCGGTGCAAGCGTTGGTCATCCTGCGTGGCCGCTGCTTTCTAGGCAGAACCGGTTCCTGCTAACTGGGAGCACATCAGTGGCTTCTGTGGGTTTGCTTTCAGAGAGGGATGCAGCGAGGAAGATGCTGTCCTCCCTGAGGATGTCTCCACCAGCATGGCCAGTACCTTTGCTCAGCAGCAGCAAGAAAAAGTCTGCTTAGTGATTGTCTATCTTGGCACAGTCCTGGCTTGTTAATGCTGAATTTGGGAATGTCTTGCAGCTGTGTTACATGAGATGTGCTCAGCTGCCCTCTGATGTTCCTGCAGCTTACAGCAGACCTGGAGAACAAGGGGTAACTCTGGCTGTGCTGCAGTGGCCAAGGTCACTGCTGTTCCCTCATCCTGACATTTGTTTCTCTACAGGTTTTGGTAGCTTGTCATTGCTGAAAGAGGCAGATGCCATATGCCACAGTAGCTGTTGGACTGTCCTTGTACCAAGAAGCGAGGAGATGAGGAGTTTGACCACGTGCAGGCTTAGGACTTCTTCCCTTCCACCAAGCAAACTATCCTGAGCCAAGAGGATTTGTCTCTACCGGGTTCTCTGGATTCACAAGCCCTCAAGGACTGGCATGGATTTTGGATGCTCCCTTCTGTCTGTACGTGGGAATGTCATAGAATCATAGAACAACCAGGTTGGAAGGGACCCATCGGATCTTCCAGTCCAGCCATTGGAAGGCTGCAGACACTTGCTTCTCTCAAAACCTAGTGGATTACTTCTTTGGGCATTATTCTGCCAGTGCTGTGGTTTTTACTAATCTGGTGGACTTGGCCTCATTACATGAAGTCTCCCAACTGACAGATGTGGAAAAGGAGCAGTTACAGCCCAGTTCTATCATCCCCTCTTTCTGGGCTACTTACTGTGAGCATCGTGCCTCTAGAGGAGGAAGGAGTCCACGTGTAGAACAAATCGTGCTGGACTTGGGTGAGTCAAGAACACATATTTTGCTTCCCCATTCTTAAAAACAAATATCCTTTATGTGGAAATGGCTTCTTAGAAACCTATGTTTACCACCTTGAGGAAAAAATGCTGAATCGAGTGACCTGCTGCTCCAGAAGGAATAGGAGAGTAGGTAGGCTTGTTTCTGCAAGCTAAAGTGATTTTCCCCTCCTGCTTTAATCAAAGCACTAACCTTTTAGTACCATTTGAGCTTGAAATCCCTAATAAGAGTTTTCTTCCTGGAGTTATATTGCTGAGTAATGGACAAAAGAGTTAAAGCAGGCAGCCACAAGCAGGTTTTTTTTCTTTTTTTCCCTGGCAGGGGGACCCCTGCTGGCTTTCCGCACTTTAAATCATGTCAAAGCAAGTGGTGGTGGCTGTGTGGTGAGCCTGCTGCTTGTTGGGCTTACTGGGAACAATGTGTGGCTTGTCTGGAGGGTCCTGTGGGGCTCCCGGTGTCTGGGTGGTTGCAGAGGATGAGCTGAAAGGCTCTCTTTGGAAGGGAGAGCAGCGTAAGCCTCCTTGCAGTGGAAAATCCACTTACCTGGGGAAGGTAGGAGCTGATAAGAATATGAGGGGGTTTGTGTTAGTGCTGACATCTTGAGGTGTGATTCTGGGAGATGTGCCCAAGAGGCTTTGCAAGAGTAGCTGTGGATGTGTGAGGGTTTGTGACCTGAAGAAGGAGGAGTAAAGGTAGACATTTGTGCTTAGGTGGTGAACGGAGCTGGTGATGGGAGCTGGCGATTCTTATGCTGGTAAAGATGGGATTTGCCCTCACCAGCCCTTTGTAATCTCTGTTGTCCAGATGTAAATGCAATGATCCTGTCTTGGCTTTTCCCTGGAGCTGGTCTGCTAGAACACCTGGTTTTCGTGGTCCTCCTGTGTTTTGGTGAGGATGTTCCTCTTGAGTCCCTGTTCCTTCTGCAGGCTCTGGGGCCCTTTGCTTTGAACTGGGGTGGATCCAGCTTGGTTTTGGAGCATGGAGCAGAACTGACCCTTTCACTTGGGAAGGTGCTGCAGTTCACCCTGCCTGGACTGCTTTTTCGTGTGTGTCTTTTTTTTGTAATGAACTTTCTTCTTGGAGAACGAACCTAAGAGATGTGGTGAATAAAGGGAAAACTGCTGCTGGGATAGACTTGGTGATTTTTTTTTTTTTTTTGTTTTTAAAGAAGTGCATTTCTGGTTTTGATTAGTGCTCATCTGTTCTTGTTTGCTAGTGATCAGTCATTCCAAGGAGTCTGATGCAGGCTGGCAGGAATGTGAGGTCTATGCTAGTGTCTGTTTGGGAGCAGTACAGCTGTGGAGTGGATTGTGCCAGTATGGTTAGAGAAACTGAGAAGACCTGTAAAACTGCTCTTCTTTCCTTTTACTGAGCAGCCGGGAGGATGTGGTGTGTGCTCTCCCCAGGGAGACAGCTCTGCCAGCTGGGTGCTCTTACGGAGGATGAAGATGGCAAATACAAACCTGAAGAGCCATGTGGTCAGCGCTTGCTTGGTTTCTGTTCTTCTGCACTGCAAGCTTGTGACTGTCTGAACAGAGCTGGGTTGTTTTAATTTCCTTCCCTTGTCAGTGTCTGACTGGTGGTGTCATAACTGTCTCTTCCCTGACCCTTGGGACTGTGGTTTTCCACTGAGCATCTGAATGTGGCAAGTACTTGACTTCACTTCATCCCTTTGCAACGTGAGTCTCTTGGCTTCCTGTCCTCGGAATTGCAGGGAGGAGGGATGAGTTCATGCACATCATCTTGTTGTTCTTGAGCTCCCTGGCCTAAGGCAAGGAGAGATCTTCTACCCTAAACTTGCAGAGAGCACCTCAGCCTGCTTAACTCTGAAGTGGTTTCTGTGACAAGGGACCAGGCTGGTACGTGGAGGTTGGTTTTATTTTTCACATCTTCAGCTTTTACTGAGAAATGAATGGATGCCTTTGTCTGCTTGGTTGCTCTCTGTGTACAAGTCATGCACTGAGTTCTGCTTGCTCTGGGGACCCTGCTGGCAACCTGGGCCCCTGGAGCAGGTGTCAGCCCTCCTGAGGGGCTGCTCAAGGTGGCCACACGGCAAGGCAGGCTCGGGTGGCTGAGCTGGTCCTGTTTTGGTACTGTTCTTCCTAGATCCTGCAGGAAGGACAAAATTTAATGTAGCTGCAGCAGAGATCCTTGTCTCTAGTTACAAATAGCAAAAGCTTTTTAATGTGATCTTAAGTAGCCATCCCTTGTCATACACGCTGACCTGAAAGGAGGTTGTGGAGAGGAGGGAGCTGGGCTCTTCTCCCAAGTGACAGGGGACAGGACAAGAGGGAATGGCCTCAAGTTCTGCCAGGGGAGATTTAGGCTAGAGATTAGGAGGAAGTTTTTCACACAGAGGGTCATTGGGCATTGGAATAGGCTGCCCAGGGAGGGGGTTGAGTCACCTTCCCTGGAGGTGTTTAAGGGATGGGTAGGTGATGTCCTGAGGGACATGGTTTAGTGTTTGATAGGAATGGTTGGACTCAATGATCCGATGGGTCTCTTCCAACCTGGTTGTTCTATGATTCTATGAGGGGGCTGGAGTGTGTCCAGAGGAGGGCAATGAGCCTGGTGAAGGGTCTGGACCACAGGGGTCATACGGAGTGGGCTGAGAGAACTGGGATTGCTTAGCCTAGAGAAATGGAGGCTGAAGGGCAGCTTAATTGCTCTCTATAGCTCCCTGAAAGGAGGTTGTAGTGATGTAGGTGTCTATCTCTTCTCCCAGGTGACAGGAGGAGAGGAAATATCTTCATGTTGTGCCAGGGGAGGTTTAGACTGGATATTAGGAAAAATCTCTTTACTGAGAGAGCGGTGAAGCACTGGCAGAGGATGCTCAGGGCAGTGGTGGAGTGTCCATCCCTGGAGGGGTTCAAGATGGTTAGTGTTGATAGGAATGGTTGGACGTGATGATCCAACGGGTCTCTTCCAACCTGGTGATTCTATGATTGAAGATGTGTGTAGAAATGGCACTTGATGGTTCAGCAGGTGCGGGAGCATTGGGTTGGTGGTTGGACTGGATGAGCTTAGAGGTGTTTTGCAATTTTAGCGATTCTGTGCTTGCCAGGGATGGGAAGGGGCCCTGCCCTTGGCTCTAGGCTGCTTTTTGGCTCCATAGCCTCTGGCTCGGCTCCCTTGGGACCTACCTGTGCTCCTCCTGAGCAGGTGGAGGCTCAGGCTTTGGGTGCCCTGGGAAATGATGCGTGAATAACAGACTGTCAGGAATGTAATTTTTTCTGTTACGTGGGCACGGCCGGGAAGTCTTCCTCTTTAACTCTGGTGCTGTTAAAGAGAGAGGGAGCGAGGGGAAGGAGGGGAGCGAGTCCAGGGTCTGTGAGGCAGGTTGGCTCCTGGGTGCGCGCTGACCCCTGCCGGCAGCTCCGGGCCCAGGCTGCAGCTCCGGGCGCCGCCGCCAGGGGGCGCCAGATGCAGCAGGAGGAACAACCCTGGGGAGCCTTCCCCCTCCCCGGGCTGAGGCGTCGCTGCTGCCCCAGGGCCCAGAGAGGGAACGTGGTGCCTCAGAGGGACAATCCTAGAATCACAGAAGCACTAGGTTGGAAAGGACTCACCGGATCATCGAGTCCAACCATTCCTATAAATCACTAAACCATCTCCATCAGCACCTCGTCTACCCCATCCCTTAAACACCTCTAGGGAAGGTGACTCAACCCTGGGCAGCCTCTGCCAGTGCCCAATGACCCTTTCATCAATGCTGATCAATGTCTAAATCGATATCTAAAGGGTGGGGAGCAGGAAGATAGGACCAGACCAGCAGGTCCAGGGAGGTTATTCTCCCTCTGTACTCAGCACTGGTGAGGCTGCTCCTTGAATACTGTGTTCAGTTGTGGGCCCCTCAGCACAAGAAGGATGTTGAGGCTCTGGAGAGAGTCCAGAGAAGAGCAACGAAGCTGGTGAAGGGACTGGAGAACAGGCCCTATGGGGAGTGGCTGAGAGAGCTGGGGGTGTTTAGCCTGGAGAAGAGGAGGCTGAGAGGAGACCTCATTACTCTCTCCAACTACCTGAAAGGAGGTTGTGGAGAGGAGGGAGCTGGACTCTTCTCCCAAGGGAGAGGGGACAGGACAAGAGGGAATGGCCTCAAGCTCCTCCAGGGGAGATTTAGGCTAGAGATTAGGAGGAAGTTTTTCACACAGAGGGTCATTGGGCACTGGCAGAGTCTGCCCAGGGAGGTGGTTGATTCACCTTCTGTGAAGGTGTTTAAGGGACGGGTAGATGAGGTGCTGAGGGACATGGTTTAGTGTTTGATAGGAATGGTTGGACTCGATGATCCGATGGGTCTCTTCCAACCTGGTTTTTCTATGATTCTCTGAGGCAGAGCCCCACGGCCGCTGGATGGCAGCGGCGCTCCGTGCATCCCAGCCCCGAGCTGCTGCTGCGACCCGACGGCTGCTGTCGGGTTTCAAGCTGAACCCGTGCAAAGCAGGCAGTGAGGTGTTGGAATCCTCAATGTAATTAGGAGATGGAGCTGTTGGAACGGGTCCAGAGGAGGCTACAAAGATGATGCGAGGGCTGGAGCACCTCTGCTATGAGGACAGGCTGAGAGAGTTGGGGTTGTTCAGCCTGGAGAAGGCTTCAGGGTCTTATAGTGACCTTCCAGTACCTGAAGGGGCTACAAGAAAGTTGGGGAGGGACTGTTCACAAAGGCTTGTAGTGTTAGGATGAGGGGGAATGGGTATAAACTGGAGAGGGGCAGATTTAAGCTGGACATAAGGAAGAATTTCTTTAGGCTAGAGATTAGGAGGAAGTTTTTCACACAGAGGGTCATTGGGCATTGGAACAGGCTGCCCAGGGAGGTGGTTGAGTCACCTTCCCTGGAGGTGTTTAAGGCACAGGTAGATGAGGTCCTGAGGGACATGGTTTAGTGTTTGATAAGAATGGTTGGACTTGATGATCTGATGGGTCATAGAACAACCTGGTTGTTCTATGATTCTATGGTGAGACACTGGGACAGGTTGCCCAGGGAAGCTGTGGCTGCTCCATCCCTGGAGGTGTTCAAGGCCAGGCTGGATGGGCCTTGGGTAGCCTGATCCAATGGGAGGTGCCCTTGCCCATGGCAGGGGTGTTAGAACTGGATAAGCTTTAAGGCCCCCTCTCACCTAAACTGTTCTATGATTCTATGTCCTCTTTCCATCTCGCTCCCCAAAATGCTGCCCAGGCTGTGCACTCCTGGTGACATCCCTGCAAGGATGTATCTGGCCAAGCTGTGCTTAGGGTCTGTTTTCTTTGTGGATGTGGCTGTGGCTGCAGAGAGAGACAGGGAATGGCTTTTTGAGAGCAGGAGAAGGGGAAGGTAATTCTGGATTAGGACCATCCCGGTGCTGGCTGGAGTGGAGGATATAAGGTAACTGGGGTGTGCTTGGTAGGTGGTTGACCCACTGCTGAGGGCACTTGCTGGTGCTTTGAGACCTGAATTAAACCCCTTATGGGATTCTCTGTGACAGCAGGCACCCAAATGGGCCATTGCAGGGCTGTGTTTCTGTGCCCCATCTCCCAGCAGTTCCTAACCTCCTGGGATGCTTGGGGAGGTCCTTACCCAAAAGCAAGTGCACTGAGACTTGGGTGTCAAGGCAATAAGAATCATAGAATCATAGAACAACCAGGTTGGAAGGGACCCATCGGATCTTCTAGTCCAACCATTCCTATCAAAGACTAAACCAAGTCCCTCAAAACCTCATCCACCGGTGCCTTAAACACCTCCAGTGAAGGTGAATCAACCCCCTCCCTGGGCAGCCTATTCCAATGTCCAATGCCCCTCTGTGTGAAAAACTTCCTCCTAATCTCTAGCCTAAATCTCCCCTGGTGGAGCTTGAGGCCATTCCCTCTTGTCCTGTCCCCTGTCACTTGGGAGGGGAGGACGAGGCTGAGGAGGAAACAGATCTAGGGGTATAACCATGACACCCATGCTTTTAACCAGAAACATTTGACGCTTAGTTACAGCTTAACAGTTTTCCTACAAGGCTGCTGATCCATGAACGTGACCTGGAAATGTGAGTGTTGAGGGCTGGGGCTGAGCACAGCTCACATGGTAACTCTGGGCCATACCTGGGGAATTGAAGCTGGTGTGTACAGGGGCAGGAGGACACAAGGAGAGCAAGAGGCTGATGTTTGGGTGATAATTGCCTTAGGGGTGTGATGCAGAGGCATCTGCTGTCCCTGCCTGTCTCCAGCGTGCTCTGAGCAGGCCACCTATACAGTGTTCCTGGAGCTGCGTGGCTGACTGAGAGTTGGTTTGACATGCTGTCTTCCTCCAAAGAAAAGGCGTTGGAAGCTTGCTCTGCCTTTCCTTTCCTCATCATCCCTCCTCTCTGTTCTCCAACTCCCCTGGGGAAAGAGGGGTTGGGAGCGCTGTCTGGCTCCACTTCCACATCGCTCTGTCTGGAACCGGGTGAATTATTGCTGGATAAACCAGCATGTTTGGCTGCCTTGAAAAGCACTTCCAGAATAGTTACAGACTACTTGGTCAGGACTATTCATGTTGAAAGGTCTCACTGTCCAGGCTGCCTCCTCGATAGCTGGAGCCAACTGCAAATTCCACCAGTGCTACCAGCCCCGGGTTTCCATGGTGAATGCGTTTTGGTTCTGCACCTAAAAGCCCAGAGCTTTGGGGAAGATTTTTTTTTTTTTTTCACCATGGGTGTCACAGTTTGCCTATTGCTCTGTCCTATTATGCTGGAGGAAGTCCTCTGGCTTTCCCCAGCTGGCTGCTGCCTTTTTGGGGGAGGGCTGCCTGCCCGGCAGAGATGCTTTAGAGGCCTCTGACAGCGGATGCCTAGGGGACAGGCTCATGAGTTTTGTTCTCAGGCTGCTGTGGACTCCAACACACCCCTCTGCCTCTGGGATGCTGCCTGAGGCTGTGAGGTATGGCTCTGTCCGGAGACCTGTTTTTTCTCATGCTAGGACCTGTCCCTGCTGCACTGTGCTCTTTCCATGCATGCCTTGTGCCTTCCAGTTGCTGTTAGAGCCCTGGTTTAATTTGCCAAGGTGCTAGTTCAAGCCCTCCTGACACGACTTGCATTAAAAGCAAATGAAATGTTTATACAGGGACTTTGCACTGAGTGATCTGCAAGTTGCCCCAACTGGAGCCTCCTCCAACACTTCTGTCCTGACTACCTCCCAGCCTTGCTTGTATTGCTGCAAAACCAAAAATCTTGTTTAAAAACTTTATTCTAGGAGTTACTTTGCATGCCATTAACATGCAAAGGAGATTTTGAGTATATATATTTGCCCTTCCTTGGAGGTTCATCTGCCCAGCTGCTCTGCAAGGACATCTCCTGTGCCCCAGGAGCTGCGCTGCACCCTTGTCGTTTGGAATGCTCTTTTCATTGATATTTTCTGAGAACAAAAATGCCTGCTTTGTATCCACTGCCCCTTTCTTTCCCCACGCAGAAGGGGAGGGAGAAAACGACTAAAATATTTTCTTGTAACAAAAGGCTGAGGGTGAATCTAGATCGGCCATTCGGATCCATTTAAGGTAAAATCTCCAGGGTTTTCAGCGGAGAAATTAAAACACTGGCGCTTTCTCTTTTCTTCAGAAGAACAAACAGGAGCGGTTACCACTTCCTCTAGCTCATAAACAAAACCAGCCCGACGTCTCCAGGAGAAACCCTGCCAAGAGACTTTCCTTCCTAATTGTTTGATATTTTTTTCAGTTCTGATTAGTATTCGGGAGTGCCTGGCGCACAAGTGGGAAGTTTCAGGAACAGGCTGTAGATCTTGCTTCGTGCAGATCCTACCCTCTTTTTCACTCCTTTGCTTTCCTTGTCTGTTCCACTCTCTCTCTCCCTCCCTCCCTGTTTTTCCTGCTTTGTTTCCCTTCATCTGCCATTCTTTGGGGGCTTGTAGTGGTGCCTTTTGACTACCAGACTCTGGCACTTGCTTTTCCTTTTTGAAGTTTTGCTGCCTTTGCAAGAATTGCATCAAGGCTGTCAAGGCTTTTATTGACCTGCTCTTCTGCAGTTCCTTTTCTTTACTTTCAGGCCTTTCTCTGTTCTTGGGAAGGAGCTTTGGCTGGACGAGCTGCAGGGGGATTCATCTTTCCCTGAAGGGAAGAAGTGGGTTGGGATTTAGACCAAACTTAGTAAATGCTATAAAAGAATAAAAGGTCCCACAGTGTCTGGTGTCTGGGATGGAGTTGGCTGCAGAGCTGTTCCCACCTGGACACAGTGACATCTCCTCTATATGCCCCAGCATCTTCTCAACTTTAAAGCCAGTAAAAATCCTTTCTCTGAAAGGCCAGAAGCCTCAAGCTGCCCTTGGAGGTCCTTGGTGGGGAGTCCTGCATGGCTGCTTGCTTTGTCATGGGACAGTGACTCATTTGAGGCTGTCCCAGGGGTTGGAGAGAAAAGCTGCTTGGATTTTTTACCTCTGACTTTCTTCCCTCTGCAGCCAGTCTGGGGCTGTGCCTGCTGCCAATGCTTCTGCCCAGGGACATGAGCTGCTGCTCTGAGCCCAAGTTACTTTATTGTGCAGAGGAGAGCTTTCCCACATCTCTGTTTTGTGGCTGGGTTTTCATGTGTAACATTGTTCTGAGTTCTGTGCTTGCATCATGTGCTGGAGATTAGGAAATCGGTAGCGATAATAAATATCGCTGAATGAGTGGGTGTGGGCAGGAGGGAGGGAGAAGAGTGATTTAAAGGGCAAGGAAAATAGTGCATTCCCTGTGGGCAATACTCTTTTTGCAGGGATGAGTCAAGCTTTTATGTCCTTTTCTTACAGGAGGTACCTGTGTGATAAAATAACTCATTTTATGTGTTTGGAAATGCTCACCTGTGAAACTGATGTGTGTGAATGCGGTGTGTGTGCCCTCAGCATCCCACCTCCCCTGCAAGTGATGGCCTGAAATCTCCCTCCAACCCTGCCAGGGCCAGTGCTGGGCTGGGGGGAACCTCAAGATGCAGGATCCCCATTAGCCATGAGCTGTTGTTCAGTCCCTTTGGGGATGAGCATCAAAATCGCTTCTTTGGAAACCAGTTTGTTGAGTGTCTGGTGCATGCTCCCTGCCTCTGGGAACACACAGCCTTGACTCTGTGACTCAGCCTGAATTTCTTAATCATGAAAACAACCATCGTGTCTTGGGCTTTTCTCACGCTTTCCCTGCCATGGTTTCCAAGTATTTTGTAAACCACCAATGGACTGAAGCTGGCAACCCCTCTGGGCAGGCAGGTGAAGTGGCCTTTACTTCCATTTCATTTTTCTAGAGGGGAAACTGAGGCTCTGGAACATGAAGCGACTCATCCAAAGTCATGTCGCAAAGTGGTGGCAAAGCACAGAGCCCCAAGGAGATTGCACCTTTGCTCAATGGTGGCTGAGCTGACAGCTTTGCTCCTTGCAGTCTGCCCTGTATTCAGACCTTCACTTGCTGTTCCTGGTCTTAAGCAAGATGTGTAGATATCTCTGAATGCAATTTTCCTCTTTCCATGAACACTGTAGCTGCTGGAGCAGAGGAGCTTTCTTTCCAAAGGAAAGGTGCTGCTGCAGCGTTGGGAAGTGGTTTTCTTCTCAGAACGCTGTGCTCAGCTTGTTACAAAGCTCTTATCACTGCAGCCTTTGAGCAGCTCAAACCCGGTGTTAATGATATTCCTCTGGGGCAGGAAAATATTGTCCCGTCTTTGCAGAAGGGAAAGGATGACTAACACAGTGCAGAAGGATTAGGACTGGGATTTTCTAAAGCCTGCTGGTTAAGACGACTGGGACTTGCAGGTCACTTAAGTTACTCTAAAGCCCGTGTGTAAAATTTCTGGCTGGATTAGAATATTGAACTCTTGTCTATGATAGTTCAATACACCTAAACTCTTCAGAAGCACTAAGGCACCACAATGATTGTGGATCCCTTAAACATTTTCATAGCACAACTTCTTCCTTAAATTTCACCTGCTGAGGTTTCCGTCACATATTTTTTTTTCTTTCTTGATATTTACCTTGTGACTGAGCTGGGATGGGGATGGGCTTGGCAGGAGAGAGGGGAGATGCCATTGGGTGGGGGTGATAAGCAAATCTTTGAAAACAAAGTTCAGGCAAATAGATGTTTGAGAGGAGAGCAGGTTTCCCTCACTGGTGATTACAGCTCACTTGGAGCAATCTCCGCAGAGTATGAAAGCAGAGAAAGTACTGCTCTGACACTCTGGAGAGATTTGAGCGGCATCCTCTCTTGCATGCACAGAGCACTTGCTTCTTCTGTGGTGTAGCCATTGCACTCCTGCTCAATTCTTCTCATGGAAGACCTGCTTTTTGTAGGTGCTATTTTTATACCCCTGTTAAACATTTTAAATACGCAGATGCAGCTTTTTACCTTCGGGACTGTTGTACGATTATTTTGCACAGCTGGATTGTGTTCAGACTGTCATGTTAAAGCAAGGCATCAGGGCTGTGATGTAACTTCATCAAAGTAAAGTTGATATCAGTTTTTATTATGGGCTATTTTTCCAGCTGGGATGTGGGCCTAGGTGGCCATGGAGCCAGGCACACTCAGCGCCCTTGGTGCTTCGTGGTGATAGCCTCCCCTTGGTCCTGGGAAAGGCTTTGCCTTGGGGTCACTGATGATGGGAACTTCTGAGAAAGGAGGGTCTAGTCTTTTCTTTTGTAGTCTCTTGGTGGGATTGGATGAGAGAAAACAACTGTTGTTGGCAGCAGTGAAGCTGAATATCTTGCAAATAACTGCAATTTGTGCAGTTAAAACCCAAAGGGGCAGGGGCACTGTCACCTGCAGATGGGAGGGCAAGACACTGGTGCTGCCAATGCTGAGCAGCTGCATTGAGTGTTCCTGCCAGGACATCTCCTGGTCCAATGCTTGGGTAAAGTTGTCTGTGTAAGAGCTGTATTTTGTTTCAATGTTTTTTGGCATCCCTTCCTGCACTTGGAAGAGATTTGATGTGATGTCAGTACAGGTAGAGCGAGCTCTCTGCTGACCTCCCTTTCTTGGCCAGGACTCATCCGGATGCTCATAAAACCTGCTCGCTCTAACTCCTGAAACTTGTTCCAAGAGGCTTGGGCTGGTTTTGGGAGGCATGAACATTTACAAGTCAACAGGGAGCAGTGTCTGGAGGGTGGTAGCTGGAGGGTGGCTTCCCACCCTCCATGTGAAGTCCTCGCCATGCTCACTCAGCCCTATTCCTGTTTGCAGAAGGGAGCTCAGCAGCTTCCCTGGAGCCCAGAGTGAGCCCAGAGGGAGCAGTTTTGGTAAAGTATCTAACAGGTAGTTCTTTATTCCTCTTAATGCGTTGAGGCCTGCAGAGAGCATCCTTGTGAGGATGCTGGTGGCGAGAGGCTGGTTAGGTCTCCTTGTCCCAAAGCCAGGCCAAGACCAGCTGCTGGGAAGGAGCTGGGTGGCCTCAAATGGGCTGTTCGAGGAGCAGTGATAGTGGGAAGCTCAGGGTCAGGAGCATGGGCATCTGGAAATGGATTGCACCAGGAAATCCCCTTAGAGCAGGACCCTGCTGTTGGTTCCTCCCCTTGACATGGTCCACCTCCAGCCCTGAGTGGGAGCTACGTGATAAACATCTGACCACCAGGGTTGCTTGTTGGTTTTTTACAATACTTCTGACCTACAATCTGACCTCAAACCAGCACATGGGCATCCAGCCCTGCTGGGTAGTGGAAGAGGGCAGTGCCAATGAGGCTGATGACTTTGTGTGTGCTTCGGAGTTTCTTGTCCAAGTGCCTCTGCTTCTCTGCAGACCTGGTGGGCTCCCCTGCTGCAGGGAGTCCTCACTCATAAAGAGCAGCCCTAACAGAGGATTAATGGTTAATCGGTTGTTCATGGAGGGTTATAAACAACCTGCCGGGCTCTTTAACACCTTTCGCTGATGTGCTCGTTGCCCTTCATAACACATTCCTGTCTGTCTGATGCAGCCTTGTAACCTCTATTAATCACTTGTTAGCTCCTGCTGCAGAATGCAACTTATGGGCTGCTGAGCACCATCTACACCTCACCTGCTGTGCCAGGATTTCCGAACTCCTTAGGGCAACCAGGAAGGGTTCAATGGGGCACACAAAGATCAGGGAGGCTCTGCAGCCTTTGTGCTCAGTGCTGCACCCTCCCCATGCTCAACTCTTCTCCAGGGAGAGTCTTCAGGATGTCAACAAACAGCTCAAAGGCACGTCCAAGGAAGGATGCCTGCGTCAGCCCCACTGAGGTGGGCATTGAGCGCTGGAGGTTTCTGGATCCACTAAGCTGATGTAGAAACAGCCCCAGCTCCACTCCAGGGCAGCTTCCGCCTCCCAGGAGATGAGTCCTGGCCCCACGCTGCTCCTTGCTTGGTGGAGGAGAGATGTCCAGCTCTCCTGTGCTGCTCTTGGTACTCTTTCCTTCTGGCACTGGGATGCTGTATTCACCCTTCCTCTGGGCTGCCAGGGAGCTTGCCTGGTTAATCAAACTCTGCTTGGGTATTACCTGTCTGTTAACCTGTCAGCACTGTTCTGCAGCTCCGTTTAATCTCTGGTTGTGGAATTTCCCCTGCAGTTTCTGCCTCCCCTTTGCTACCCCCTTCCCACGATCAGGGTAATTAAATATTGTCTGAGTCCCGTCACTTAATGACCCATTTGTTTGCCAAGGGGAGATAACCGAATATTTGCTCGCTGTAGACCAAGGACATGGGCAGATCATGCCCAGACAGGACAAGTCACCAGGCCATGGGGTGATGCTTGCATGTGACATCTGGCTGTGGTGGCAGAGCTCTTCCCATGGGGCACAGCCAGCACCTGCAGCCGGTGCTTAAAAGGGACATGTCTGGAACAACCTCTGCCCTTTTGATATGATTCTATAGCTTGATTAGTTAGATACCAGTGTTGTTGTGCCTTCAGAAGCTTTGGTCAAAGGAAAGGTCTAGTCCGTGAAAGAAGCTGCTTCTTTTTATACTTTCATATATCCCACTCTTTATATATTTCTTTTTCTTGCTTTTTTTAGTTCACATTTGGATTGGCTGTTGGTAGATACTCACCCAGGTCTAGAACAGGAGACTTGACCAAGCGCTGCTGTCTCCACTGCCTCCCTGCCTGAGGTAGGCTGGGAGTGGAGACAGTAGTTGGTTCTGGATGGGAAGCAGAGAACAAATATTCATTACAGGCAAGGCTGGGGGGTCCTGGGCTCCGCTGCATGTCCTATAGCCATGTGCTGGGGTTGGAGCAGATGAGCTGGAAGCTGCCAGGTTTGGTTAACATGCTGTATCTGTGCCGTGCAGTTTATCCACCTGTGTCAAATGGTCCCACAGCCTGTGCATGGGCTGGACTCTTCCTTCTGCCTAGTGTCCTGCAGGGACCATGTACTGGAGATGTGGGCCAGGTCCTTCCTTTGTGAAATGGTGATGGTGTCTTGCAGCAGAGTGTGCATTTACCAGAGCCATCATTAATCCCTTCGGGATGGGGCAGAGGACGTGGCATGAGTGCCAGAAGAGCCCAGGTTGCCTTCCTGTGCCCAGTGGGTGGTTGTTGGGGAGTAAAATAATTCCCGAGAACCCTATCAGCCTGAAAGTCTGTCCTGGTTTTTTTTACTGTTGTGCTCAACGCTTTGCCAGGGTTTAAGCTAAGCATGGTGCCTGGGGATGAAAGGGAGCCGCCACCTGGAGCACACCTGGGCAGGGCAGTGGTGACGGACTGCAGCTGTCACCTACCAGGCACACAAACCATGGGCTCTGGTTTATTGCTTGTCTGTTGTGCCGCGGGTTGATAAGTCTTGCCTTTGGGGAAGGTGATGGGCTGGTGGCATGGCTGCTTCGCCCGTGCATCATCTCTTCTCCCTGCCTTGCAGTGCTGGTTCAGATGCTCCTGGCTCTGTTTTAAACACCTTGGTGCTGGAGAGCTTCGTGGTCAGACAGCATCAAGAGGTTTATAGACCTGCTACTCTTAAGTGAACAGGGAAGTCAGGTTTTAAATCCCAGGAGCTCTGAAGTCAGTCCACGCAGTCTGCCCAAGGGGTGGAGTTTCCCTTGTAGAGGGCTTTGAGATCCTCTAGGGTGATGAACCATACGTCATTGTTGGATTTAATACTTATTTAAGGCTGTCTCTGAAAGCCAACTTTCTTAAATCAGAAACAAAGTACTCTAGTGGAAAGCTCAGATGAAGGAAAACTCCCAAATTATGATTTCTGGATACTCTTTAATTTTAGGGATTAGGAGTCCAATTTCTGCCTTTCTCCAAGGTTGCTGTGAGCACAGTTAAAAATTAAAATTGCTGCAGAACTGAACGCGGCTGCCAGAGTTCTCAAAATCTGGATGTTGCTTGGCTGCAAATGTCCTTGCTTCACCTTTCCACAGTCGAGGGGAAAAAAACGTTTACACTTGGCCAGAGAAGAGTGCAAACAGTAAAATACTGAGCTGATGCCCTGTGAAACCCATCACGTAGCTGGGCCCCCCAGCCTGGCCCTGCTCCCATTGGCCAGGCTGGGCTCAGAATGGGTTTAATGCAAGGAGCTAGGCTGGCCCCAGAACCCTGTCTGTGCTGGGACTTTCTTCCAGTGCAGACCTGTCTCTTGGCTGGTGCCTGACCTGGCCCGGCACTTGGGATAGATCCTGAGACAGGGTGATGCTGGAGCTGCCTGTGCTTAGCTGATCCCACAGTGCTGGATACTGCAGGCTGCAAAGCAAATGAAGGCAGTGCTGGATGTTCTCCATTTTCCTCTGCTGTTTGCAAGACCACCCATCTCTCCCCAGCTCTTAAGTTTTTTCAGTTACGTCCTATTTCTGTGCCATGTTTCCAAGGTCTGTCCTGTGATCCCAGAGCTGTGTCATGTGGGGCTTTCCTCAATGCCTCTGACAGCAGGTTTTCTCTCCAGTTTCGGAAGGAGCTGTGCAGACTGAGTGAAACACAGACCCTCTGCTCACACAGCCTTCCACAACTGCAAGGAATCCAGAGGTTAACCAGCCCTCTTCTTCCTCCCGTGAGATGATAAGCCCATAATTACATGCATTGCATTTTGGAGCCTTGATGGTCGGGTTTTGCTCTCACAGCTCAGCTCCTGGCAAGATTGATGCCCTGAGTAGGTGGGGGTGACAGCTCCATGGGCATTGGGGGACAGAAGCCCAGCTCAGAGCATCCATGAGCCACCTAGGAGGTGGCCAGGAGCTCCCTCAGCATCCCCCTGCCGTGGACAGGAATTCCTCTGTTTTTGCCAGTCCCCCTGAGCCATACCTGCAAAGGGCTCTGGCAGCCCCCTCCAGACGCTGCCTGTACACTTCAAATGAAGTTGCTGACTGTATGGGCTCCCTTTTGTCTCTCCTTCCTGAAGCTTGTGTTACCTCTTGAGCTGGCTCAAAGACTCTCCTTCAGGGAGCCTCAATAGACACTACAGAGAA
The DNA here is from genome assembly GCA_033558105.1 of Coccyzus lansbergi. Classification (NCBI taxonomy): domain Eukaryota; kingdom Metazoa; phylum Chordata; class Aves; order Cuculiformes; family Coccyzidae; genus Coccyzus; species Coccyzus lansbergi. The sequence goes on along the minus strand of JAUMJK010000251.1, from coordinate 1,262,338 downwards.
AAGAGAGGAGGAAATTAAACACGGTGAGTGTTGGACCAGCACCATGGAAGCTGCTCCGTGACCAGGCTGCCAAAGACCCTGGCTCTGCTTGGCTCAGAAGCCTCTCAGTGGAGGGAGGAAGGAGAGCAAAGGGCTCTCCTTTAACCCCCAAGAGGCAGCAGAAGTCTTCCAACCTAGCTAGACCGAGCCCTGAGGATGCGAAATGCAGCCAGATCCTTAGCCCAGTCCCCAGCACTGCTTTAAGGGTGATAGTGGCATTGCTACCTCTGTGCTGGGGGATGATGCTGTAGGGATAAGCCTGCTCTGAGCTCTCCTGGCTTCAGTGCTTTGGGCAAGATGGGTTTGTGTCTCAAAAAGTGCATGTAGTTAACTGCCTGTTCGCTTAGGATGAGGTCTTTTCTGCTGGCGTGCTTGGGGTGATGGGAGCAAAGCCCTCACCACAGGAGGTACTGCATCCCCTGGTGCAGTATTAAAAATAGTTCAGTAGTGGCTTTGTGTGGTGCATCTCCCTCTTGTTCTGGCTTTCACAGAGATTTTGACAATGCAGATGGGTTTGGAGACACTTCTGAGCAGATGTCACTGCACTGCTTGGTGATGTCCTACCCTGTACAATCCATTTACTCTGCACCCCTCTGAGCCACAGCAGAGAGGGCTGCAATGATGGCAAATTCGGGAACTTAATGCTTTTTAAAGGTTTGGAAATATTTGGGATTTTTTTACTTAAAATTCGAGATCCGGGTGTTGGGTTGAGTGCACTGCGATCTCACTTTTCTTCTTTATTAAGTAACTTTATAGCTCTTGTCTTTGTGAAGTCAAGTTTGAAAACACAGCCCTGAAGTTCCAAAAGCCAGCAAGCAAATGCAAAGGAATGTAAACAAGATTTTCTATATGTTCAGATCTCAGGATTTTTTTTTTAAACCCATCTTGTGGTTTTCAGAGAGCAATGAACTCAAGGAGCAATACAATTACCGTATGCTGGTGATACCCTCTAGTGCCCCGGGAAGCCTGCTATTAATGTTGGCTAATCCTGGAGATACCTAATTAAGATTAATTTAAAGAAGAGCTGCTTCTGCTGAATCTGGCGGCACATTAACTTCCATTTCCTATACCACAAGCCTGAAAGTTGGTTTGGAAAGGCTTGAGAAGAATGCTTCTATGGCTGAGCTGTGTCATTGTGCCAAGGAGGCAAAGCCCCAGACATGCTGAAGCTGATGTTGGTGCAGGGGCTGTACATTGGGGTAAGCCCTGGGGTGCCCAGGGTCAGACCCCTACATGCTCACCCCAGCAGCTGTGGTGTAGGGCTGCAAATGTCCCTGCCTTGCCCTTGCTCTGGTTGCTTTAACGCAAGGAGAGGAGATGCTGCCTGTTTTGGGAAAGGGCGACGCATCCTATCCGAGGTGATGATGACATCAGAGGTGGCCGTAACCTCTTCACTATCCCAAGCAGGAGCTGTTGGAGCCTGGGTTCTTTCTCACTGATGTGGGCAGCATTGAGGCAGGCTGCAGGGTCAGAGAGTCATAGAATGGTTTGGGTTTGCAAGGGACCTCAAAGCCCGTCCAGTTCCAGCTCCCTACCATGGGGGTCACCCACCTCCTGCTAGGTCAGGTTGCTCATAGCCTCATCCAACCTGGCCTTAAAACCTCACTGCATAGTAATCACAGTCTTGCCTTTCTCCCCAAAACTTGCTTAAGGTTTTATTTAATATATATTTTTTTTTAAGTAGTAGATTCTGTCTGGGACTGGTTTAGAGGATTAAGGTCCCTGAGTGTGTGTTGCTGCAGTATGGGAAGGTAGCACGCGGGGCCGCCTTACCTATAATGGCTCATTACTGGGGGCAGAGAGATTTTGGGTTTGCTCTCACCCTCAGCCACGTGAACAGCCTGGCTGGCACTGTATGATTAAATTAGTTTCTAGGAGAACAAATCCCGGATTAGCGTAGCCATTTGCCATGCTGAAAGTGGAGCCCTGCTAATTAGGTTTATGTAACGGGCTCGCATGGCTTTCCGTAATCGACCAGGGGCACGGGGAAAGCTGGGACGGCTGTGCTGGTTAATTGGGAAGCACGCTGGGGTCCCTGGTGGCCACTGGAGCTGCTGAAATCTGGGCTGAACTGCTGCAAATTAACACAAAAAAAAAAAAAGGTAAAGAAAGCATTGCAAAGCATTGCTTCCAGCAATACTGAGAAGTGCATGCTGTGCACTTGAACTGTTGTGGTTCACTGCCTGTTGCTGAGAGTGGAGAAGTCTGTGACTCCTTGTCTTGTATCGCAGATACCTTTTCCTTCAGATCTCAGCAGAGCAGAGGCTGCCCAGCTTGCAGGAATATTCCTGCCCAGCTTGCAGGAATAGGTGCCTGTGCAGCTGGAAGGTGAAGTGGTGTCAGGAGGTGATTGTCCCACTGATGTCTCCCCCTTATGTGGGGTTAATTGTAGTGCCCATGGGAGGGCATTGACGTGTGCTGCGTTGCCCACGGGTGGGTGCTGGATTGTGCAGCAGCCAGCTGCGGTTCAGCTCCCGACAATAAGTGAGGTCTGGGCTTTCCCAGGGCCCCAGATGTGGGCAGATTCCTGCAGGAGATGCTTTGTTTTCCTGGCATTTCCCAGCTGGGTAGGCAGCATGCAGCATCTGGATGGCCCAGCCAGCTCGCTCCCTCCTGCTGAACAAACCCCAGTAAAAATCGCCCAGCGAACTTCAGTAAAAATTAATGGAGTAGTCAAAGGCTAATCCATCCCAGGGAAATGTGGATTAAATCCCTGCAGCAATGGGAGACTTTCCTCCCAGCTGTGATGGAATTGTGGATTTTTCCCTTGGCCTTCCCAGCTGCTGTTCCATCTCTACTGTCAGTGGTGAGGGAGAATCATAGAATCCCTAGGTTGGAAAAGACCTCTTGAGATCACGAAGTCCAACTGTACCTGTGTGCTACTAAATCACACCAAAAAGCACTTCATCTGCCTGTCTTTTAAATACTTGCAGGGATGGTGACTCAACCACCTCCCTGGGCAGCCTCTGTCAATGCTCTTAGAGACATCATTGGCATCATGGAAATGGGGGAAAGTAGGTGGCCCTGTGACAGCTTGGTGACATCTATTGCAAAAGGCTGAGCTGACATTTCTGCAGATAGGTGAGACAGAGTTTGCAGTCAACTGTGGATAAGGATTGCTCACTGGGGCAAGTTTCTAGGGTTGAGGGGAAAGCCTTTTGTGTCAACTGGTAGTTTTTGCTAGAAGTCGTGGGAAAGTGGAGGTGGTGAGGCAGTAAGAAGTTCCGTGTCCTGCATGCCAAGCCGGCAGCAGTGCAGTCAGTGTAGCAGGCAGGGGTCTGCATGCATCAGCATGTTGCAGAGCAGAGCTGCAGCGCAAACCGCCTGGGAGCTGTACTCCCCCAACAGCAAGCACCCTGTGAGCTCCCCCGGATTGAGGTGGGGAGCTTGGTGTGATCCTCAGGGCTTTAAATGTGGACATATCTAGCGACAGCCAGGTGGGCAGATGATGTCCCAGGAGCATGCTGGGTCTGTTGCACATCATGTGGGTTTTTCCTGCTATTTGCGCTCCGTGCACATCCATCCTCTACTTTATCCCTGTGTGTCCGGCTCACCACCAATAGCGTTGCATAGCTTTGATCTGCTCCAAGTGATTAAATTCATATCATCCAGACTGACAGCTTAATATTCCTCAGTAAGGCTGCGCTAAATTAGTTATGTCTGTCTTGCCAAAGCTGCAGAAATGCTTTCTGACAGCTACAGGCACTTGATACATTATTTTTTTTCCTTAGTATATAGTAAGGGTTGCTTTTGCTCTGTTTGGGGCATCCTTCCTCGAGTTTCATATAAACTGCTTCACCGCTGCTGGAGTCGCTTTCTGTCTGTTGAGTGGAAACAGCTGCCCTGGAGCGCGACTGCGGGTGTGGGATCCGGTGTCCGCGTGGGAGCGGGCTCAGTGCTTGCATGTGAAAATACTGTGTCGTCACATTTTTAGATTTATATGCGTGTATATATGTCTTAGTTTGGGTTGAATTTTTGGTGTTGGTTTTCTTTTTTGAAAATGATGATGTGCTGGCTAAGTCCAGAGCAGTGAGGTTGGTCCAAGCTCTCCCTGTGTCCGGAGGTCTCCTTGGCAGTCAGATTTGTCCTTAGGCTGGTTGATCACAGTGACTGTAGGTCTGTGTTTGTGGTGTTGCATCAGTGCCTCTAATTCACACCAGCAGCCCTTCAGTTCGGATGTTTAGCTCTGCACGTCCCCTGTGAGAAGTGAGATTAGCTATATATATATATATATGTCATAGAATCATAGAACAACCAGGTTGGAAGAGACCCACCGGATCATGGAGTCCAATCATTCCTATCAAACACTAAACCATGTCCCTCAGGACCTCATCTACCCGTGCGTTAAACACCTCCAGGGAAGGTGAATCAACCACCTCCCTGGGCAGCCTATTCCAATGCCCAATGTGTGAAAAACTTCCTCCTAAATATATAAAAACTTCCTCCTGTCAATATATGGTTCATAAAATCTGCATTTCCCAGCTCATCCTTGCTTCCCCAGTGGTGAGAAAGTTGCCGCTTCTTACTTCCAGGTGAAGCTCGTGGTCATACAGTTGCAGCGGCAGCTCCTACAACGCTCAAGCCCAAGGGGCAGGGATGAGCATCAGTTGGCAGCAGCCATCCAGCATCTGAGTTGCTGGCAGAGGTGGGAGAGGGGAGGGCTGTCCCCAGGCTCAGGGCAGGACCAGACCCTTCTGGTGCTGGCAGAAGTCACCGAATGCCTCTTACTTTGGGATTCCCTGGAGTGGAAGATGCCTTTCATCTCCCTGTGGATGCTCCAGGCCTGGCTTCCTCCACCAGTGAGCTGCAGCCATTCCAAGGTGAAACACAGCACTTTGCTGGTTTGCTGGAAGAGGAGCAATTAAAATGTCTTTGATAGGATCTGCTGGCAGCACATCTGTTCCGCAGTGTTAGATTTATGGGCCAAATTTACTCGCAGCAGGACTGGGACAGCTTCTCCCTTCTTGTTTCAAAGAATGGACTGTGCCTTCATATTCTCACATGCACGATGACAGACTGGGGTTAGGAGACAAGGGGCAGCCCCTTGTGCAAGAGGTTCCTGTGGGTTTGATCAGAGAGTGAAAATAAGACTCAAGATTCACTTTTAACTAACGCTTTTCATCCGACTTGGAGAAAGTGTTCTCCTTGCCAAGAGCTTAAAGAGAAAAAAACCCACCCTTCATAATTGCCACATTTAGAGGAAGGAATTCTAAATAAAAAGTTAATCTCCTCCAAGGATTAGCAAAGCATGCGCCGTCTTGTCAGATGTGGAAGCAAAGCGGAGGCCTTAATTTTTTAAGACAAGAGAGATGTTTCTGTTTGAGCCTGTCTTTGCCACATGCTGGCCAAGCGACCCGCACATGGCTCTGGGCTCAAAGGGGCTGAGGTCCCGTGTCCTCTCCAAGGTGGATGACTTGGTACCCTCAGACTGTGTGTGACTGTGGTGAATGGCAGTCTCGCAGGTGGCTGAGCTGCCTCCCCCAGCATCTGCTCCTCTGTGTAATTAACTTACTGTGGCAGAGAATTCCTCATATGACAATGGGCAAGAGATTGGGATGCTGCTCTTTGTACCAAGCTCTTCTCACGGCTCAAGAAAAGAGATTACTGCAGCATCTCTTCAGCTTCAGGAAAGAAGAGCTTAATGCATCAACTCAGGTCTGGAAGATGTGGCCACTGCCTTTGGGGGTCATTGGTTTTGCCAGCTGAGCTGTAAAAACACCCGAGCAGTTTGGATTTCACAGGGTCTGAGCACACAAAGTTATTAGTTGCTGTTAATTGCGGTAGGAGGTTTGGGAGTTGAGCACATTTGATGCCTGGATGTGGATGCATGGAATTAAAAGGTGCTGTTTCCAACTGTGGGAGCCCTGTGTTTCTTGGGGCTGCAGGGATGTTTTCTGGCACAGGAATGAGGGAGCTGTCACGCGTCCCTCTGTGTCCTGGAAAAAAACCAGCAACTTGTAGGTTTGGTTCTTTCCCTGTGTTTGTGGGTTATTTGTTTGTAGTTTGTCGATTATCTGCTCCATCTTCACCACTGATAAAGGCCTATAGAATCATATGCAAAGCCCTGGCTTGGCTTTTGAAACAAGGATGCAAATGGCACACGATTTCCTTGCAGATGTTGTCTCCACTGTGCAGGAGGTCAGGTCCTCCCCAGCTCCGCTGCTGGGAGCGCAGGGCCAGTGGTGGGAGGCATCAGTGGGAATGGCCCCTCTTTTCCATAGAATCATAGAACAACCAGGTTGGAAGGGACCCATCAGATCATCGAGTCCAACCATAGGTGCAGCCAGGCATGGATCAGCCAGGGCTGAGCGTAAAGGACACAGTTCAGCACAACTTGTCATTGCTGACCTAAATCCTTGCAGCTTGCCCTCATTGTGGGGTTCTGCAGTGCCCTGGCCGCTCACTGGGCTCTGGTTTGTTTAACATTTTCTCTTAATATTTTCTCTTTTCTTGGAGAGGTTGGGTGAGCTGAGTTTCTTCCTTCTGGACCCTTCTGGACATGGGAATGTCACAGCAGGACTCAGCGGGAAGTACTTTATCTCGCTGCCCACCCCTATGTTTTCCGTCACTAACTGCCTCTCCGGTATTGCATGCTGGCTGGGGCAGGCAGCCCTTTCCTATTACTTCATTTATATTTATTTACTGTATTTCTTTACTGATTGTTATCAGTTGGTGCTGAGAACACTTGAAGAGCTTAGCGTGTTGGTGATTTGGTTGATGCTTGAATACCAAGCTGCCTTTTCCCTGCTAAGGGCTCTCAGAGCACCATCTTGGGACGGTGCTGGGAGGGCCTGGAAGAAGATGCTTTTGCTGCTGGTCATTTACACCTGAGCTCGGCTCGGCAGGGTAGAGGCTCTGCGACTGCAAGAGGTTAAAACTTTGCCCCTGTGTTTACTTTAGTTGGCTGCCACACTGCATAATAACCTGTCAGCACTTCAGGTGGGGATTTATTTGTGCATTAAAAATTGCCTGGGGCGGGCGGATGCAGACACTCTGCAGCATGCTGGAAAATGTGCCTCCAGCGTAAAAACAGCCTCTCCAAATATTTCACCCTTTTAATAAGTGCATTTAATTAAAGTCATATAACTTTTTTTATTATTATTAAAAAGGAGGGAGGAGAGGGGGGGAAAAAAAGTGGGGCCTGCTGAGGCTGCAAGCAAAGGTTGGAATACAAAGAGGGGGTTTAAATGTGTGTATTTAATAGAAAAGTCATCAACAACATGTTGTGTTTCTCTTTATTTCCCAGCCTTGCTTTTGGTTGTGGATAGAAAGCTGATGGGAATTTCTGGGTTTCCAGGCTACCTTTTCTCTCCCTCTCTCTGTCCACTTCTCTCCAATTCTGCAGAATTATTAATTTTTCCAAACGAAGTTGCCAAATGATGTTGCTCTTGGATAGAATCATGGTTGCTTTCTCTTTGCTTGTTTAACCTTCTATTTCTTTAAGTTGGATCCGGGTGGATCTTTAAGCCACCGCTTTTATTGTGAGCACCTCCAGGGCTTTGCCAAACAGGTCCATTTTCCAGTCCCTGTGGAGGAGGAGGAATAGGAGAGGCTTTGGGATGGGGCAGTGAGGTGGATGATATTTTGGGATCCGTCGTTGACGAGATGCTTAGGGGTTGCCTGGGCTGATAACCTTGGCTATGCTGGGTGAAGAAAAGGGGGCTTGGGGGGAGCTTGGTGCTCACCAGCTCCCTGGAACAGAGTCCACCCCAAGTCACAGGCCTGTTTGTTTTCTGAGTTACTCCTGACCTAGAACTTAAGCTGAGCTTAATCTTCCACGCAGGAGCATGGCTCACCTCTTGGGGCTGGGCCAGTGATACCCGGGCTGGGGTGTTCCAGCTCCCTTTAATGTCACAGCTGATGTCTGTGGTTGTGTCAAGAGTGAAGGAGCAGGGGGGGATTTCATAGCTCGGCTGAGATAAGTCCAATTTGATCAAATTCCATATGGGAATGTGTTGAGAGATGCATGTTACACAAAGCGCCTTTATCCTGCTGCAGATGGCGTTAATATGAGATGGGCTTCAGCGCAGCACGGCCAAGGGTAGGGCAAGGCTGCTCAGCAACAGTTGACTTCCCTCTGCTGTACGCACATGATGCTTGAGGTGCAGCTAGGAAATAACAATTTTTAAGCATGATTCTGCATTTTTTCCCGGAGCTAAGGAGAAGAGATGGGGGAGACCACTTTTCATAGCAAAAGTTTGTGATATTGTTGTATATGAATGGTTGGACTCGATGATCCGATGGGTCTCTTCCAACCTGGTTGTTCTATGATTGTTCTATGATATGTTGATATGTTACTGTTACAGATACAGGTGTAGAATAAGCTCAGCATTTTCCAGTGAGAGCTTTAAATGCTGCTGCATTCTTAGTGGGAGTTTGATGTCTTGAAGTCATGCAGAGAATTGCTCTGAAATGTGATCTTGCTCCTGTTCCCTATGAGCATCACCCAAACCTATGAACGGGATCAGTGAATGGGGGTGAATGGATTCATCCTGAGCAGTGAGGTCTGTGGATGTAGTACTGGTGAGGATGGGATGTTGTGACAGGTGCTTTTTTCCTTCCTCCAAGGAAGATAAGACTTGCAAAAAAAAAAAAAAAAAAAAAAAAAAAAAAAAAGAGAGAGAGAAATGAGTCTGTATTCACCACAGGGCAGCCAAGCTTGGCAAGTGCCAAATGCTCCTGGGCTTTTCTGTGATGTAGGATTGTTGTGCATTGCGTTTCCAAGCACAGCATCCAAAGGCTTTCCCCATATGTTTCTCTGAAATGCAGTTTTGCAAGATTTTGGTGCCGCTGCTTCTTCACATGCTCTTGTGTGCTGCTCCCTCTCTGCCAGTGACAGCAGCGCACAGTTAAATTTGTCCTCTGAAGCTCTCTGAAGGCTTATTTTTATTCTGAAGGAGAAAAAAAAATCTGATGTATTTGAAATCTGAGGAAGGGCAGAAGGGTGGATAATAATGGATGCTGTCCTTGGCGCTGGAGTCTTGCTGGTGACGAGGAGGTTTATGGGAACTGGAAGCTTTGCAGAACAGCCAATATGGAATAAAATGTTTTTCAATAGCAGAGAGGGCAGGTAAAGGGTGGGAAAACACAGTTTCTTGGCAAGCTTCCCCTCCCTCTTCACAGCAGCACCCCAGCCCCCCAACTTTGCTGCCCCTGACTGGTTTAGGAGTGGGAGGTTAAGGACCATAAAGGTGTATTTGGAAGTGCAATAAGACCGTGTGATTTGATGCAAATCCTGAATCACACTGGAGCGTAGCAGCTGCCAGGGAGGGATGATGCTGCAGCGCTGCCTGTCCCGCTGGAGCACAGAAAATGGCCTTCTTGTGCCTGCTGAGGCCAGAGCAATAGTCCCTTCAGCCAAGATCCACAGAAGGATTTGGGCTCTGTGCAGCTCTCTGATTTCCTTGGGAGCTCAAGCACTGGAGGGAGGAGCTCAGAGCCTTTCTGCTTTGGGGCTCTGGCTGATGGGTGTGAGGGGGCTGTTGGCCACCATTAAGTAGTCGTCTCTTCCATGTGTGCCTTGTCCATGATGAGGGCGAATTTTCCCCTATGGGACTAAACCAGCAGAAGTTAGATGGGTGCAGGGATAAAGGAATAGCTTCTGTGCTATCGAAGCATGGGTGAAACGGCCTGGAAGAAGGTGAAGACTGTGCTTTTTGCCATTCCTTTGCAATGGGATAGGCACAGGCATGTGTTGCTTTGCTGCTGGAGTTGGCTCAGGGGCTGGCTCATGCCTGAGCTGTCTCCTTCCAGCTGATGACTGTCTGGACTTATGGGCAAGGAGAAAACTAGATGGTGGCTGGGAGGTCCCTGGCAGGTCGGCTGCTGCTGTAGGCACAGGGGAAGCAGTAATGATGTTCCCTCTGGGGGTCATGAGGAGCTCAGTGCTCCCAACTGAGCAGTTTTCATGGCCAGGGTCAAGGTTTTTGGAGGAAGACACCAAATGGGGCTACAATGGGGAGGGAGAGTGGAACGGCTCTCTGGTCCTCAGGCAGTCACCAGATCTCGTCCCAGCCCTAAATCCAGGTCATATGAATCTTTATTTTTCTTTTCCTCTGCCGCCTGGAGTCTGCTTTATTCATTTTTGTTTCAAGCGAATGAACCTACTGTAAAGGAGACTTGCATTCCTCTCGATAATCTTAGGCAAGCATGGCCTGGCTGCAGTTTCTCAATTAAGCAGTTTCTCTTGCCTTTCATTCCCTGTGCCCTGGCATCCTAATTGGACATGCCGTGCCCTGCCCTGCCGCTCCACAGTCACACGGGTACCTTTGGCGTGATGCACGGGGTCATCACCGGCTGCATCGGCATGAAGAACCAATTTGCTGTCGGGGTGCAGGGCTGTCCTTTGCGCCGCTTGCTCCATTTTATTTTTCTTTCTGGCAGAGGGAACAAATTTCCTTTTGCTTGAAACTGAATTAATTTAGCCTTTCCACAAAGCAGCGCTTTTGTCTTTCCCTCTTCATCTCACTCCTGAAGCTCATGAGTGTGTGTCGCCCCCCCCGCCCCGAGCCACAGGGTTGGCAGGGGTGGAACAAGGGTGCAGGGATGTATCTCCTCTTGCCTCCCTCTTATCTCCCCGTTCCCCTTCATTTACCTGTGGCAGCCAAATGAGCTCTGAAATGTGAAGCTTCTTTCCTTATGGCAGGCATGCCACGTACTGAATCATAGAATCATAGAACAACCAGATTGGAAGAGACCCATTGGATCATCGAGTCCAACCATTCCTATCAAACACTAAACCAAGTCCCTCAGGACCTCATCTATCCATCCCTTAAACACCTCCAGGGAAGGTGAATCAACCACCTCCCTGGGCAGCCTATTTCAATGCCCAATGACCCTCTGTGTGAAAAACTTCCTCCTAATCTCCAGCCTAAATCTCCCCTGGTGGAGCTTGAGGCCATTCCCTCTTGTCCTGTCCCCTGTCACCTGGGAGAAGAGCCCTGCTCCCTCCTCTCCACAACCTCCTTTCAGGTAGTTTTAGAGAGTAATGAGGTCTCCTCTCAGCCTCCTATTCTCCAGGCTAAACACCCCCAGCTCTCTCAGCCGCTCCTCATAAGGCCTGTTCTCCATCCCCTTCCCCAGCTTTGTGGCTCTTCTCTGTACTCGCTCCAGAGCCTCAGCATCCTTCTTGTGGTGAGGGGCCCAGAACTGAACACAGTATTCAAGGAGCGACCTCACCAGTGCTGAGTACAGAGGGATCCTCCTGTCCTGCCTGCGAACCAAACCCAGCTTTCTGAGCCTGTCCTTGATCCTGGTCTGTGTCTACGGGACGTGGATGGAGAGCCTGCAGGCAGCTCCAGTGCTCCTCTGCAGAGCATGGTTCATCCCTGCCTATGGGTGATGGAAGGAAAGAAGTGTAAAACTGTTAAAACAGGCCTGGGAAGGAGCTTGGAGACATCTAATGCTGGCCATAGTCTGGTCTGGTTGTTGTACTTGTGGCAGCCCTGATAGGTTCTTCCAGTTTCTACTTCCAGGGAGGCTGTTTGCACCATCCTGGGAGGCTGTTCTGTTGTTGCTGGACCTAGAGCTGCTGCCGCTGTGTCCTTCCCCTGCCAGGTTGTCTCCTTCCTCTTCACAGCAGAGTTTTATTCATGAACCCCTTTCCCTTCAGCCGGCTCCTCTCCATAGCAGTTAGGTAGGGGCACCCCTACCTGTCCATGCATGTGCAGGTAGCAGGGGTGCAACTTCTCCGACCCTTGCAATCTGGAGGAGAGTTTGGGAAGAGGGATATTTGCAGGTTCTGGCTGTCCCTGATAATAATGGGATGTGTTCACTCCCTTTGCAGCCCAGGCTGCGCTGGTGGGAGAATGGAGATGTTCTGCAAGACTGAGCAAAGCTTATGGGATTTTGTAACTTTCACGCAACCCTTTTTCTTCAACCCTTCTTGCCTCACTTTTTTCCACTCTTTCTTTTCTGTTAAACAAAATTTCAAGTTGGAGCCACCAAAAACAGTTCGTCCTATTAAAACTGAACTCTGCTGCAGCACTAAAATAAACACAGGGTAACTGCTGCTTGCATGGAACAGCACTCGGCTGCTGTGTAAAGAGAATAGAAAATGTGGTGTCAGACCTTTTGAGCAGACGTGTGACTTGGAGGTATAAAAGTGTGTCTGTAGATGGGCGTCTGTCCTGGCACAGGGATGGCAACTCCCTGGGTACCCACAGATGCCGGTAATGGGGTGCGAGCAAAGCAAATACTGAGGCTCACAGGTTTTCCTCCACAGAATTTAGGTAGTTACTGTTTTTTTTTTTTTCTCCAATATATTTCTTTGCAGCCACAGTTTTTAGCCCTGTGCACACCAGCTCCAGGTCATGGGGCTCACACCCTTTGCTTGCCAGGACTGCCAGGGTTCTGCGCCCGGCCCTGAGGTGCTGTGCCAGCAGCAATGAGCTGTGGGGAAGGTACAGGTCTTAAGGCTGCTTTGCACTTAGGGAGGGGGCAATGAATAGATGTTTTGGCTTTCAGAAGAGATAAGGCTACTCTTGTAGTATGAAACATCTCAAATGGACACTATTCTTCCATAGATACCTCCAAAGGGAACACCCCCTGGCTTCTAATTGTCCTCTAATTTGGGAGAGGAAGAGATGGATGTGCTGTTCAGTGTTGACAAAGTGAGTGTGGCCTTGGAGTACAAATCCTTTTGGAGGATGTAGGGAGAGAGAGGGGTCACTGCAGTTTGGGCTGTTCCTGCCAAAAGCAGAGAGAAAGCATGATTGGAGCAGGAGCTTGGTGGGAATCCTGCTGACACAGGGTTGAGGGGCCAGCAGGCAAGCTGGAGAAGATGGATCAATGAAGGAAGGAGAAAGATACTGGAGAGATTTAATGCTGGACGTGGGACAGGACACCAGGAACAGATGTCAGACTGGCAGTGTGTTTGGGATAAAGTTTCCTTAAGTACATGTAGGATGGAGAACCTCCATGGAGAGGTACGGCTTTGGGATGCCTGGGAGGAAAACGAAGGAGCAGAGCTTATGACTGTGGGATCAAACCTTCTTGTTCTCCCAATGGGGCACAGTGTGTAACTACGTGGGTCTGACTGGGGTGGGTCGGGGGAAGACTGGGAGAGTCCAACCCTGAGGGTTGAACGGGACCAGAGTGTGATGCCAAACCTCACTGTGGGGCAGCCACTGCCCTGTGGTCCTGGCAGGATCTGCAGCCCAGCGGCCACGGTGCTGCTTGGTTGCATGGAAATCACTCGGGCGTGTAGATTTGGGATCTGCCTCCCCTGCTGTCCCACACACCCAGCCTGCTGCTAAAAGGGTTTATTATGCAGCCTGCAGATGCCAGGTAAGCTCCGCTCTTCCATAAAACTCAGGCAGGCGCTAGGAAAACACAGCCCTGCCAGGTCTGTCTGCTTTGGGCAGGGGGAGAGTGAGTGTTGAGAAGGTGAAAGCTGTTCCTTCTCCTTCATCCCACCCTCCCTTTTCATCAACACTGCTGCAGGGAGTCTTTCCCCACCTAGCAAGAGGAGCAGGACAGCAGGGCAGGAGCAGTCCCTTCCCACTGAGAAGGGGACAGTAATTCCTAGGTTTCTCCTTGTGTGTGGGTGGGTGGGTTGCAGAGCCCTCCTGCTTCATCTGTCATCCTGCCATGTGAGATGCTCAGGTCAGGACTGGTGGTGTTTACAGACTGATCTGATTTGTGAGAGTGTTGCGAACATCCCGTATGGGTGCACTACGTCCCCAGTGCATCCTCTCTGCCTCTGCTAGTGGTTTGGTGCGATGCTCATATTTCTGCTAGTTATGCTTCTGGAGAGGACACGATCCATTCAGACGATGGGAAGACACTGTGATCGTGCACGGTGTAAGTGATCCCAGTGCACAGGGGCTCCTCCTGCCTCTCCAGATGTTGCATTGTGTTTTATGAGGAGTGATGGTTTTGGCTTGGCCAACTTATTTATTTATTTACTTGCGGGAATTGGCTGGAGACAAAGCATTTTGGCTCCTGGGGTAGTCAGTACGATGCTTGGAAGGGCTTGCTGCTTTTTTCCACCCCTGGGGAGCGGGAAGGGCTGGCGGGGCTGGTGTGGGGTGCCTGCTGCAGGCGTGGGTGGGCACCGCAGGGTGAGCGTCGCGCCGATGGGATGGGATCGTGGCCTGTGCTGCAGGTACGGACACGCAGATGTGCGGTTGGGCGAGGGAGGCGTGCAGATGTTCCTGGAATTCCCAAGCCGGATACGAAGCGGTGAACAGGATGCGTCGTTGGGGAGGAGCTTGCCAAGAACTTGACATAACGAGAGGATCGTTTTCTGCCCTTCCGATGGCTGTGCAGGGCTGCGCTGATCTCTGGGATGCTCAGGGTATGCTGGGTCTGAGAGAACATTACAGTGAGGTGCAGGATGCATCCTGAGTCCTGGGCAGCATCTGGTTTTGCTGCTCAGGCCCTGGTCAGGGCACCCAGTACCGCTTGCAGGGGTTGCACCAGGCTCCTTCCCCTCCCCATCCCAGCTATCTCTACACATCTCTGCTCTCTTTTTCATATGTGGCTTCTCCGCTTGATTTTCAAACTCATTTTTCTTGAAAATAAACTGCACTCATGCAAACTAAGTTGACCAACCAAGCACGTTGTCTTACATCAGAGCAGCTCTCCTCTGCCATTTCCTATAGTTCCTAAATCACAGTGGGGAGCATTGTGTTGTGAGGCTGGGGCTGCCTCACGCTCAGGAGGGGTCTATGTGCAAGTGCCTGCCTACCTGTGTGTATTTCCGATGGTTTCTACTCAAGCTGCCTGTGCTGTCGAAGCGTATGACTGATTTCAGCAAGGCAGCTGGTCCCTGGAGGTGATGCTCTGGCTCTGTGTCATCCCTGTTCATGTGGGGCTGGAACCAAATTAATTATCAGGCATATACCTTTGGAAAGCAAAGAGCAGTAAGATGGAAATCCCATAGGCAGCAAGAACTGCTCTGTTTTACTCCTAAGTGTTGCTCCTGTGCATGATGTTGCTGTCGCAGACCAATCTGCAAGCTCAGCGTGTGGCTACAGGACTTCAGAAATGTGTTCGGCCAAAGCCTGAGCTCAGGAGAGTTCTCTTTATTACCTCAGGGAGCACACTGGAGGTCTCTGCCAATAATTAAACATCTGCACAATTGATACTTGGCATGAAATTTTAAAATTCATGCATGTTCCCTGAGGTGAGGAGGGAAAGTGCCTGGATCTGCAGATCCATCTCTGCTCTGTCCCCAGGCCAGGAAGGAGCGAGACCAAAATCTGTAAGCCTGAGGGACATGGGACAGTGCAGGCTCCTAGGGTGATTTGGCTTTTGGGTATCATTCTGCCTCATGCGCTGGAGTTTCTGCTAAATTTTGAGTGATTATGGCACATTCCAGTATCTGAAGGATGCCAAATTTTGCTGAACATCACCAGCTGAGGGCATGGGAGGCTCTTTGCTCCAGCAGTGATGGAGAGAAGGCTTTGACTCGTTGACACAGCCTGGATATATTAGCAGGTCTTGTTGCATCGGCTGATCCATGGTAACCTTGCTGCCTTGCAGGCTCCTGAGCTGAGTCTCTAGGGGCTCACTGGGCTCCCTGGGCAGGGATGGAGCTCTCTCTGCCTGCTTTACCCAGCCTAGGACTGCTGCCGGGGAACTGTGGTACCTGCCTTATCTTCTGCATAGAAATGGAGGCAAGAACAGCCAGCCTGGCTCTCAGGAGTTAGGAGCTAACTGGTGGCATCGTGGACTCCTTGTGCAGATTTGCTGTGCTGAATAGCTGAGGGCCCTCGGGTGCTGTGGGATGCCAGGAGCCCGGCCAGGCACTTCCCAGCAGCTGCAGCGCCTTTAAGATCCCCTGCGCTCCGACTACGAGGCTGACGGCCAAAACAGGCTCCTGGGTGTTGCAAACCAGATGTTTAAAAACCACACATCTGTCCCTTCAGTCCAGTGCAGAAACTCTTCCTTCCTGGACCGTCAAATGAAAATGCAGCTTGTTCTGTTGTTATCTTGGCTTTAAAAAGCCTGCATCTCAACTTCAACTGGTAAATGCCCTCTGATTGCAAGAGGTGATTTTGTACCTTGGTTGGTCCCACGTGGGAGCTGGGACAACCACTCCATTCCTGCTCCTTGCCACGTGCTTACTCTGGGTAGCAGGTGGGTTTTCTGCCACTGTCAGCTGGAGATTGCTGGGCTGATAATCCTCCCTGAAACAAAAATAAAGAGCAGAACCGGTTGGACAGAAAGTGCAGCAGCAAAGGGGGAGCGCAGAGGGCAGCCAGGGCGTGCGTGGAACCAGCACTGCTCTTGGGTGAGTGCTGATGAGGAAGCAGGGAAGCTCTGCAGCATCTGATTATTAGGTTAATAATCAGATTTGCATCTGATCAGATCAGATTTTGCTATTACATCTGGGATGAGGTGAAGCTCTTTATTTTAGGAGAACTCTCCTGGCCTGCCTGTGGGAGTTAGATTAAAACAAGTCCATCCTGCTGGCAGCGTTTCCCAGGTGATGAGTGTGGCTGTGGAGGAGTGAGCTGATGTCCCTGCAGCCCTGGGCAGCCTTTCCAGGTCTAGGCCAGATGCTCTGGAGTTGACCACCTCCCTGTGCCTCGGTTTCCCTATCTGTGTGATACAGACAGTGCTGCTGCTGCTTTGTAAAGCAGTGAGAGGAGCTGGAGTTTTATCCCTTGCCCAAGTGAAAAACTGGGGAATTTGGTTACAGCAGAGGAAGGTGCAAAGAGATTTAAGAAAAAAAAAAAAAAGATTGAATGTTTTGGAAGGAAACAAACCTGTGGGTGAGAGAGAAAGGTTTTTGTTGTACCACCACTTAAAGCATGACAACTGCTGGACTGGTGTTCAGTTATTTCTGAAAGATCACTAGTAAGTGACAGCTTGGGGAGCCTCAGCCTACTCTTGCTCACATGGTGTCCTGAGCTGAAGGTACGGAGGGTGAAACTCCATCCCAAGACGTGCTTTCCACTTGTGAGGTGGAGGCAAGAGCAGACTCTTCACCATGCTGTCCTCAACATGGAGATGGATGTTGTGGCAGGGTTTCTGTTTTCCTTGTGCTGCTCGTGTGAGTGGAGGCTGCCATATGGTGCGGTGGCCTCCGCTGCTGCAGCCCAGGGTGACCCACGTGCCAGGATAAACAGAGGTGAATGGCTTGCAGGGTGTGCTGATGACTTTTCCAGCAGTAATTACGTGGGACGCATCAAAAACCTGAGGGCTTCTGCCATTTCTGGGCTGTACAGCAGTTGCCATGCTCTCTCCCTTATCCTAGCTGGTGGTAGCCTCCTTGCTGACCTGAGGCAAGGACATCTCAGCAAATCAGTGGCAGTTGCTTTTTATTACTGTGGCTGCTGGAGGCACAATTGCTTTCATTTTCCCAAGTCCATTCCTCCTGGAGCCTGTGGACATAGACAGCTCAGTCCCAAACAGGATGAGAAAACACCCAAGAGCTTCCAAGTCCATGAAGGAACAGCAATTTGAATGGATGACCTCCCTGTCCCCAGGGTGTCCTGCCTGCTGTGGTGTATCAGAAGCATTTGGCCCATCTCCCCTTTCCTGGAGAGGTGGGAGTGAAGGGACAGTATTGCTTTTGTCCACCTCCTTGGGCTTGGGAGGAGATGTAGGCAGGGAATTGTACCATCCAGGAAAAATCCTCTTCCCCTGCACCAAACCACAGGGAACTCACCGGACCCGTGACTTGGATGGAGCAACAGGGCATGTGGGTTTTCCTTCTTTCCCTTTCGCTTGCCTTTCTAGCGTCTGTCTGTCCTGCCTGGCTTGTATTTTGGGTAAACCCCAAGAACACTGAGTTTACTTTGAGAAATGTCCCCCTGGGTGGACCCGGCTTGGGAGGGAAGGTGGCTGGAGGGAACTGTGCCTCCCCTGTTCACGGGGCTTGTTTGAAGGTTTCTGTGGTCTGCACGAAGGCTGCCCACAAGGACCTGAGGATGTTTGGTGTGAGATCATCTGGCTGCTTATTTAGGGACCACCAGCGAGTTGCCGAGCACCTTGGGAATCGGGCTGTGGCCACCTTTTGATATCGCAAAGGCAAATATTGAGAAAAAATCTTCTGGGTGGGGGGAGCTGGGCTGGGTGTTTCTTGGGCGCTGGCAGCCACCGGTGCAGGCAGCAGCTGGGGCGAAATGCTTGATGTGTTTCAGTGGGGTGGCACATAAAAGGTGCGGAGAGGTCATTAAAGCAGGGACCTGGAGCCCCTGGCTGCCTTCAGGAGACCACCAGAGCTCTGTGGGGTGTTTGGTGTTTGGGCAGGACAGCACGTATTCGTCCTCCTCCCTTCATCTTTAAATACCACCCCGCAGATTTCAAGGAAAAAATAAATGCACTTAAAATGGCATCATCTTCCGGTGCCTTGAGGACTATTTATATTTTTATTGCTTCCACAATTTTTATATAATAGCCTTTTTCATGAAAACATCAGTGTGTGCGTGTAATTAATCCATGCATCATCTTCAGAAAGCAATTTTATAGCTGGATTTGGGGCAGTGGCACATGGTGGTTGGGATCCCAACTGCCACTGGATCCTTTACTCTTCTGTACTGTGCCAGCTCGGGACCCATCAGAGCTAATACGAGCACCTATTTTCCAGGCTGTGGTGGAGGCTGTTAGCTTGGTTGGGT
Source organism: Coccyzus lansbergi (assembly GCA_033558105.1). Taxonomy (NCBI): domain Eukaryota; kingdom Metazoa; phylum Chordata; class Aves; order Cuculiformes; family Coccyzidae; genus Coccyzus; species Coccyzus lansbergi. The sequence goes on along the minus strand of JAUMJK010000251.1, from coordinate 1,243,724 downwards.
GAGTTATTGAAGTCCCACAACGTCACATGAAAATAACATTTCTCTGTGGTGAAATAAGTTAAGTGTCCACCAAGCAGGAACCAACCTGACTTCATGCCATCTCGCTTTTGCCTGTACGAAGCTGGTGAAGGGGCTGGAGAACAGGCCTTATGAGGAACGGCTGAGAGAGCTGGGGGTGTTTAGCCTGGAGAAGAGGAGGCTGAGGGGAGACCTCATTGCTCTCTTCAACTACCTGAAAGGAGATTGTGGAGAGGAGGGAGCTGGGCTCTTCTCCCAAGTGACAGGGGACAGGATGAAAGGGAATGGCCTCAAGCTCCACCAGGGGAGGTTCAGGCTGAACATTAGGAAAAAATATTTCACAGAAAGGGTCACTGGGCACTGGCAGAGGCTGCCCAGGGAGGGAGTTGAGTTACCTTCTCTAGAGGTGTTTAAGGGATGGGTGGATGAAGTGTTGAGGGACATGGCTTAGTGTTTGATAGGAATGGTTGGACTCGATGATCTTATGGGTCTTTTCTAACCTGGTGATTCTATGATTCTAAGGATAGAAGATGGCTTTAGCATTACCTTTTCTGGCTCGTTCTGTAGTAAAGCTCTGAGGCTGAGTCCGGCAGCTCTGCTCACTGCTGGCAGACTCACTTCTCCCATTCCCTGTGGAAAATGAACCAAATCTCCCAACTTCCGACTGAAACATAAGATGTGAGATAAGCCTTTACTGGAAAGCTCCTTTTGCCAAATAGCCTGGAGACTCTTTCCTTCCTCCTCCAAACAGGACCATCCAGGTGTTAACTGCAGCTCTGTGTGATGTGATACTTAGCATGTTCTGGTCTGACATGAGATTTTCACCTTTCTTGCAATAATTACTACTTTGAACAATGTACAAACTATTGCCTTGTATCAAGCATTTTTTTAGCAGCTTCTATACCTCCTCCTCCCGGTGATTTGATGCTGCTCTTCCCCTTATTCCTGCATCTGTACAGCTGTGCCAGTGCCTTAGGCCAGGCAGAGGGGACCCTGCACAAGCTCCAGCTGCTCCCTTTCCATAAAGACCCACCCGGTGACACTGTGGCTCTCGTGGTGGGTATTTCTTCCCTTCCAGCTACAAACCCTCCGTCAGAGCTTCGTTGCAAAGCTGGCGACAATTTCTTGATGATTCTTGAGGAGAAGTGGGATGTGGGGCTGCTGCAGGGTGAGGTGGGCAGAGCCGTGAGCCTCAAGCTACTGTTTAATATCTGTGGTCCAAGTGCAAACGGAGCAGGCTCCAGCTACAGAATGTTTGTCTTGGAGATTAAATCTGGAGAGCCTCCGGTCTCCAAGTCCATGCTGGGAAGAGAGGGGCGAGGAGGGAGGGGAACCCAGCCCTGTGGGTGCACACACCTTTTTAACTCTCTGAAAGCTGCCGACTGGCTTGGAAATAAAAGACTTAGAGGGCAAAGTGCAGGTAGAGGGAGAAAGGGTGGGGAAAGCTTTGAAAAGGTTGGCACGGCCCGAATCGTTGCACCTGCTTGTGAAGTCTTTGCGGGCAGGAATCTTTCCTTGCTCTTTCTGCAAGGTGAAGCGTTACTGTGGGGACCAATGATGCTGAAACCAGAGGTGTTCATCCTGCGAATTGCAGAGGCAGAGTGACTGCACCTTGTCACACGACCAGCGTGTGTGAGACCTCAGTTCTGGGTTTTGTGTAGTTGAGGTGTTTAAGGCACAGGTGGATGAGGTCCTGAGGGACTTGGTTTAGTGTTTGGTAGGAATGGTTGGACTTGATGATCTGATGGGTCTCTTCCAACCTGGTTGTTCTATGATTCTCAGGCATCTTGTGGCTTTTCTGCAACTCTTTTTTGTGCTCTTCCAGAGGACCGAGTCCCTCTCTGCCTGCTCCAGGGCATCTAAGCCCCTTGCTGTGCTGGCCACTCAGTATCACTTGCACCATCTATCTCCCCTTGGCAGGGATTAGTGGTGTGGGGGCTTCTCTGGCTCCGTGTCCTGGATCCCCAGGTGGCTGTAACACACCCTCCTCCTCCTCAGACAGAGCCTCGTGCTTTAAGGCTGAATTGTGGGGCAGGCAGGAGGAAAGGAAAGCATCTCCCCCCTGTATCCACTGCAATAATGTTCCCAAACACTTCATCTCGTGTACAGTGCGTACTACAAGTGTTCCTACAGTGCTCAGGGCTGTTTTTGCAGGGCTGTTTATATAAGAGATCGTGCACGGTGCCTACATGCTTCTGGCACTTATAAGCCCAGGTAGGCTGTGTTTATCCTGGGGATTGGCCCCAGTTGCAGTCATCTGGGGCTCAGCCAGCAGTGTAGCTAGACTGATATATATATATATATATATTATTTAAAAAAGCCTTAGTTGTCGAGAGGCCAAGCCTGCTTGCTACACCGATGAAAAACATGACTTTGAGCAGTTTTACCCAGCCTGAACTGGTGGAGCTGTGCCAGTGGGCAGGCAGGAGCTGGGGGATGACCCAACCCTCTGCAGAGTGCAAGTGCAGGCATTAACATCATCACCCTTGATGAGATGCTTTAAGGAGCCTTGAATGATTGGAAGCTGGATCTGGTGGGTCTCCCCCTTGCCACAGGGGCTAGCAAAAGGGTGCAGGTAGGGGTAGAATTACAGTGTCCCCCCTTACTTAGTGTTTGATAGGAATGGTTGGACTTGATGATCTGATGGGTCTCTTCCAACCTGGTTGTCTATGATTCTATGATTGATTCTACTCCTGTTGTTTGAGGTACCACATGGTGCAGAGTGGCTGTGGCCTCTCTTTATGGTGTGTGGGGATCTGTGACTGGTTCATCCACATCTGGAATTGGGGACAATCTGCAGAAGAGACCATAAAGTTGGTGAAAGGCTGGAACATCACATGGGCTGTCCCTGACATGACTCTTTTCATTGAGTCTTTCCCTGCTCTGAGCAACCTAACACTTGGGGCTTGTTAGCTGGGTTGCATGTGGATCACCATCAGTAAAGAATGTGTTTTCACTGGCCGTATATCCAAAGATCTCCAGCTCCTCTGAGCATCCCTCTATATGCTGGGTCAACTTCTCCTCCAGCTTCTGCCTCCTAACTGGGAGGGAAAACTCAGTGGCCTTGGGGCTTGGCAGCTGGCCGGCTCTACTCCTCCAGCCCTTGGCTGGGTAGAGTCCTCTTACTTGATCTAAAAGGAAAAATTTAATTAAGTGAGATGTAGATCTCATCTGCTGGGAATTCTCTTTATGGGCACTGTGCCCTGGATCATACCCAAGGCAAGGGTGGGAGCTGGAGGAGGAAGAGGATGGTGGGAGGCAGGCTGGACAGTGGCGTGTGCCCTGACGTACTGGGTTCCTTTCACCTTCTGGCCAAGCTTGTCCCCTCACCTGCCCTAAAAATGGGGTTGAAATGAAGCTGCTCTGCCTTTTCGTTCGCTTCCCAAACCCTGGCTTCAGGGCTTCAGCCATAACACTGCATCCAGGAGGAAGACACACACCCACCTTAAGGGTGTGAGGGGTTCACCAGCATCCTGCATTGGGGCTGTTGGGGAGATGCTTGCTCATGTCCCCACTCCTGCAGCAGGGAGGGTGGTGCAGGGTGGAGTTTGTGCTCCCCTTGGCAGGATTTCTGCTTTTATGCCTTAAAGTATGAAATCAAACTCTGATGCTCTGGGTTGTGCCTGGCAGAAGGCAGGCTCTGTGCTCGTGCACTGTCATGACACATTTAGTGCTGCTCTGGTTTTCTGAGGGTTTTAAAAGAGGATGGTTACATGCTGGGGAGAGAATGACCCCTGAAAGCTTAACCCTCTTGATTTTCTATGTTATATACTGAAGTGCGTGTTTGTATCCCACAATGAAGTGAATTCAAGGAAGTTTAAATCTGTATATAGAATCATAGAATCACCAGGTTGGAAAAGACCCATCATCGAGTCCAACCATTCCTATCAAATACTAAAACATGTCCCTCAGCACATTGTCCACCCATCCCTTAAACATCTCCAGGGAAGGTGACTCAATCCAAAGCATCCCTTGCAAACTTCCCGTGCAGCCCAGTTCTACTCAGCTGCCTTGGATGTTCAGGTCCCATCACCCTCATGTGTGATGCTTGTGAGCATAGGGTGAAGATCTCCTGTTTGCTGCAGGACGAGATTTCTTGGGCCACTGGTGGTGTTTGGCCTCTGCAGAAAGAAAATGGATTTTAAAATGGCATAGAAGTGGGTGTAGCTTTGAAAAAAATCATATTTTCTGCACAAGATCCTTTTATTATTTCACAGAAAGGCTCATTGGGCATTGGAATAGGCTGCCCAGGGAGGTGGTTGATTCACCTTCCTTGGAGGTGTTTAAGGGACGGGAGGATGAGGTCCTGAGGGACATGTTTTAGTGTTTGATAGGAATGGTTGGACTCGATGATCCGATGGGTCTCTTCCAACCTGGTTGTTCTGTGATTCTATGATTCATTATTGCATGAAAAGGTCTTTCTTGGAAGCTTTCTTCGCTGTAGACTTCCTTTTGTTGTCTAAGTGCTGGGAGCTGAGAGCAGAGACCTGAAAGGTGCCTGTGAGGGGGCAGACCTGGGGCTGAGCAGGGCTGGAGCAGGATCTCCTCATGATGGAGAGCTGGAGGTTGCGGCATCCAGAGGGGATGCAGCTTCATGCAGTTTTCTTCCGCCTTAGATCAAGATGATGATGCTGGGGACCAGGTCTTATTGCGAGCAGTCAGAGAGGCCCTAACTGGGGCTGCCTGTGACAGGACCCCCTTGAGCTGCGGTGCAAACAGCCTTCCTGCAGGAAACACCCCAGCTCCAGAGGGAAGAGCCTATTAAAAAGGAATAGGCCAATCAATAAATCAAGACACCTGAAAAATGAAACCTGGAGGTTGGGAGAGAGAGCTTTTTATTCTTTCATTTATTTTTTTTTCCCTCTTTCTCAGTTAAAGCAAACAAAAAAATCAAGTCGCAGGAGGTGGCTGGTGTGGCATGTTGCAGAGGGCTGCGCTCAGCAGCCGGCACGGGTGCTGTACGGTGGGTGCTGAACGCAGTCACGGCTGCATGGGGTCAAAATTAGCTCTGTAAATTACAGTGGCGATACCTGGAAGTGTTGAAAAGGGATCAGCAATTCCCTAGCTTGAGAGGGGAGAAGGCTGAGGGTGCCCCACGGTTGCTGGGGCAGTCATTCATTTGTTTGGAAGTTGGATTTTATCACAGAATCATAGAACAACCAGGTTGGAAGAGACCCATCGGATCATCGAGTCCAACCATTCCTATCAAACACTAAACCATGTCCCTCAGGACCTCATCCACCTGTGCCTTAAACACCTCCAGGGAAGGTGAATCAACCACCTCCCTGGGCAGCCTATTCCAATGCCCAATCACCCTTTCTGTGAAAAACTTCCTTCTAATCTCCAGCCTAAATCTCCCCTGGCGGAGCTTGAGGCCATTCCCTCCTGTCCTCTGGCATTTGGGAAAAGAGCCCAGCTCCCTCCTCTCTACAACCTCCTTTCAGGTAGTTGTAGAGAGTAATGAGGTCTCCTCTCAGCCTCCTATTCTCTAGGCTAAACACCCCCAGCTCTCTCAGTCGCTCCTCATAGGACCTGTTCTCCAGCCCCTTCACCAACTTCGTGGCTCTTCTCTGAAAATTTTTGCTGAAAATCTGTCTCTACATGGACCTTAGGTTGACATCGATGAAGGGAAGACAGTGTGCGTGGGATGGATTAAGCTGAAGGGGTTTCTCCTGGAGGTCAGTGTGGCATCGCTGCTGTTTGCGGTCAGGGTTTGGATGACAAATACTCAGGTGCATCTCTGTCCTAAGCAAATTTGGCTCTGGGATGCTTTTGGAAATATGGCAGACACTTCCATTCCACACCAGCTAGTAGGTGTTTGGGATTAGACATCTGGATGCTTATTGAAGGGCGGTAGCATCACCCTGGTTGCATTTAATACTGTGCTGGGAAATTGCTGCCTTTTGGATTTTCCCTTCCTTGCTTTGCCCAAGGGCATGTCGGAAACACCAGGCTGATTTTGTCTTGATGATAGGAGCAGGCATTTACTGCTCTGCTTTAAACTGAGCAGCAGAGTACCTGGACTAAGTGGGAAAGACATAGGAACTGTACAAACCCCGTGTCTGCCCTGTGGCTGAGGACAAGCCGAGGCAGGCTGAGCGAGCGCTGGCAGCAGGAGCCGTGCCGCAGCAGCACTGCCGATGCCCTCTGTCCGCAGGCACCACTGAAACAGCTTCTTTGCCCTCTATAAACCCTGAGGTTTGAGACATTTTCCAGGTGCACATTGCATCAAGCCCTTCCCAAGCTTTCTGCCTGGGTACGGCACCGCAGGGCTGCTTGGAGGAGGCATCGCACTGAGGAACACAAGGAGCTTTTTCACTCGGATGCTTTTTTTGCTGACCTACATTTTTATATTCCTGCATCAAGTTGAGGTTTCAACCAATTGGAATCTCTCAAGCTGTAACAGTTGCAAAAAGCTCCTGATTGATTCTAGGAAATTCTCAGCTGAAAGTACGTGTCTGCCTGCCCTCTGTGAGGTCACCCGATGGCTGGCCCGGCCAGTGGGTCCTGTTTGCTTTCCTTCTTGCTGAGAGCAGTCCCAAGGGACTTCCAGAGGTCATCAAACCCTCACCTTGAACCTTCCCTATCTCAGGACTGAATCTTGGAGCCTTCCTGCCTGTTAGAGTGGTGCAAACCCCTGCCTTGTCTCCCTGCTGAGGGCCAAGGGGTCCTAAATGTGACCATGAATGGTTAAGTGTCACCTGCAGAACGATCAGCAATAGACTTGTGTTACTAGGGGGTGCAATAAAACCATTATTATTTTCTTTAGAAGTCTATTACAAATGGGTTATTTTAAGATTTGCTTTTCCCCTAGAGCATCCCCCACTTTCAACAAATTTGAATTGAAACAAAACCCTTTTTCTGACACTTTTCCCCTTTCATTTTAAGCCATGCTGGGCAGGGGATGTAGGGGGTTCCTTTTTGTATCTCTCTTTGCCCTCGGGTTTTAGTCTGAGCTCAGCAGGCGATGGGGAGAGGCCAGACAGGGTCTGGGGTAGTGGCAGGGCTCTGTCCCACACCAAGGGCCATTTGGGGCTCTGCCAGTGGGGATGGCTTTTGAGTTGTGTGTTGGTTTGAAAGTGGTTGTTCTGTGTTTTTGGCTAAATGTCCTGGGGCTGGACCAGAAAAAATGTGTGACTTGCTTGTTTTTTGCCTCTTTTTTTCTGTTCCACTTAAAGGGGAGTGAGTAAAATGTAGTAATTTAAAAAAAAATCCCCAATTTTTATGCTTTACCATTTGAAAACAAAGGAGCAGTGTGGCTACGGTTCAGACTTCTGTCTTGATTTACGCACATAAAGGATTTTTGTTCTTGTTCTCCAGTTTCAAGCATCCAGAAGGAACAAACAGTCCAGCTTCGCTCCTCTCTAAGAGCCAAATTTTGGGTGAGGGCAGTTGCTGAAGCTTCCCACCCTGCCTCGGCAATAAGCCCTAATCCTGACCCGGGGGCCCATCTCGCTGTGGGTGAGAGGTAATTTTACCTCTTGATCTGGTGCTGAGGTCCATTGTGAGAATTAAACAGCATTTTGCTGTGCTAATTTACCTCCACAGATTGTGTAATTATCTTTTTTTATAGGGATGGGTGTGTTTTGGGCTTTCCTGCTGTATTGCAGAGCCGATTGTGCCTGTGTCTGCGTGCAAGAGGTGTTCTGGCATACCTGGCTCCTGCTATGGGTTTGCTCTGTGATTTTAGAATCATAGAATAAGCAGGTTGGAAGAGACCCATTGGATCATCAAGTCCAACCATTCCCATCAAACACTAAACCATGTCCTTTAGTACCTCATCCACTCGTCCCTTAAACACCTCCAGGGAAGGTGAATCAACCACCGACCTGGGCAGCCTGTTCCAGTGCCCAACGACCCTTTCTGTGAAAAAGTCCCTCCATAAACTTGGGCGATGGATTTCTCCATCATCATTGGCAATGGGCACATTATCCCATTGGCAAGGGGCACAAACAGTTAAGCGGGGGTTACTTTCTGTTACAGATCTCCATCCGTAGCGCAGGGGTGCTGGGGCTTGCTGGAGGTGCTGTGGATGTGAGTCAATGTTTGGTGGCTCCACGGGAGGTCATCTAGATTTGAGGGGCATGGAAGTGTGTCTGCAGCTGCAGAGCTGCTGAGATGGCAAAGGGTTAATCTGTCTCAGTGAGCTGGCTGTGATGGATCAGCTCTAGGAATCATAGAATCGCTGGTTTGGAAGGGACCCACTGGATCATCGAGTCCAACCTAGGAGTGAAAGCTAGACCAGGATTTTGGGGAGAGGGATGACTGGCGCTACCTTCTCTTAGGGACCTAGCTCTTGCACAGAAACTCTGCAAAGAGAATTGTTTTTCCATGACTGCTAGAGCCAAATGGACGAGGATCTCCTTCACAGTTGTGGTGCTGGCAGATGATGGAGTGTAGCTTGTCCCATTGGAGCCTGTTCATGAGCATGTGTCTCCTTGGCAAAGCCGTGTCCTGAAACCTGCACCCCAGAAGCTCCCCAGGACGTGCATTTGAGCTGGGGTTGTTTAGCTTAGAGAAGAGGAGGCTGAGAGGAGACCTCATTACTCTCTCCAACTACCTGAAAGGAGGTTGTAGAGAGGAGGGAGCTGGGCTCTTCTCCCAAGGGACAGGGGACAGGACAAGAGGGAATGACCTTGAGCTCCGCCAGGGGAGATTTAGGTTAGAGATTAGGAGGAGGTTTTTCACACAAAGGGTCATTGGGCATTGGAATAGGCTGCCCAGGGAGGTGGTTGATTCACCATCCCTGGAGGTGTTTAAGGTACGGGTAGATGAGGTCTTGAGGGACATGGTTTAGTGTTTGATAGGAATGGTTGGACTTGATGATCCGATGGGTCTCTTCCAACCTGGTTGTTCTATGATTCTATGATTTTTGCATCCCCCGGCCCCGGTCCTTGAGCCTCCCTAGTTCCTTTCTTTAGGAGCAGCGAACCCCAGTATGTCACAGGGCTCGCTGGGCAATGTGACAACACTTGGAAGATGAAGCTTCTGCACTCGGAAAACAGCAGCTGGATCATGCCAGGGCAAGTTTCACTGCTCTTGAATGAGTCCCCACCAGCATCTCTGGTACAAACCACTTGTTTCCATGGCACTGGGAGAGCGATGCTGGTGCCAATGAGCCTCACCATGACCAACTGGGATCTGCGGGCAGGGAGCTTTCTCCCCTCCCTCGGGGTTATTGGTTCCTTTGCACTAAGAAGATAAAGATCATAAAGCTGTGGTTTGAACCTGACCACACAGCCAGTGTGAGAGAGTTGATGGCTGTGTAGGGGAGGCAGGATCTGACCTGCTGTGGGATGGGGGAACATCCTCCCTTTGCTTGGCTTGTGCTTGGTGGCTGTGTCCCTCCTCCTGGCTCTGGTTTGGCACACCCTGCTGGTATTTCATATCCTCATTTTTTTGTTGGTGCAAAGGGAAGGGGGGGAATAGAGGGGAGAAGGCGGGCACAGAGAAATAATCAGCTTAGGGTCAGAACAGGAAAAAACACTGCTTAAATTGGTAATCCCCAGAGACAGAAATCAGCTCAAAGCAGCAAAATAAATGTAGCTGGATGGTTTTTCCTCCCTCCATGCCCTCGCTGGTAGGGTGGGTGTCAGAGGGCAGGGGTTGGTAGCAACAGGGATCCTGCCTCCACTAAGGGTGGGATTCCAGTGGCTGGGGTGGGGGGGTTGCACCTTTGTCAAGGTTGAGATGGAACAGAGCTTATCCTTAGGATGGGATGCTGTGGGCTGCATAGCTGAACCCATCACCTCACTGCAGCCAAACAAGGAGGTATTGCAGTGCTTTTCTCCTCCTGTGAGCCAGTGCATCTCTGCTCAGGGATGGGAGTGGAGGCAGGTGTGTGAGAATAAGGATGGTGTCCCCCCCGTAATCCCGTTTATCCTTGGGATCTGTCCCTGCTTGTCTCTGCTTGGATGCAGGAGCTGCCACAGAGCAATCCAGGGGGATGCTGGCAGTGCTGTGTTGTCACCAGGCAGTTGTGCAACCCCTTACTTGAGAGACGTGGGGGTTCAAGCCTGTCCTGTGCAAATGCAGGACCCAGACCCCCTAAAAAGGGCTTGGACAGGACACAGGGATAAGCTTAGCAGGTGCCTTGGAAGTGGGATATAATCCTATGGTGCTTTTGCAGTGTTGTCCTGCACTTTAGGTGTCTCTGTTTCCCCAGGGTTTGCTTTACCTGTTGGTGAGGTAAGCAGGGGGAAAAGCCCTCCAGCCCATCTGGAAGAGCCAAGGGGTCAGATGGATCATCACAGGCTCTGGCTGATGGCAGAAACTGAGGGTGGCTGCTTGGCTCCTGTCTCCCTGCGGTGGGGGATGGCTGGAGTGCCAGGCAGGGAAGCAAAACTGCCAGGAGGTGAACAAAGTTCATGCTCAGGGAACATTGTTTCACTGCTTAGGCCCATCGATCAGTCTGTCAGAGGGTTATCACTTTGGGGATGCTTTTAATAAAGGAACCAGAACTGTCATCGGGTGCCAGAGCCTGCTCGAAACCTGCCTGCAGCCTCTCCTAGTTGTCCGTTTTGTCCAAGCTTTCACATCATTCTGTGTTTATCACCTTGTTGCAAAAATGAAGGAGAATGGGACTTTCTTCATTCTTTCACTTACCTGTCAGTCTTGATGTGACACATTGCTTTAAAGAAAGAGAAGGGGAAGGAGGGGCAAAAATTGCTCGAAAGAGCCAGAGGAGGAGGCAGCCTTGTCCCACACGCAGAACGAGTACGTGAGCAAGGAGAAAGTCGTCAGAGGTATTTCTGTTGAGGGGGGTTCTGAGGTTTATTTTTAGCCTCACTTACTCTAGGGCGAGTGCCTGTGTTTAGGTCTCAGTGGGTTGATCTGGGCTGGTATTTGAGGAGGAAACCTGCACCTGCTGCTGGGAACCGGTTGAGGAGATACTATGTCAAGTGCAGCCCTGTGGGGCTGAGTTGCTGCCAGTGCTCACACATGGGGCACCTCCATCCCCAGCTGGCAAACAGCAGCAGCCCTCCTTGACCCCCCCAAGCTGGGATGCAGCCAGAGTGCACCGGCAATCGCAGCCATTCCCTTTCATTTCTCTGATAGGAGAGCAGGAGGCTGCCACGATGTGGGGCACAGGGCCCTTTCTGCAAAATCTACCTATCATAGAATCATAGAACAACTAGGTTGGAAGAGACCCATCGGATCATGGAGTCCAACCATTCCTATCAAACACTAAACCATGTCCCTCAGGACCTCATCTACCTGTCCCTTAAACACCTCCAGGGAAGGTGAATCAACCACCTTCCAGGACAGCCTGTTCCAATGCCCAACAACCCTTTATGTGAAAAACTTCCTCCTAATCTCCAGCCTAAATCTCCCCTGGCGGAGCTTGAGGCCATTCCCTCTTGTCCTGTCCCCTGGCATTTGGGAAAAGAGCCCAGCTCCCTCCTCTCTACAACCTCCTTTCAGGTAGTTGTAGAGAGTAATGAGGTCTCCTCTCAACCTCCTCTTCTCTAGGCTAAACACCCCCAGCTCTCTCAGACACTCCTCATAGGGCCTGTTCTCCATCCCCTTCCCCAGCTTTGTTGCTCTTCTCTGGACTTGCTCCAGAGCCTCAACATCCTTCTTGTGCTCAGGGGCCCACAATTGAACACAGGATTCAAGGAGCGGCCTCACCAGTGTTGAGTCCAGAGGGAGAAGAACCTCCCTGGCCCTGCTGGTCACACCATTTCTGATCCAAGCCAGGATACCATTGGCCTTCTTTGCCACCTGGGCACACTGCTGGTTCATGTTCAGTCGGCTGTCATCTCAATCTGCATTTCAATCATGTGAGGGTTTTTTGGGGAGGTTGCATAAAGAAGTGAGCCCTCAGCAAATCACCTTTGCTCTGTGTGAGTTAAATAGCCTGGACTGAGAAGGAGGTCTCAAACAATCTGACCCCTGAGCATCGCTGCTCACCCCCTGGGCCTCGGTGATTGTGTAGTTGTGCATTTGGTTAAAGATACTGTCTCCCCATGAGTCACGGCGCTTTGCACCGCGGCAGGTCGGTGACTCACGGCAGCTCCGCCGCAAAGCTGACAGCACCTGTCTGGGCCACGGTTATTTATTAACACGTTACCAGAAAGGGCGGCATGGGAACAAAACACTTGCTTTGCTTCCTCTAGCTCAAGGAGTTTTAATGACATCGCTTCTGAGGCTGCCTGGGATTTTGGCAGGGCTTTTTGTATCGCATGCTTAGGTTAGTAAACGAAGATAATCTCTTTGGACTGAAACATCAGGAATTAGGTTGGCTCTTGCAACAGAGTCTGGTGGTTTAAGGAGAAGGCTCATTTGCATTGCAGCAGTGTTGAAGGGTTGCACCAAGCCTGGGAGCTGCTTTGTAGCCAGTTTAAAGCCCAACTGAGAGAGACATTTCTCCAAAGATGTGTCTGGATGGAGATACAAGGAGAAACCTCAAGCTCCACCAGGGGAGGTTCAGGCTGGACATTAGGGAAAAAAAAAAATCATGAAAAGGGTCATTGGGCACTGGCAGAGGCTGCCCAGGGAGGGTGTTGAGTCACCTTCCCTGGAGGTGTTTAAGGGACAAGTGGATGAGGTGTTGAGGGACATGGTTTAGTGATTTATGGGAATGGTTGGACTCAATCATCCAGTGGGTCTTTTCCAACCTGGTGATTCTATGGTTCTGTGATTCTATGAGTGTGCCGCTTCAACCAGAGGGAGTTGGGAGATGCTATCCCTGGGGCCTCCAGGACTAGCCTGAACCCTCCATGAAGCCCAGTGGCCACCCTGGCACTGTATGGGAGCAGATAGCTAGAGGCACCAGTTTTAGACGGGGATGGATAGCTGGATATCTCACCATGCGGGGATATGGTACAACTGGCAGTGTGAATTATGGAATGGGCAACCTGGCAAGAATTTTTTCCCCAGGAGTCCCAGGTTCCCACCCCAGGTCATCTCTTGGGGTTGTCACCTCAGCATAGTGGTGGAGCTGGAGGGACCCAGATGGAGTATGTGCTCGTGGTATGCTTGCTGGACCCAGTCTCCCTGGCAGAATCCTACTGTTTTTCAAGGACAGCCTGTGCCTGGGTTCGTTAACAGTGATGTCAAGCCTGAGGGTTTTTTTGAAATGAAATGTTGACCTGTGGATATGAGATGCCCATCATGTAGGTGCTACCTGCTTTGGAGCAGGGCTGGCTCGACAGAGCCAACAGGTAGGAAGAAAGAAGGAAGGAGCTGTGCGGAGCTTTATGTGAGATGGGACTTGTGTGAACAAGCAGTGAGTGGTGGATGGGTCCCCTTGGCAGGACCGGGGTCACACCCTGCTCCAAGCCTGTGTGAGGGGACTGCTTGCAAAGGGAGAGTGGTGGCAGGAGTCTCTTTGCTGGAGGTCTGGCTGTCCCTTGTGTAGGAGGCTGCTTGGGAGAGCAAGGCACATTGGCAAGCGCAGACTGTGACTCAACGGGTCCACTTCATCTCTTTCAGATCTTATGGGTTTTTTTTTCCCCTTTAATCCACTTGCCTCATTGACTTTATTTTACAATCCATTGCTGGGTTCACTGAAGAGCACTTTGGTGATTAAGCATGTTGGGGCACGTGAATAAACTTGCATGTCCAAACTGTAAATAGCTTTAAAGTTGGTATCAAATCACTGGCTGGGATGCGAAAGGCACAACACAGCCCTGCTTGTCCCTCCTGCTGCCCCTAAAATTGGAGGTTTGGAAGGGGACCAGCCAACCAGGGTGTGCAGGTCTGAAGTCCCATCGCTTTGCAGGTCCTTTAATGCGTCCAGGTCCCTGTTCCCCTCTGCAGACCTGGACACGTCAGGGCTTCCCTTTCCCTTTGCAGGAGTCTGGGGCCAGGCTGAGTCCTGCCTGTGTGCTGGGACAAGGCACTGAGGTGCTAACGTGGCTGTGCTGGGACCGGTTCCTGCAAACGAGCTCTAGCTCCTTAGCTGCATTTTTCTAAATCCAGCCCTTCGGATGGGAAGCATTTCGACAGTCAAAGTGGAATGGGGGCATGTCTGAGCAAGGTGAGGGGTCTGAGGGAGGGACACCCGGGAGAAGGAGCAGCAGGGAGGTATGAGCGCTGAGCGAGCCATAACGTGAGCGCTGCCAGAATCGTTTCTCTGCCTGTTGGTTTCCTTTCCTGTTTGGCTTTGCTGCCCACACAGTTTGTGCTCAAGCTATCTGCAGACTTAATGCTCCCATCCTCCATAGCCAAAAGTCCCGGTTTTATTCCTGGGCTTTGCCTCACTCCTTGCAAGCACATGTTTGGAGGGATGGGGCAGGAGACGCATCCCCATCTCAATATGCACAGATGATCATCATTCCCGCTGCAAGCTCAGCGCCACCTCCTCTGTTTGCTCTGGACAGACACACTCTTCTTCCCAGGATGCTGCTGAGTGTGGAGGCAGCTTGTGCCCTTGTTCCCGCTCCTGCTGTATCCCCGCCTCCTGCTCTCCTGGGACGTTGTGGTGAGCTTGTGGAGAGGAGAACAACAACGTGGGGGCTGGTGTCCAGGAGGAGTGTTAGGCACCAGTGGCCTTGGGGCTCGCCGTGTGTGGCCTGGCTGTGCTCATCCTCCTGGAGCTGGAGTGGTCCAGGGTGTGGGGAAGCAGATGACGCCTGGCTGGAGAGCATGAGGATTGTGGGAGGCATCCAGCCTGGGGAAAAAATAGATTGCACCTGGGATATTACTCTCTGTGTAGGTTTAGTGCTAGGGGATGTGCAGGTGGTGGGAAAGGAAGGAGGTTTGTCCTGAGTAAGGATGTGTTACCATCCCTGTACCTTATCCGTGGAGTAAGGATATGCTACCATCCCTAACTCAAGCAGGATGACATCCTGCAGCAGCCACTCAGGCTGGACACATCATCGTGGGGCACAACAACCCTATGCAGAGCTACAGACTGGGAGAAGTCTGGCTGGAAAACTGCCAGGAGGAGAGGGACCTGGGGGTGTTGGTCGACAGCCAACTGAACATGAGCCAGCAGTGTGCCCAGGTGGCCAAGAAGACCAATGGCATCCTGGCTTAGATCAGAAATGGTGTGACCAGCAGGTCCAGGGAGGTGATTCTCCCTCTGGACTCAGCACTGGTGAGGCCGCTCCTTGAATCCTGTGTTCAGTTGTGGGCCCCTCAGCACAAGAAGGATGTTGAGGCTCTGGAGCGAGTCCAGAGAAGAGCAACAAAGCTGGGGAAGGGGCTGGAGAACAGGCCCTATGAGGAGCGTCTGAGAAAGCTGGGGTTGTTTATCCTGGAGAAGAGGAGGCTGAGAGGAGACCTCATTACTCTCTCCAACTACCTGAAAGGAGGTTGTGGAGAGGAGGGAGCTGGGCTCTTCTCCCAAGTGCCAGGGGACAGGACAAGAGGGAATGGCCTCAAGCTCCGCCAGGGGAGATTTAGGCTAGAGATTAGGAGGAGGTTTTTCACAGAAAGGGTGATTGGGTATTGGAATAGGCCTCCCAGGGAGGTGGTTGATTCACCTTCCCTGGAGGTGTTTAAGGCACAGGTAGATGAGGTGCTGAGGGACATGGTTCAATGTTTGATAGGAATGGTTGGACTGGATGATCCGATGGGTCTCTTCCGACCTGGTTGTTCTATGATTCTATGATCTCGGTTCATGGTGCTCCCAACCTTGTGGCTGCAGCAAGCACAGCTGCACGGTGGTTCCTACACCAGCAATGTACTCTGTGGTGCTCTAGCTACCCCCTGGCCCAAGGAGGGATCATGCTGGCCGAAAAGCTTGGCTGGGGTGGAGCGCATCAGGAAGCGCCTTTGATCTTGGGATGCTAACACGTTTTCAAATGAGCCGCAGAAATGACTGCCCTCCTCCGCGCTCGGGAGGGGAGATAACACATCAGAGCCTGCGCACATAGCAGCGATATCGCTCCTTTATGGAGCATTGATTGCTACCAACCATGCAGCTCACTCAAGGGAACTTCAAAAGCCGTGCGCTGGACCTGCAACGCCCTGTGCAAAGAGCCCTGAGCCAGGCTTTCCGCACACACACATACACGTGAGTGGCTACATCCAGGGCTCTCTAACAAGGCTTTTGCCCTGCCACATCTTTACGCCAGTGGCAGGTAGTTTTTCATAGACCTTCATGGCCTGCTCAGTTAGATCATAGAATCACCAGGTTGGAAAAGACCCACTGGATCATCGAGTCCAACCACAGATGTAAAGTCGGATGCATGAGCGGAGAGGGGTGAGCTTGGATGCCCTGGACCTTCTTGTTCAGCATGTACTGGTGGGCACTGGGTGCCTTTGGGTGCCCCCACAGATGTGTTAGCTCCCTGCTCTGCCCCAGTCCCTGCTGCGCAGCCTGGGCGTTTGGGGACAGTGCCTTGCAAACCCCAGTGATGCTCATGAGGCAGGAAGATGTTCAGGGTTGGGAGGGAGGATTTGCAGCCACTCTTGGCACGTTCGCCAGCAGCGTGGGAGTTAAGAGGCGAAGTTGAGGGGGAAGAGGAGGAAAAGGGTTCAGACCTCCTCTACTCCCCCCTGCCGTCCCCCTTGGCTGCTGCGATTTCATTGAGGCTGTGGATTGGCCTCTGGAGGATGGGGCTGGGTAACACCACAACATAAACAGAACATCTGGAAGCTCTTAAAGGGTTTTATTTTTTAACACATTTACAAGAGCCAGGGATACTTGCTCACAGCATTTTGCAAACTTGGAGATGCTGCCGCTCTTTCTTTCCCCCAAAGTTGATTGTCAGGCTTTCCCCTGGGGAAAGGGGCACAGGGGCTGGTTTTTACCTCCACACTGCAGTGCTGAGGGTGGGATATCTTGGCCAGGAGGTACCAATCCTGCTTGCATATTCCCTGTGAAGTCCAAAGCAAACAAATGATAAGTGTTGTATGATAAATAAATATAAACCTCTACCTTTCTTTCTGTTTGCCCCTAGTTAATACTGAAGCAGGATGGGGTGTCGGGCAGAATCTGCTTGAGAGAAAAGCTGCTTAATGATCTTATGGAGTGAACAGAGTGAGAATCAAAGAGGAAAGCAAATGATTAATCTCCCCAAACAGGCCAAGAGCTTGTCTGAGCCAAATGGGAACTGGCTGTGCCATGCTTAATGGTGGAGTTTGGATCCTCCAGTCTATTGCAGCTCATTTGAGAGCTTCTAGGGGGAGCCCATGAACTGAGAGGGATGAATAAGATCTCTTCTCACTCTGCTGTCTGACTGTATTTTACTCTCCCTATCACCTTCCAAAATCCTGTGGCAGCTCGGGAAAAGGAGCCCCATTCTGCTGGCTCCTCTAAGGCAGCCCAAGACCTCAGTTGAGGGCACAGGAACGGGTGGCTGCAACCTCTCTGGTAGGCAGAGGGGTAGAGGTGAGACAGAACTACCTGAGCTGTGCCTGTACTCGTGATGGGGAATACATCTCCCCTTGAAGTCCTCTCTGCTAGCACAGCAGCTGCCATGCATCCCAGTACAGTGCTGGGATGTTTAATCAGTGTCTTGCACATCCCTTGGACCATGTAACACAGCCCACATACACTCAAGCAAGATGAACTACTTTCCCTTCCTCTGTGTTCCCAGATGCTGTTGTTTTGTCTGCTGCATGGAAATGGACATTTGATTTTTTTTTTTCCATCAGCCCCCGGCTATGTCTCTTATCCACCCTCATGTTATCCTGCACCCTGATCTGTCTCCTGATCCCATGGGAGCTGAGCCTTGGGGCTACTGCTGCTTTTCCGTGCTCTAGAGCAATGGAGCTGAGTAACACTGGTTTTCCCATGGATGTTATCAGCACATCCTCTGCTCTCACTGTCCAAGTGGCAGCACCAGCAGCTCGTCTGTCACCGAAAGTTGCTGTGGATGGAGGGGTCCTCCCAGCCTGCCTTGGTCCCCACCGCTCTCAAGGCTTGGGAAGGGGTCTGACCTTCAAAGCATTGAGCTTGCAGCGCTGTGTGAGCTCGAAGACACTGGTGCTGAACATGCTTTTAGGGTAGGTGTTGGTGCATCTCCTCTGTTGCACATTGCTCCAAACCTTTAATGTGGTGGCAAAGA
Source organism: Coccyzus lansbergi (assembly GCA_033558105.1). Classification (NCBI taxonomy): domain Eukaryota; kingdom Metazoa; phylum Chordata; class Aves; order Cuculiformes; family Coccyzidae; genus Coccyzus; species Coccyzus lansbergi. Next base: position 1,225,740 of record JAUMJK010000251.1, on the reverse strand, counting down.
GGAATAATTATTTGCTTCATCACAACCAACTGCCTGCCAGCCTGCACCTTCCATTAACACCATGTTCTTCCTTCACAGGGTCCGTCATGAAGGCTCGGGGTGCGGGGACCTGTGAGGATACAGCCAAGGTGCTGTAGCACTGATCGTAGCCAAAATGCCCAGGAGCACCCTCTCAAGGATGGATGCTTCAGCTTTGAGCGTGGAGAGGGGGACAGCATGGATCAGCAGTTCACCCTGAGCTTACTGGGGAGCGATGGAGGACTGGGGGCTGTGGCGAGCTTCTTCACCCAACACCCACCGCTGAAAGCAGCTTCCCCGCCAGCCATTGCCTGTACGTTTGCTGGGTTCCACATCCCCAGCCCAGTGAGGTGGGTTTCCTCCCACCACTGACCTCGCTTCTGACTCCCACGTGGAGTCGAAAGGACGTAATTAGCTCCTCTCCTCGAGGCTTTGGAAATTATTCTCTAGACCAGCAATTGCTGGTGATGGATGGCGAAGTGCTCTTGGATCAAACAGTTGCTTGATGCTGTTCTCTGCAAAGGACCACATGCTCGCCCAGTTCCAGGGAACTGTTTGTGGATTTTTTTTTTCTTTTCTTACCCCTCTGCTCATCTTTTTGATGCCTTTTGGAGTCTTGGGCTTTCTGTGAGGATGGCTGCACTCAGCCTGCAGCATTTGGTGTTGACAATGTGCTGATGCCTGTGGTGGGAGCCGGAAGGGTGAAAGCCTTTAGAGGAGCTGTGGGGTGGAAGCTGAGTTGGCAATTGTTGTGCCCTGGGGTTTAAAACTGTTTGGCAGAGTCTTGTCTTGTGCCAGGGGTGTTGAGTGGCCTTGGGAGGGTCCTTCTGCTGTGGGAAGCTGAGCTCCCTCAGCCCCGGCACATCCCACATGGGGCTGGGGAGTGGGCTCAGGAGTGGGGGATGCCAAACCACAGTAAGGGGAACGTCAAGAAGGGGGAAAATGCCACCCTCAGAAACAATTAAACTTCTTAATAAAACCCATTGCCTCTGTGAGTGCTCAGTGTTCTTTTCCGTTTGCCTTGGCTCAGCCACACTTACATCATGGCCCTATCGCGGGGCTGCTGAGGGGATGCGTTTGATTGTACAGGAAACCAGTGCTTTGGCAAACTTCTCTGCCCTAATGAAGCCAGGCCGAGTGTTTAATGCCTTTGCTTTGCAGAAAAATTCTCTCCTGTCCTTTCCTCCTTCCCTTTCTGCAACCCCTAACCATCACTGCCCGATTGCATGGCCAGGCGAGCTGCCCCTCGTGTGCCTCCTGCTCCAAAAGCAACTGAAATGATAATTAATTCCCCTTAAATCATGTTGTTTCACATCCCTGGGCTGTGTGCTCCCTTCCACCCTGTAGACTTGATGCGAAGCACTGGAAGGTGCCATATGGAAATGCAAACAAAAGAAGATATTTATGTAATGGAAATATCCTTTTATTAATTTTTAACAAGATTTAGACCGTTATATTCAAAGGTGTCATTTAATCTAAAAAACACAGTAGCCTCGTGAGCACGAATTCAATATAACTGTGTTTATGTGCTGCCACAGTGGCTTGATGTCAAACTCACTGTAGGACTCGGCACAGCCCTGAATTAGTTTCTTTGCACAGTGAGTCCCTCCCTTGCAGAAACTTGGTTAGAACCACAGAATTTTGGGTCTTTTCCTTTGAAGCCTGTTACTTGAATCAGAAACACTTTGGAGAGTTTAAGAACCGTGTTATGTCCTTGGGCAGAACTATGAGAGAACAGCAAAGCCAAAAAATGCATGAAACCTCACTTGATGATGCACTTTGGAAGATCCTAACAAAAGCCAATGCGAAGCTCCTATGGGGTCAATTAAATGATCCTGGAGGTGAGGAGCTGGTTCTTTCATGCCAGCAAAGCCCTGATGGTGTGTGTGGACACCCTGAGTGTGGTGGGATGGAGGTGATGGTCTGCCCTTTGCCACTGCTCATTTCCAGGTAGGTCCAAAGCAGAGAGTAACTCTGCTCTTCCTTTTCACTGGATCCTGTGGGTGTGGGAAGTAATTTGATTGTTGTCACTGTGCCATGGCAGTACCGTACATGATGTCTTTGCTCCTTTGTGCCCTGCAGACCCTTAGCAATCAAACCAGTATGGGAGTAAGGTTGGTGTTACTGGGTGCCCTGGGCTCCCATGGACTCTTTCCTCCAAGGTCTGAGAGTGGTGGTGAAGCCATGGCTGCGCCCTAGACATCAGTGGTGCATAAGAACAGTTCTTGGGCAAATTATAGGGTTTCCACCCATTAGTCAAACCTGGATTTTTAGGCTAGTTGCAGGACCATTGTCTCAACTTGCTGGGGAGCTGTAGCCTATCTTCCCTACTGAAAATACAGACTGTGGCTATAGGGAGACCCCTCAAGTGATGACCTTGTAGATATCCCTGCCACAAGAAGTGATACTGGCTGATGTGGTACTGCCATGTACGGTATTCCTTGTGTCTGGCCTCCCCACGGGTCAATCTCAGCTTTCAGCTGTGTGTGAATCGCGGTCGTATAGGAGAGTTGAGGTACAAGGAGGTTGAATTCCCATGGGGAAGGCATCAGATGTGCCAGCCCCAGTGCACACCAGTGCTGCCACAACCAACACTCCCACCATGGCATCCTTTTGGGAAACAATTCCTCACCTGGGAGCTTCTCCTGCCTGGTGAAGAGGAGGCTGAGAGGAGACCTCATTGCTCTCTACAACTTCCTGAAAGGAGGTTGTAGAGAGAAGGGAGCTGGGCTCTTCTCCCAAGGGACAGGGGACAGGACAAGAGGGAATGGCCTCAAGCTCCGCCAGGGGAGATTTAGGCTGGAGATTAGGAGGAAGTTTTTCACACAGAGGGTGATTGGGCATTGGAATAGGCTGCCCAGGGAGGTGGTTGATTCACCTTCCCTGGAGGTGTTTAAGGGACAGGTAGATGAGGTCCTGAGGGACATGGTTTAGTGTTTGATAGGAATGGTTGGACTCGATGATCCGATGGGTCTCTTCCAACCTGGTTGTTCTATGATTCTATGATTGTTCTATAATTCTCTTCTGTTAATCACAGCTTGTGAGAACCTGCTGGTGGGCACCAGTGCTGCCTGTCCCCTGGCTCCATGGCTGCAGACCAGGCTCTGGGGATGAAGAGAGGAAGCTCAGCACTCAGGTGCGGCCCTTTTGGAGTTCATAACTAATATTTACTCCAAAGGCTGGTTGCCTTTAGTGTCGGTCAATCGTGTAGTCTTGGCTTGTTTAGAGAGGCAAGCAAATAGAATGCCGTTAAAAAGGGAAGGGTGTGGGTACTGCTATTTACCTGTGTAACCGGGAGGAAAACCTGCCTGTCGTTCTTCCTAATAAATACAAACTGGAAGTATGGATAAACTCATGAGGATTTATTAGTTTGCTTTACCAAATGCAAATATTAAGACGAGTTGGCTCAGCTCAAGGGCTGCCTTTCGTCTTTTGTGTGCGCTGCACCGGCTGGCGCCCATGGATGCTGATAAGGGTGTGCTCTGAGCTCAGCCGGTTACGCTCAAGGAGTTTCTTTTGAACTATTTCTGTCCCCCTTTTGCTCAGGCCTGATCCTGTGAGGGGCTGAGCACCTGGTAGGGAAGCAGGACATAGTGCTGGCTGGATGTTGAGGCTCTGGAGCAAGTCCAGAGAAGAGCAACGAAGCTGGTGAAGGGGCTGGAGAGCAGGCCTTATGAGGAGCGGCTGAGAGAGCTGGGGGTGTTTAACCTGGAGAAGAGGAGGCTGAGGGGAGACCTCATTACTCTCTCCAACTACCTGAGAGGAGGTTGTGGAGAGGAGGGAGCTGGGCTCTTCTCCCAAGGGACAGAGGACAGGACAAGAGGGAATGGCCTCAAGCTCCACCAGGGGAGATTTAGGCTGAACATTAGGAAAGAATTTTTCACAGAAAGGGTCATTGGGCAGTGGTAGAGGCTGCCCAAGGAGGGGGTTGATTCACTTTTCCTCGAGGTGTTTAAGGGATGGGTGGATGAGGTGCTGAGGGACATGGTTTAGTGATTGATAGGAATGGTTGGACTTGATCATCCGATGGGTCTTTTCCAACCTGGTGATTCTGTGATTTTATGATTCGTTGTGCTCCAGCCTCCCCAGCCCTGACCTATAGCATCTTTTTATCCCTGCATTAAAACCAACAAGAAGGGGGCTACCACTTGCAACCACACATATCTGGCTTTAAATGTTCCTTTTCGCTTCCTTGGTACCAAATCGCTGTGCTTTCCCCTCTCCATCTGTTTCCTTTGTAGTGCCTGCTTTGCTTTTACTCCTCGTGAGCATTGCTCAAGGCATGCTTACAGTCACCTCTGTCCCCAGGTGCACCAGAGGCAGAGGGGAGCTTTGCAGCTGTGCTTCCAGCAAAAAGCCCAACCTGCAGCTCTGTAACTCTGCCCAGGGTAAGCTCGGAGCCCAAACGAGTTCCACCTCCAAAGACGACCATTCATGGCCACGCCAGACCTGGACCAAGGTGTGGATGCTGTTGGGAGCAGGGATGGCTCAAAGCTGGGATGCACCCATGGCTTGGGGTATCAAGCCTGGCAGCAGAATTGCTGGGGACAAACGGACATGAGTGATGGCCAAGGAGAGTTGGATTTGTTTTTCCTTGGGTTGCTAACGTGGGGATCCTGTTCCACACAAGCCTCAGCAATCAGGAGGCCCCTTGCTTGCTTGCATCCTGCTGCTTGGGAAAAAGGGGGAGCAGAGTCCAGCTGGGGTGGAGAGGCTCAGAGACAGCAAGCGAATAATTTTTTTTTTGCTTCAAATGGAATAAATTCAAAGTTGGAATCCTTTGCATTGAGGAGAAGGAAGCCAGGTAAGCAGCCAGGGCAGGAGCACAACGCGGGTCAGCCCCAGCCATCCCCCCTACTTGCAGTTTTCCGTTCTCATTGCTGTCTCTGCTCCATTTCATCTGTTCCTGCATCATCTGGTGTGTATTTCCAGGCAGAGATGTTCGTCTAGATGTTATTTTTCCTCTAAGGCTCGTAAAACCCATCTGCCGGAGCTGCTGGCCAGCTCGGGGGGAATTTCCAGGCCCTGCTTAGGTCCCGGAGCTGACAGTGTGCGGATTTGAAGGCTGCGTGTGCTTTATTCCCATGTTTGTTTTGACAGCTTAGCAGTGTTGGGCTGCAGCTGCAGGTGTGTGCAGGATGCATCCTGCCCGCGATGCTGTGGGGGCACTCGGAGAGGGACCCAGCATTACTCTGAGCAGAGAGCTTGGGGACTTCTAGCAAACACCATTGGGGATGGGCTGTGGGTGGTTGCGGTCTTCTGGAGAAGCGTTTTCCTCCTGTTTCTCAATTATTGCAGGTTTTCTTGTTCACCCTCCCCTAAAGTAGTGAGGCACTTGCAGAACACCACAACAGTGGCTGAAAAGAATGGTTTTAATTTCCTACATATTTCTCCAACTGTGTGTGGGTGTGTCAGACAAAGAGCTGTTCCTTGAGGCTTCTCTGCAAACTGGTAATCCTCTAGTATCCCCCAGCTTTCCACCTCAGGATCACTGCTCAGGTGGCCCTTTGGAGCAGGTGGGGAAGGTGGGGGCTGCCCTTTAAATAGAGTGGGGAGGAGATCTGTGGGGCTTGTCTTGCAGAGAGGCTGCTCCTGGGGCTCTGCTGCCTAGTAAGTACTTCTAACCTGTTTGATTTTCCCTAAAATACTAAGTTTCATCATTATTTTACCTACAAACAGAAAGTGAAATTGTTTCCTTGCCAGGAGATATCAGTAATGGTGCAAACCGGAGCTCAGTTTTGCCTGAAGTCCCCCAGAAACTGAGATTTGTGTGTACGGCTTTGGGTTTTGGTCTGTATGTGCTGGACTCCTTCTGTCCTCTCTTTGGAGGGAAAGCTCTGTCTCACTGAGCAGGCTGAGCTGGGCTGAGGACTTGTGTTCCTTACCACTGCTGTGTAAAAGCTCAAAAAATTGGTTTTAGCTTATAAGCAGGGTTTCCTTTCTTAATAAATAAAAGAGGGGAGGAGGTGAATGAGGCATGGGATTTTTCACAGAATCAGAGAACAATCAGGTTGGAAGGGACCCATCGGATCTCCTAGTCCAACCATTTCATAGTCCATGAGAAACATGGGGAGCTTTTGTTTTGGTGTGTTTTATTAATTTATTTATTTATTGATTGATTTTAAGGTCTTTGACCTTGCTAGAATAGCTGGAAGTGTTGTGTGGGGATACGAAAGCTCTTTTGGTTGGAGACTTTGTATTCATAGAATCATAGAATCACCAGGTTGGAAGAGACCCACTGGATCATCAAGTCCAACCATTCCTATCAAACACTAAACCATGTCCCTCAGCACCTTGTCCTCCCATCCCTTAAACACCTCCAGGGAAGGTGAATTGACCATCTCCCTGGGCAGCCTCTGCCAGTGCCCAATGACCCTTTCTGGGAAATTTTTTTTCCTAATGTTCAGCCTAAACCTCCTTTGGTGGAGCTCGAGGCCATTCCCTCTCATCTTGTCCCCTGTCACTTGGGAGAAGAGCCCAGCTCCCTCCTCTCCACAACCTCCTTTCAGGTAGTTGTAGAGAGCAATGAGGTCTCCTAGTTTTTTTTTTTTATTGCTTGGGCTTGTCTTAGTGCCAGTTATATTGGATGCTTTCAGAGCTCCCTGTAGCCCCACTACACAAATGATGGTGATTAACAAGAATATTTGTGATTGCCACATGCTTTTGAAACAAGTCTTGGTTGCAATGGAACAGCAGCTTCGCTCTGCAAACTCCCCTTTTGGGTTGTGCACAGCTTTACTCCCTTCTCTAACTCCTGCTTGGAGCAAATCACACCTTTGAGCAAAGCTGAGCACCTGTGGGCAATTTTTGACCCCCCAGCATGTTTCCCAGGTGTCTTAGCAGCTCTCAAAGGCCATCCAGGTGTCCCTAATTCCAGTATCAATTACAAGCTCCCTGCAGAGGCTGGACCTTGTTTATGTGATAGGGCTTTGCAGGAGAAGCAGCAGCCTGAGCAGTTTCCTTTGCACTAGAGGACGTGTCGGAGGATGTAGTCAAGGTAGAACCTCTTCTTCTGGTTTTTGTATGTTCTACTGGGCTCCTGGACTTGGCTGAAGTCTGTGTAAGCTGCAGATAAACGGGGCTGGGGGTTACATGCCATGACTGTCGTATTGAGGTGATGTTGCCAAGGGATTTAGTGTGCGAAGAGGGCTGAACCCAGGACTGAAATAGCTGATTATTGTTTTTCGTTCTTCAGACAACACAGCTGAGCAAATCCAAGCCTGCTGTCTGTTCATTAAGGGACTAATCCTTTGTTTTCCCCTGGAAAAAATCCTTTCCAGGAATCCCGAGATTTTCTAAGCTTAGAAAATGGAGGAAAATGTAATATGCCCCTTTCCCATTACATGAGGTATTTCTCAACTATTTCTTCAATTCGTTTGTTCACATGTACTTCCCTCCTCCTTCTCACCTTGTGTATGGAAACTCATCTGGGGAATTCTGAGGCCTCTTGAGAGCAACAGTCAAGTCTGGTGTCTTGCAAGGGGCAAGTCTCTTGCCTCTACCTCACTTGTGAATTTCTCAAAACCCGTAATAACATTTTTGTCAAATTAGAAGGAGATGCTGGCTGGAACTGGGCTGGTAAAAGATCCCTGCCTTGGTTAGAGCTGACCCAAGCAAGGTTTTCTCACAGGATTAAAGGCTGAGAAGGGGAAAGATGCTCCATTCTTAGTCTCATCCTGATGCAACTTGATGGCACTTGCAACATGCTTTACCCCATCTCCTCTGAAAATGATCATAGAGCATGAGCAAGTGTTGCCAAGGGGATATCTTTAACTTATTTTAATCCTAATGCACCCTCCTAGGGAAGTTCTCTCCAGTCTTGTTTTCAATTCTAATGACTACTGTGTTTTAAAGCCCCAAGTACTGTGTGTGTGGTGCAGAGCTGGTCCTGGTTCATCTCTGCCGGGTGCAGGACCCTGCTGGGATGACCAGGGGCAAAGGGAGGTGGACATGGGGGGAGCATGTGAACTGAGTGGGGACCCAGGTTGGCTCATTCCCCATAGTGTTTTATTTAGCTTTCCTTTTCTATTCAACAGGATCTCTATTCTAACTGGAGACTTGATGTGTGTGCTCTGCTCTTGCACTGCTGGTAAGCAGAGGGAAGGCAGAGGCTGGTGACCTCAACGCATTTCTGAGTGGTGCCTTGTCTCTTCCTCCATCTGATCTGGTAGCTCTGCAGTCACCTGCAAATTGGGAGGCAGAGCTGAGGCTGCAGTCCCATCCATCCATCCATTCATCCCCTCTTTCTTCAGGTGTGCTGTGGGACCAGGTGGGCTGCAGCTCAGCCCTTCCCTCCTGATCCTGCTCTAGTACCCACTGTGGCTGAGGATGTAGCCTGGTGTATTGCCACAAGCCCCTCATTTGGGCGAGTGTGTTTCAGGACCACATTTTGCACTGTTCCCACCAGGGCTTGGTGTGCAGTCCCATACATCTCAATAAATTCCCCTGGGGAAGGAGCAGGAGCACTGAGGTGCCTCCAGACCCGATCCTGCAGGAATGCTGATCAACACAAAAGCCACTTGGTAGGAAATGTTTGAAGCTAAGCTAGTTTCCCCCTCTAAGCCTTTGTGTTCTGGTTGCTTTTAAGGAGAGGAAATTCTCCTGCTGGACATAGCTCTGTTCCCTTCTAACAGAGCAGTTTTCTGGTGCACAGAAGTCAAACTTTCCCATAGTGAGGAGGGTGTGAGAACCCTACAGTGGCTTGTTACGATGCTTGAGGGGGCTGGCCCTGCTCCCCACTGCTTTCGTAGTGCATGTTGCCATTAGCTGGGTGCTTGTAATGGCCAAACCTTCCCAGAGCAGGGGCTGATGTTCTCAGCCTCCTCTTTACATTAAGGTGCTGGCTGTGTCTCACCCTAGTTAAAGCCAGCAAAGAGAACTGGACCAGGATGTTGCTTTGGAGGCTGTAAAATTCTAGGACAGTTTTATGTAGCGCAATTAAAAAGAAAGTAAAAAAAAAAAAATTGTTAAGAAATTAAACACTAATTACTTTTTTTTTTTCGCCAGCTAAACTGTTTTGGCAGTGCAAGTGGGATGCAAAGGCCTGGGATGGCTGGTTCTCTGCTGCCATAAATCACATTGGTCAAATGTTCCCTTGCTTTTTAGCAGTGTAACTCATCTGCTGGCAATTAGCTTAAATCATGTTTTTTCAATTAAACAGGCTTAGAGCCCTGACAGTCAAGTCAGAGTGGGGGGGGAGGAGGGAAAGGCAAAGCCTGGTTGTAAGCAGTGAGGTGGAAATATCTTTTTTTTAAAAGGTGTGATCCCATTTTAGTGTTTTCCATATAAAACATGATATTATTGTCTGTGCCCTGGGGAGCAATGGGAGCTGGAAGCCCAGCTGAGGAGGGAGCCTGTGAAGCAGAGGGGAGAGGCGCAGGTGGCCCCAAGGCGGTGGCAAGTCCGAGGTGGCCTGAGGGATTAGATGGGGAATCCTGACCGGGATGCTTGCAGGTGTGATGGTGAGTTACCAACTTGCAAGAAAACTCCTTTGGGATGGATTTTGGATATTCCCTGAAACTTCTGCCCTAATTACCAATGGTGGAGTAGAAGTCTGCAGATTTGTGCAGTGTTTGCTGGGTGAAGAGGCTGCCCGAGGGGCACGAGGGCTCAATTGTGCTCCAGGGAAGGTGAAATTACCCCGTGGTTTTTGCATGCAACCAGCAATGGGAGAGGGTGGCTTGCATAACAGGTGGCATAATTTGCCTTGGATGGTGAAGCAAACTGCTGTTTCCTCTCCCTCTGTCTGGTCTTGCTCACTGAACCTTTCCTTTCTTGATTAGAAAAGGAAAACGGGCTGTGAAGTATTTAGAAAGGGCATGAGGAAGGGAAAGGCTTGGAGTAAACAGGTCCTTTTATACCTGTGTCCATCCTGTGTCTTCAAGAGTAAAAGCAGACAAAACCTTCTTGGATTGAAAAGAGACAACTGGATTTGGAAAAGGAGCTTTTCCTTGCCCCAGGAGAAGGGAGAAAGAGGCATGTGTGGCTGGCTGATTAGCATTTTGGTTATTACAAATATTACCTGTCTCCCTCCCCCCTTCCTGGTGTTTGGTCCCTGCTGGGAGTGCAGGAGGTGGCTGGGGACTAGGGTGGCCTCTGGTTTGGCTGGGGAGATGTGAGCATGGAGATGTCAAAAGTCCCTGCAGATATTCGTTGGCTGGAAATGGAGCTCCAATCCTTTTGGGTGCAGGGCTTTTCAGGAACTGATGCTTCCTGGATGCTCTGAGGCAGGGCGAGACACTGGTGGTCCCTTCCACCTCACCCTGCACCAGGACAGGATGGAATCCCAGGACTTGCAGAGCATCCCTCCTCTCAGAGGAGGCTGAGAGGAGACCTCATTACTCTCTACAACTACCTGAAAGGAGGTTGTGGAGAGGAGGGAGCTGGGTTCTTCTCCCAAGTGACAGGGGACAGGACGAGAGGGAATGGCCTCAAGCTCCGCCAGGGGAGATTTAGCTAGAGATTAGGAGGAAGTTTTTCACACAAAGAGTCATTGGGCATTGGAACAGGCTACCCAAGGAGGGGGTTGATTCACCTTCTCTGGAGGTGTTTAAGGCATGGGTAGATGAGGTCCTTAGGGACATGGTTTAGTGTTTGATAGGAATGGCTGGACTCGATGATCCGATGGGTCTCTCCCAACCTGGTTGTTCTATGATTCTCATCCCGTAACACCAATGATTCACCCGCCTGCTGTAAAAAGGGTTTAGGCCACCCCATTTTGCCAACAAGCCCCTGCAGGTTATCCTGTTGGGAAAACCAGACTCATTTATTAATACACATAATGTTAATTGCTGTAATTTGAAGGCTGGCTTCCCACTCCTGGAGATGTGGGTGTGTGCTGCTGGTGTGAAAATGTGCAGAGAAATGTTTCCCTGCTGAGCCCCTGTGGCTAGAGAGAGAGGATGCTGCTGTGGTTACAACGGTGATGACCAGTTTGTAATGTGGGTTTGGGTTCACGTGCTAGAAGAGCAATGAGAAAGCAAAACGCATCTTTCTGTCTTTTGGTATTTACTTGTTGTAGGCTGAAAATGCAGCCAAATGGGAATTTAAATGTTAATTGGTATAATTCCTTGCTACCACCTCCCCAGGCAAAGCTGGCAATTCAGAGCATGCTTCCTTCTTCCTCCCTGCACAATTTACTGCCTCTTATCTTTGTTGACCACCTGGAAGGGCTGGATCCAGGGTAGCTCAGGCTACCCTCAGAGCCTGCAGGAGGGCAGTGATGCCATTGTACCATCATAGAACAACCAGGTTGAAAGGGACCCATCGGATCATCCAGTCCAACCATTCCTATCAGACACTAAACCATGTCCCTCAGGACCTCATCTACCCATCCCTTAAACACCTCCAGGGAAGGTGAATCAACCACCTCCCTGGGCAGCCTATTCCAATGCCCAATGACCCTTTCTATGAAAAACTTCCTCCTAATCTCCAGCCTAAATCTCCCCTGGTGGAGCTTGAGGCCATTCCCTCTTGTCCTGTCCCTTGGGAGAAGAGCCCAGCTCCCTCCTCTCTACAACCTCCTTTTAGGGAGTTGTAGAGAGTAATGGGGTCTCCTCTCAGCCTCCTCTAGGTTAAACACCCCCAGCTCTCTCAGCTGCTCCTCATAGTACCATCTGTACCAAAGGAGCTGGAGATGTGGGACCAATATGACCCTTGAGGCTCTTGATTTGGTCTGCCCTAAGGCTTTGCCAGCACAGTGGCTGGTGAGGTGTGGAGGGAAGGAGGAGACTTTGCTCCCAGTAGGGCTGGGTTTTCCTAACCACTCAGTGCGGTTATAGGACAGGCAGGAGGGCTCTTGCTTCTCCTGCAATGCTTATGCTTCTGGTCTCCCTCTTGTAGAGGCTGTTGGCTCCAGATCTGTCCCCATCTAAGTGGGGACAACAAATCCAAAGCTCTGCATGAGATAAATTGGGTAGCGGGACCTTGGCTCCTTAAGCTCTTGGCTTTGTGTTTCTCACCCCAGGAAAGAAAAGAAAAAAGAAAGCCAACCAAATAAACCCAAATAACCATCAAAAAACCCACCATGTTTATGGTCATCTAGCAATGCCAGTAGAAAGCCTGGTTCAGGGCCCCTGTTCCTGCAAACCCAACAAAACGAGGTCTCTCTGTGCACTGTGGTGTTTTGAGTTGTGCTTGGGAAAGACTCCTTTGCCAGGAGCGCGTGTCCGCGTGAGCCAGATCTGCTGTTCCAACTCTCTTGCCCTGTACCAACATTTGCTTTGGAAAAGTAGCGCTGGTGGTTTCTGGAATGTGATCCATCTAACCCACCATCAGAAAACAACAAAACCAAACCTGTAATTGCCTTTGGTCTTGAGCAATTTGAGCTGGGTGTGAATTGGCCACGGAGGACTGAAAAGCGCTGTGTGCCGCTGGGCTGCAGAGCCATGTGGGGACTGAAACGCTGCTGGTGGTGGATGTGAACCAGGACCAACCTCCTCTTTTCCTTTACAGGCCACCTTCACTAGTCCACGTTACCCTGTATCCCAAAGTAAACCCCCTCAGGGCTCCACTGGCATCAAAACCCAGTGTGAAACTGCCGCTTGGCAATAGCCTCTGCTGCCTGCATTGGTGGGTGAATGGTGCCACGAGTCCTAGACCCAGCTGGATGTGTTTAGCTCCTGTGGAGGATTATTAGAAGTGGAGAATTAAGCACTGCATTTCCTGATTTCTCTTCTTTCAGCAGGCTGGTGTGATAGGTCTAGCAGCCCTTCCCCCTGCCCAGCCTTGCACAGTCATTAGAATTCCTTTTGGGGAAAGGGGAGTGGGTGGGGGGAGTAAATCTGATTTAATTACAATGACACAACCTGCATGGCCCCAGTGGTGGCTTTAATCTGATTTGGAGAGGAGAGGCGGTGCAGCTGCTGCTGGCGTGAGCGCCTGCTGCACATGATGGGCTTAGGGCAGTGCCAGGCGCAGGCTGCCCTGGGGTCTGGCAGCAGCAGGGGGACACCTGGGCTGCCCACCTGGGGTGGTGGGTCCTAGGGATGGGGTCCTCAGCCTTTCGCTACAGAGAGCTGCTTGGGAGCATTCGGTTTTCTCTTACTTGTTCTGGAGATGGTGGGATGCGGGCAAAGAGGTGGTTTGGGTTGAAGTGACTGGTGTCCCTCTCTGAGGGTAGGAGGGTTCTAGGCTAGTCAGAAGCAGCTGCGCAGCATGAAGGCAATTGAATCCTTTTACGGCTGAGAGAGCTGGGGGTGTTTAGCCTGGAGAAGAGGAGCCTGAGAAGATGCCTTGTTGCTCTCTACAACTACCTGAAAGGAGGTTGTGGAGAAGAGGGAGCTGGGCTCTTCTCCCAGGGGACAGGATGAGAGGGAATGGCCTCAAGCTCCACCAGGGGAGGTTTAGGCTGGACATTAGGAAAACAAGATTCATCGAAAGGGTCATTGGGCACTGGCAGAGGCTGCCCAGGGAGGGGGTTGATTCACCTTCCCTGGAGGTGTTTAAGGGACGGGTGGATGATGCACTGAGGGATGTGGTTTAGTGATTGATGGGAATGGTTGGACTCAATGATCCAGTAGGTCTCTTCCAGCCTGGTGAGTCTATGATTTTATGAAACTTCCTAAAAAGTTGAGGCATAAATGTGTCCTGGCTCCTGCAGCTTCCCCTGCCTGTCAAGGGAAGGACCTCTCAAGGTGCTAACCCTCCCTGCTGTGGTGGCTTGAACTATGTGCTGTGGTGCATCTCTGGTTGCAAAACTGTTCTTTGCAAACATGCCCTTTGGGATTCTTTGTCCTGAGGCTTAGCCGATTGCCTCGGGCTCTTAGCGTAACTGTGGCCCAACTTCCTCCTTCACAAGTGTCCTCTCACAGCTGAGAAAGGTCATTGCTTCAGAGAAGAAACTGTCCCATGTGCAGGCACCTGCCAGGGAGGTGTCACCTTCTAGGTGCTCCTGTTGTTCAAGGGATGGTTCCCTCAGCCAGTGTGGTAGAGTAGGGAGCTATGTTGGATGAAGGTCTCCTGTCCCTCTGCTATGTCCCTGTAGATGCCTTTGGGTAGTTAAAGGAGTTTTGGTGGCAAAAGGAGACCAGCTTTAAATAAAGTTGAAGGTATAGTTAGTTGGTGGAGTAGTGGTTACCCCTGCACTAAGGAGCCATATCTCAGGATCACCTGGTATGGTCTACAGGGGGTAGGGTCCCAGCTTTCTCTGTAAATCAGGATCTTCTAATCTGTTGGAAAGAATAAAAGATTGCAAGGATATAGTAACTAATTGCAACCTTCTTATCAGTGCCTCACCATGATCTTCTGTCTGTCCACCCAAAGAATTCCAGCCTGTATTTACCCAAATTTGGCTTCTACTTCTGCCAGTGCACAAGGTTATGCTTCTTGGTGTCACTGGTCTCTTTCAGGACATCAGGGATTGGTCACATCTGTGACCAGGCTGCACTTTCTTAATACTCCTACACCTACTCTCCTCCAGGAGCCTACTGCTCTGTGGCTCCTGTGGGTACAGGGAGGATGGGAGCAGTGGGAATGGGTGGAAATGTCACCTCCTGCCCCCTCTCTAAGGCTTTGGTAAAGTAGAGAACACACCCAGCTTGGGTGGAGGAGAGGCCAAGGCCAGATTCTGCAAAGACTGGCAAGGAAGATTCCAGATAAGGGCAGGAGCGCATGGGAGGAGACTGTAAACCCTGCAGAAGGATCTTTGAAAAGTGACTTTCTGTGTGGTGATGTTCCTCTTTGAAGTCTCTCTCCTGTAGCTGTTGCATCCTGATGGAGATACCACTTTCTTCCTTTTCCTTTCCTAAGAAATACCCAGCTCTTGCCTGACAGCAGGTGGCTTTTCTCTGAACTTTTGCTGCTGTGACTTCCCAGGCTGGACTATCATTGGCTGGGGACAGGCTGAAGAGTGCAATAAAGAGGGTTTTCTGGGCAGCCCTTGAGCCACATCACCATGTGCTTGAGAAGGTCTCTCCTCGGGTGGCTGAGGGAGAGCTGCCAGGCTTGGGTATGTGCAAAGTGCAGACCAGGCACTCCAAACCACGAGGTTTTAAAGAAAAACCCTAAATAACCCAATAATACACTTTGAGGTTCTTTTTTGTTTAACTTCTGGATTTTAAGCTTACAGTTGAACTGCTTTGTTTTCTGTGCTGTGGGAAGATCTGTGAGTCTTTCTACATAGAGAAGTAGTAAAATACCCACCAGATTGTGCAGTGGCAGTGTGAGGAACACCAGGGTGAGGGCAGTGGGCAGCATTGCCAAGACCCTGGTGGGTGATTCCAAGGAAGTAAAAGTGAGAGACCAGTTTTCTTATTGTCTCTTTGACTGATGAGTTCTTGTTTGGGAAGTGCTGAGGTGGAGCAAGCACTGTGATTCAAAGCCTGACTTTCCAGACCCCACCGAGTTTTTGCATTTTTCTTCCAAGAATGCTTGTAAAGCCCTCATGAGGGGCAGCATCCTTATCTCACCTTGAGTGCCAGAAGGTGGGAAACAGCCTCCCCCTTGGTGGGACAGTAGCTGGAGCATCCCTGGGCTGCAGATTATGTCTGCAAAGCTGCTCTGTGCTGCTGCCTGAGGAAATGTATGTGGGACCTAACCCAGTTTCAAGGAAGGTGTTTCTGCTGACACAGGCACCCTCTGCTTTAATTATGGATTATTAAGAACTGCTTTTATTTTAAGAAACTGGCCTCTGGTTACAGAGGTGGGGGGGAACTTTCAGAGCACTCTCACTCAATAACTCAGCCCAGCCTGCAACTCTAGTGAGGTATTTTACACTCTGCCAAGGCAGGTAATTAATCATTCCTGAAGAATGAAGAAATATTGCTTGACTCCCCCCCCCCAGTTTTAAAGAAAACCAGGGATGATTAATAACTTGATTCCCTTCTTATAGGATGGAGGAAAGGCTGATGTGGATGATGTATGGTTCTTCCTACAGATGTCCAAATGGCAGCAGGATAGAAAAGGGGACAGTGGTATTTGCCAAGAGTGCTTTCAAGTTGTCCATCTTGAGGATTTCCAGGTGCTATGGGTCAGACTCTTCCAGTGTCTTCTCCTGTCCTGTGTGCTTGGCTGTGTGTCTTAGGGCTCACCTCAGTTATGCTTGAGCAACGAAGCTGGTGAAGGGGCTGGAGAACAGGCCCTATGAGGAGCGTCTGAGAGAGCTGGGGGTGTTTAGCCTGGAGAAGAGGAGGCTGAGGGGAGACCTCATTGCTCTCTACAACTACCTGAAATGAGGTTGTGGAGAGAAGGGAGCTGAGCTCTTCTCCCAAGTGCCAGGGGACAGGACAAGAGGGAATGGCCTCAAGCTCCACCAGGGGAGATTTAGGCAGGAGATTAGGAGGAAGTTCTTCACACACAGGGTCATTGGGCATTGGAATAGGCTGCCCAGGGAGGTGGTTGGTTCACCTTCCCTGGAGGTGTTTAAGGGACGGGTGGATGAGGTGCTGAGGGACATGGTTTAGCGTTTGATCGGAATGGTTGGACTCGATGATCTGATGGGTATCTTCCAACCTGGTTATTCTATGATTCTATGTGAGGTGGTGCTAGTGGCTCTCATCAAATGGATTGCCCTCAGCTTCCCAAGGCTGATTCACAGGAGTTTTTTGGATAATGAAGAAAAGTCCCCTTGGAAAAGTCACCTACCAGCTTTTCAGCAATTTGTCTCCACCATCACCATCCAAACCTGGAAACACACGTCAGCTGTACTGAGAGCGAGCCAGCTGTTTGATTATGCATCTCTTTGAAATTATATTGTGGTTTACTTAATTTAAAACACAGAACATTATTGTGGGAATGACAACGAATTAAAAAGATTAAATCTGGGAAAAGACCTATCCGGCCATCTAATCCAGCCTAATTTTGCTGCTCTCTGAGGGATCCGTCTTCACCTGAGCCACCTCAAACTGCATTGATGTGTTTACTCTCTCTTCCTCAAAGAAACCTTTCCATGGTCTAATAGAGAACTGTTTGTAGGAGTGAGGAGGTGGGTTTCTTTGGCACCTTGCTGCTTGCTTCATCTCCCACCTGTGTTTCCTTCCAGCCCTGGCAGAAGGCTCAGCTCCTTGCTTAGAGCTTGCTGTGGAGCTGATGTGTTCAAGGACGATGCCCTCGTTCAATGTGAAGGTGGGGTCCGTCCTCCATTCAGGGCTACTTTTTCTAGAGCTTCTTACTGCAGAGCATTTGCTGGCAGGCCAAGCAGCTCTTCCTGAATATGCACGTGGGCTCCAGGATGAGAAGTATCAGGAGGAAATGATGATGATCCGATGGGTCTCTTCCAACCTGGTTGTTCTATGATTCTATGAAACTGTCAAAATAGCCTTTCCCCGCTGTTCCCCAGAGAGGTAGGTGCATGTTGGGAAGCTGTAAACTAACATTGAGGTGATCTGTGGTCTTTTTATGTCTGTTGCTATGGGCTTCCTTCTTCTGCCTCTCATCATGATCCCTCTGTGAACAGCTCCATCCCCATCTTCAGGTATCCGTGTGCTGCAGTGAGCTCAGCCAGGGAGGACCTTGTACAGCTGTGCTACTGAGAGCAGGGCACTTTTCACTCTGTTTCTAGAGGGAGTGTCAGTCTCTTCAATATCTTTAGCTACTTGGAATGCTTTTGGTGAAAACCTGCCCTTTCCTCCTCTGTACATCAATATGGAAATGTGAATTTCCAAGTGCTGAGGGTGGTGGAAATTGGAGATCAGCTCTGGGAAAGAGGGAAGCACCTAATTAATTAAGAGGGCAAACTCTGCTGTGGTGTCTCTACCTCCCTGGAACCTAGGGCTAGGTCAAGTTGAGTGGCTGTGAAGGGCTAAAAGGCAGAGGATGGTGAATGGGGGTTTTGGAGACTGATGTAAGTGCTGGTGGGAAAACGCTTCACTTCTGCATCCTAGATCAGAGCGGTGGAACATGCAATGGTTAACAGAGTAACAGTGTGTGGGAAGGATCCCACCACACTCCACAAAGCAGGGATTTTGCCCTTAGCTAATGTGCTGGGGATGTGCAAATGTGAGTATCTGCTGCTTAGGGCAAAGCTGCTTGAGGGCGGTCTTGTGGTTAAACGCTGTGACAAAGGAAGGACCAGTGTCACCATTTCCACTGCCCCTGGTTCTTGTTTGACCTCCGACAAGTTGTGTTTTCTCTCTGACTGCATCCTGGAAGGCTGCATGCGGAGTTGGGAACTGCCAGGATGTCTGGGTGTGGGAAATGTGTGTCCCTGCACTCCACATGACAACGCTGCCGCCTGTTAATGCGTTGTTAAACACGGACTATTTGCTGTGCCTTGTGTCCGTGAGCTGTGGTTGGAGGGAGCTGACTGGTTTGCCAGGTGGTCGTGGCAAAAATTAGGATTTATTCCCTTTTGGAAAAGCTTTTGTCCCGGCCCACGTCTCTTCAGTGGATATCGGCATGTTGCCCCATGTTGAGAACTGCCAAAACACAAATCATGACCCTGGTTATGTACCAAGGTTTGCACTTTGAAACCTCACCTGGTGAGTGAGACAAATCGTGTGGTGGTTTGCTGTGCATGAGGGAGCGGATGTTAGCTCTGAAGTAAGAAATCAAACCCTTTAGAGTTTCCTACTGAAAACGTGCCCTTTGCAAATACCATTGCTGCCTGTGTTCTATGGGTGCTCACTTGGCTGCAGCAGCAAACACGGCTTCCCCGCAAATTTCTCCAGCTCCCCATGGTCTAACATGTACGATGGGCATGTAAAATTGATGCAATTCCTTTTTAAAGGTGATCTCATGGAGTTTTGATTTGCCTTCAAATGTCAACCCTTTTGGGGTGTGTCCCAGTCACCTGGAGAAAAATAGCGCTGGCAGCCATCCCTATGGAAAGGTCATATTTTTAAACACAAGTTCTAAAGTTGAGGTTATTGTTTATTCCCGTGGCTCCAGGAGCGGAGGCTTTAAGGGCTGCTAGTTTTCAACAACCTTCTATTAGTCATGGGAACTGGCAGTTCTGAAATTCATATTTGCAGACCCTTCCCTCCCTCCCCTGCTCACTAGTTAATGCAAAGAGAACTCTCACCTCCAGCCTGACTTCCAAGTATGTGATTGAGAACATGTGAATCCACAATGATTGAACTGTGAGTGACCTCTGGGGAGTAAGTGGGTTAATCAAAGCTGGGCTCTTCCCCACACTTCAGTCGCTAAAGCTCCTGCATTTCCTCCTGATGGCTGATAAGGAGGGATTGAATTTATGAAAGAGATGAAGATGTTTGGATAAGCTACAGCACCCAAGCAAGCCTGCCTGACAAGTCAGGGCCTGAGGAAGCCTGTGGAGTTGGAGGGGGATGGTTGGTGTTTTTTTTCCTCCTTGTTGGGGTTGTGTAGGGATCCCTCCAGAGCTGCAGCCATGTGCAGACCCTGGGTACCCTGGCTGAAATGATGCACTTGGAGTTTCAGCTTGGTCCTGGGCTCTGCAAGGCACAGCCAGGCTGCTTGGCAGCCTGCAAAGCCTGAGCCCTGCCTCTCTGCCCTACTGTTGGGTCTTAGTGCATGAAATGGTGTCAGTTGTCCCAGCAAAGCTGCTGTCACTGCTAGATGTGCTGCTCCTATAGCAGAGGTGCTGCTGTACAGGTGTGATGGGGACTCATGCTCTGAAACCCAGAGGATTCCTATGGGGACACCAGCACACAGTGGCCTCAATCATAGAATCACCAGGTTGGAAAAGACCCACCGGATCATAGAGTCCAACCATTCCTGTCAATCACTAAACATGTCCTGGATCTTCCTCACCTCCACCTCTGAAAGGCGTGGGGGCTTTGAGATACGCTTGGTCCTGTCCCTTTGGATACAGGCAGCCACTGCTTCATTTGAGTTTCTTTCCATGTCCAAGTCCTAAACAAAAAATGTGAGTTCATGTTACTAAGCACAACATTTGGTTATTTCCCTGTTCTTTGCTGTGCCAGAAAGGCTAACACCTGTGTCTCAGCGATCATCATCTCTGTGTTTTCAGACATAACTTATCAATACTGGAAAAGGTGAATCATGTTTGGGAAAGGGAGATGCTTCCCTTCCAAATGTGTTTTGGAAAACAGACCTGAGCTCCAGTGGAGAGGAAGGAAAGTGGCAGCTGGGAATGACCTGTCACAGGAATGTGGCATCTCCTCATGAGGAGGATAGCCTGTTCCCCCTGGTTCGGTGGTACTTTGCGTGTGACACAGTAGCTTCTCGTGGGATGCTGAGCAGCCTGGTTCCTGCTGGAAGGGAAGGTGACAATTCTAAGGTTTTCCGAAAGTTTAAACCTGTGGTCCTTCTTCCCAGTCCTAGAGTGGTGGCCAGACCATGGCAGGCCCAGGAGAAGCTGTTGTGGAATCCTTGGAGGGGTCACCTGTGTGTTGTGGCTCTGTCTGGGCTTTCATCTGCAGTGTTGCCTGCTGGAGGCTGAGCAGGGTCTGCTGAGCCTCTCCTGTAGTGTAAGATCCATGCTCACAAGGCCTTGGTTCTCCTCCTAGACACACCTGAGGAGAAGTTCTCCACTTGAATGCAGAGCCATGGAGTGAGGAAGCCACTGCCTCTGCTTCTCTAGAAAGGATTCTCTTTTTGCTGCTCTCCTGGCTTCTTCCACACTACTAAAGTTGGAGACCCTGGATGCCGCTGCCTGTGACCCCAACAAAGCAACTCAGAGTGGCAATGAAGGCTTTTTGCCTACAGAAGGCCTTCAGGTGGGGTAAGGAAGGGATAAGGCTTTGGAGCTCTGGGTATGATTATTGCCCCCCTCCTTTGATAGCCCCCAACCTCCACAGGAAAAAGAAAGTAATTTGGGTTGATGTCTCCATTAAAAAAGCTGCAGCAGTAAAGTGGTTGTTTGTGCCGAGAGGGGAATGCCCACAGGTAATTTATCTTGACATTTATAGAAAGCATAAGGGTTTACTCATTCATAAAATGAAGGAACAGGGTGTTTTCCTGCATTGGCTGTGCTCTGGAGCTGCTCGAACATTATTGTAGCTGATTGTAATCGTTTCCGGACATGCCCCAGTATGCCTACAGGGGTTTGCATGGGAACAGTAACAATGTGGGACAGGAGAGCAAACCTGTTGGACAGGAACGGCCCGACTGGAACTACAAATCCCCTACCTCTTCAGGCTTTTCTGAATGGCGGGCAACGGCGAAAGCCAAGGGAGGACCCGCTGGTGGCTGGCACCCAGGAGCTGATGTGCAGGGGACTCTTGACTTGTTTTAACTGGAGGGAGTCCTTGTGTTGGGGCTCCCCATGCTTTGTAGTTCTGAGGAACAGCAGGGAACGCTCTGTTTTCAGAACAAACTGTGTTTTGAAAATTACTGTTGTTGCATTCTGTTCAAGCACAGGGAGAAAAGTTGCTCTGTGCAGGACGGAGCAGAAGTGGACAGTCTGGCTCCAGCCTTGGAGCAGATACAGGAACTAGATGCATCTTAAGATTTCTTCCTGTGCTGATATTTCTGTTTGAGAAAGGTCTGTAGCTTCCCTTGAGCTCAGACCTGTCTGCTGCCTGGACAGCAAATCCCAGTGCGTATGACTGGATGTGTAGGAGTGCTCAGGCTCGTTCTGTCAGTGATTTGGAGAGGTGCAGGGGTTTGTGTACAAATGCACTGGCTTGCGGAGCTTTTCTCTTCCCAATGGTGCATCTGCAGACTGCTCTTGGCAAACCTTATTTAGATCAGACTTTAGTGGAGGTGCTCTGTCCCATCTGTCTCTGCTGTTGAGCTGCTCATATCTCCTCTTGGCAGAGAAGGAGGTATGTGACGTTATCATAAAGTCTGTGGTGATATTTCAGTATTTTTATGGCTGACCTCGTGGCACTGCGCTGCTGAACAATCATGGTATCAGAAGTGTTATCATTCTTAATCCCCTGTAATCCAATTTGCTAAAAAGCCCCAGTCTCCCTCGTGCTAAACCAGCAATTGTAGCAAAACCATCTGTGATGGATCAGGAGGTGAGAAGACCTGCAGGTCTTTGGAGAGTAAGAGTTTGAGTTCCCACCTTCCAGTCCTCAAAGGCTGGAGCTGGCCCTTGGGTGACCACCCCTAACGCATAAAGGCTGTGGTGAGGACAGCAAGATATTTTCTGAAGAGACCTCCTGGTATTTCTCAAGGCTACACAATGTTGAGCAAATACCCTAAGCTGCAGAAACTATGATTTCTGTCTCTGTAGCAGGGAGGAGCTGAGGGCTCTGCAGCTTGGGGTATTGACTGTTTGGCTTCTAAGACTGTATTCTTGGCTCAATGGGTTTTTTCCTTTCTGGTTGCTGCCAACAGTAAGTGCCCAACTTGGGACTGATTCTTAGTGTAGGGCATCTGGTGGATATTGAGGCTCTGGAGCGAGTCCAGAGAAGGGCCATGAAGCTTGTGGAGGGGCTGGAGAACAGGCCTTATAAGGAATGACTGAGAGAGCTGGGGGTGTTTAGCCTAGAGAAGAGGAGGCTGAGGGGAGACCTCATTACTCTCTCCAACTACCTGAAAGGAGGTTGTAGAGAGGAGGGAGCTGGACTCTTCTCCCAAGGGACAGGACAAGAGGGAATGGCCTCATGCTCCACCAGGGGAGATTTAGGCTAGCGATTAGGAGGAAGTTTTTCACACAAAGGGTCATTGGGCATTGGAATAGGCTGCCCAGGGAGGTGGTTGATTCACCTTCCCTGGAGGTGTTTAAGGGACGGGTAGATGAGGCCCTGAGGGACATGGGTTAGTGTTTGATAGGAGTGGTTGGACTCGATGATCCAATGTGTCTCTTCCAACTTGGTTGTTCTATGATTCTATGGTGCTTATCAGTCCCTGGTAGCCACTAGCCTGGAAATTGTAGAGCTTGGGAAAGTGTGGCAACGCTCTCCTTGTAGAAGCAGCTGAGAGAGCAGCTTTAGCTGCAGGCCAGCTGTGTTTCAGCTGGGTGTTGCTGGCATCTCGTAGCCAGGGTGGATAAAAAACAATTGCCCAGCTTCCCCCATGAACTGGAGGAGAGTGGAATTGCCTGTGCTTTGCTGGCTGGGCATGGCTGGCCTGCCCAGGTGTTTGATAAACAGTGGGACAAATGAAGAGAAACCTGCCCGGAGTTGTCTTAAGGTGATAAAATTCCTGTGCTGCTTGAATGAACTGATTAGTGAGGCTTTGTGAGATGACGCTAGGTTTGGCTTTGGCTTGGAGGTTTGGTCTCCCTTGAGATCCTTGGCAGCTTTCTGGCTGTGTACCTCACCTGCTTTCATTGCTATGGGGACAAACCTTACGGGAGGTGGCTCCAAACCTTATGGGAGGTGGATCCAAGTGTCATCTTTCTTTCCTTACTGGATGGGGGAAGAGGGGGAGTAAAGGGACTGGGTGATGTCAGTTGGGGCCACTTAGCGCCCTGCACCCAGCCAGGTTTTCCTCCCGTCTCTTGGGGAGCGGCTGAACCAGAGTTTTGGCAACACCATCTGGTGGGGAATGACGTACCCAAGTGTTTGAGCAGGTGAGCCTAAGAGAGGCACGGGCTGTGACTCAGATGCACCTGGCTGCTGCCAGCACTGTGTCAAGGACATCCAGAGCTGGGGAGGTGCCGCTGGGCTGGAGGGATGCAATGAGGTCCTGAGCCTGGCATGGCATCCCGTGCCTCTCATCGCATGGGATTTTAGGAGCTTGGGTTAATCTAAATCAAATCATCCTGTAGCCTTGAGAAATACCAGGAGGTCTCTTTAGAAAACATGGTGTGCTTCATCACTGGTTTCATTTGAGGTGGGTGAGTTGTCTGTTGAGTCATGCTGCTCCCATGCCAGGTGTGGAACCAGAGAGGGAACAGATGTGGCTGAGCCGTAAGGTCCAGTGCTTCCCTGATGCTGATCTCATGCTGATCTCCTTCCTAATGTGCTCCTAGCACTGACGTTGTGCTGACTGGGAATGCTGTCTCTGTCTCCCCTTGTTTTCCTCCCTTGATCAAGTTTTCCAGCAGTGACTTTGCTGGCAAAGCTCTGAGCCCCAGTGCCCTGATGCAGACCCTGTCTGCAGCTCCGCAGTGACCACTCTCACTGTGTCACTGAGACTTTCCCTATTTGATTCTTTTACAAAGTCACAGGATTGCACACAATCACAGAATCACTAGGTTGGAAAAGACTCAGAGGATCAGAGTCCAACCATTCCTATCAATCACTGAACCATGTCCCTCAACACCTCATCCACCTGTCTTTTAAATACCTTGAAGGATGGTGACTCCACCACCTTCCTGGACAGCCTCTGTCAGTGCCTAATGACCCTCTTGGTGAAAAAATCTTTTCTGATGTCCAGCCTGAACCTCCCCTGGTGGAACTTGAGGCCATTCCCTCTCATCCTGTCCCCTGTCCCTTGGGAGAAGAGCCCAGCTCCCTCCTCTCCACAACCTCCTTTCAGGGAGTTGTAGAGAGTAATGAGGTCTCCTCTCAGCCTCTTCTTCTCTAGGCTAAACACCCCCAGCTCTCTCAGACACTCCTCATAGGGCCTGTTCTCCATCCCCTTCACCAGCTTCGTTGCTCTTCTCTGGACTCGCTCCAGAGCCTCAACATCCTTCTTGTGCTGAGGGGCCCAGAATTGCTGCAGTGTCTAGCGTATATCAGCTTGTGCTTGTGCTGGGTGTCCAGTTATGCTAATAGCTTGGGATAACATCTGAAACAGTAAAAAAAAAAAAAAGTTTGGGTTTGGAGGGACCTTAAAGATCATCTAGTTCCAACGCCCAATCTCCCCCAACTCTCAAGATGCTGATGTTCCTTTGCTACAGGCTTTTGCAGCAGGACCTCCAGCTGAGGGAGGTGCTGTTGTCCCCACAGCCCTGCTCCGAGTGACATCCACTCGGATGCCCTGGGCCAAGAATATTGATGGGGGCTGGGGTCACCCTGCGGTCCCCACTGTGCTCTGTGGGGCGAGGCTGTGATATCACCACCACCGTTGCCCGTTGGCTGCCCTGCTGGTGATGTCATTGTCACCCCTGCTTTATTCACTGCCCATCCCTTTCTCTTCTGCCCTGTCGGGATGCAGTGTTGCCATGGGAATGTGATGTGTGCTCCCAGGCCACGGTCACGCGTCCACACACAACCAGGCAGGGTGGAGGAGGCACATATATTTCACTTCTTAACGCAGAATGGAAGGACTTGTGTGTGATGTTATCACACTTAAGAGTTTATTTGTTTATTTTTTGATTAAAATAAAGTCTTGATGTGTTGACAACCAGTGCAGAATGGGAGGGAAACTAAAACTCTGAGCTGACACCTGAAGCAGCCTTTGGTTGGATCAGTGTGAGCAGCCTTTCTGATGCTCTGTGTCTTTAGGGAGTCAAAAAAGCTGCTTTTGTTTCAAATGGCAAAAGACTTAATCTTTCACCAGCCCAGAAATAATAATTATTAAGGGGCCGGCTGCTGTCTTTCTGGAAGTGGAAAGTTAAAAAGGAGTTTTAAAACATTACAAATGAAATATTTAAAAAATAAAACGTAGCCCAAAGGTTTCAAAGGGGAGGTGGTTGGAAATATCTGTTTGAAAAGCGTACTAAAAGCAGCTGGCCCCTCCGAAGTGGCACTGTGGGAGCAGAGGCTGCACTGCTGCCCTCCTCCAGCCCACGGTCACCGTCCCACTATTGTCTGCTTCTGGCCGCATGCTATTTCCAAGGACAAAACAAACCCCTTTACCCCAGAGTTCAACTTTGACCTTGCCATGGCAGGATTAAAATCTTGTGAAGATAGACAACTCGATTGCAAAGAGTTAATTCCCTCCCTCCCTTCTCTTCCCCTCTGTTTTTTTCGCTCCTTTTCTTTCCAACTGGCTTGGTTTGCTGCTGAGAAATTGGGAAAACAAACAGAAAATAGACCTCGGCCTTGTGGGTGCTGC